>JARHVA010000582.1:2007500-2425000 GCA_037957365.1 Torreya grandis
TGAGAGGATAGTAATGGATGAAATGATTGAGACAATAAGCCTGAAAGAGGGTACTTGGTAGATTAAAATAGGTATCCTTTTACATTAAACACTTTGTCCCTACTTGAATGTCAATAGACTCTTTTAGGTCATTGGTCAAGTTGACCTCAAAACAACCCTACTTGTTGTGGGGAACAAAGTAGAGTTTTAAGTTCTCATGGAAAAGTATCTGCCCTATGGGTTTAATAATATCCTCAAGGAAGGCCCAAAGTATAAGCATAAGGCCAAGAGGTTCAATCCAAATCTATACCTTAAGAGAGGGTTGGTTGGAAATATTAAAGGTATGATTCCAATGGGATTTAATTGTAAGGGTGTTCCTAAAGAACAAACATAACAACCTATAAAGGAGGGATTGGATTTGAGAGGGCTCCTTAAAATAAGAAATAAAAAATCCTTTGATAATATTTTGAACCCCATTGATTTGGAATCCCAAATGTTCCTAATGAAGATGGATGCAATCATTGACGGAATCCTCTAAGGGGATACGACTGACATAGTAGGATATTAAAAATATATTCTCATACCATTTGCAAAAAAATTAACAACATCATATTATAAGCAAACACTAGGTTGGGAGGTATTATCAAACGTTATACCTCATCATATACTTTGAAACAAATTCCTAGTTCTCTTTTATGCCATCCTTCCTACTATCTGTAATAATAGTTACAATAGCATGGTTGAGTTCCATTAAAAATGGGCCAAACTACCCAAAGGGTAGAGATTAATGTGCAATAAATGTGCACTTAACTTATAAACTCTAGCAGAGCAAGATTCATTGATTGTTTGTATCATTAGATCTTACATACCACCCATATTACTATTAACTATGTAAAACATATATTTATATTTTTGGTATGACATTATTGGGTAACGAAGATACAAGATAAATTAAGGCTAATGAGAAACCTTAGCAAAGTAATATTCACTAATTGTTTGAATATTTATATCTTGTGTACCACCCATATTATTTGTACCTCCCTGCACCATGTACTATTATTTTGGCTTTTGTGAATTAATATTCAATTGAGTTTCAAATCCAACAATAAAATTTTATTTACAATGCAAAATTATCACTGCTACCTAAGGTTTTAAAAAAACTTAAAAACTATGAATAATTTATTTATTACTTCCCCTTACCTAATAAACTTCTATTAATCTTTGTGAACAGGATCCAATGAAAAACTTTTATTTAATTAATTTTTTTGTGAGTTATAGTTTTTTAATAAAGTTGTAACCCCTATTTCAATTATGATAATTGATAGTGGGGTCAGTTTTGCCTAACTATCTATATTAAATTTTGCATTAAAAAAATTAGTGTGTGTCAAATTCTAACATGGGTAGAGATAAAAGGGGAATGAAGGCTATTGATAGCATCAGTGGGACCACATGTATCTATCATCATTATTATTTATTATTCTAAGAGCATATTTTGAGTGCATTTCCTAGTAAAATAGTATCATACACAGAATATGGCCGACCACGTAGATAAAATTAAGAATCGCAAGTTTACATGATTATTCAATGTTGGGAATGCATGAAAAGTCTTAAAATCCACTTATCAAATCCTAAAATTGATAAGTTTTTGAAATCTATTTCCAAAAACCCTATAATTGACAATTATAATGGGATATCAATTCTTTTGCTTATCTTATATTTTTTACATACCACATTGATTAGTGACTCCATCAGCTTCTATGTGAATTCATCTTCCTAGAAATCGGGGTTTGACTCCATTTTTTTTAGGGGGCACTACCCCCAAACCCCCACTAGGGGGCTCCATAAAGTGTCATCATCCCCCTTGGACCCCCTGGTGAAAATAGTGGGGGGGGGCATTGCCCTCCACACCCCCTATCAATGAGTGGTTGGTGTCACATATCTAACAGGCATAGGGATGGATGGGCATTCCAACAAAGCCCTCCCACCTTAATTTCTAAATGCCTTTTTGTTGGCTTTTTTTTCTCAAATTTCTCCATGATTACTAGCCTACGTGCATCCATGGACTACAAAAT
This sequence comes from Torreya grandis, assembly GCA_037957365.1. Taxonomy (NCBI): domain Eukaryota; kingdom Viridiplantae; phylum Streptophyta; class Pinopsida; order Cupressales; family Taxaceae; genus Torreya; species Torreya grandis. The sequence continues at coordinate 2,009,552 of JARHVA010000582.1, forward strand.
TAGGCTCTCTTGATTATCTAAATATATGATGAGATGTTGATTCATTATATTTAATAAATGACATTAACTCATTATACTATAATAGACTTACCAAAACTATGCATTACCTTTAGGTGAGTGTCATACAGGTTTGAATCTTGCCATGTGTTATTTATTGATTTTCCATTCATCGTGATAATTGTTGTTCACATAATATGAGATGTTGCATCCATGAATTCATAGCCATTAATAATAATGCCAACATTTTGGGGCCTTATGAAGACCACAAGTCAAGGTTTCAAAATAATAATCATAGCAAATATATATCCTTATAGTGTATGACTATTTTCTAAAAGAAATATTTTCTTTGTAACATCAACTCCAAGACATAACTACTTCATTTTTCACATTCACACATTAGATTACTCAACTCCAGAACTTAAAAATCCCTTCGTAAAGGTGTACAGTTTCTTGTACTTCTTCATCTTTCAAATAGTAAATAGTATTTTTCTTTTGAAAAGATAACAAATAGCATTTATGATAATTTTTGCTTCTCTGACAACTATGTGAACATCTAGCGAATGAAAGAAACACCTTATCGAAAACAAATAATAATATCTTATGTAATTTCCTCTACACTACTCAATATTTTATATAGCTTTTCATCTAATAGACATTCAACCTAGTTTCCAAAACTCAAGTTCGATCATTGCTTATATAACATATTCCCATAATTACTGATAGATTACAAAAAATATGATCTTTTTCTTCTTGTTTGACTTCAAATCAGAGCCACTCCATTTATATTATGCTAAAGAAAGAGTAAATTGCCTAAAAATGTCAATATTGTTTCCAGTAAATATTTGTTTTTGCCTTCTCTAAATATATAGCATTTGAAGAGTAAAAACTTTCAATACATCCCATGCTTGCTTCTATTGGATCACCAAAAATCAATGATCATTTCAATGGTTTAACTGAATATCAGAAAATATGAAACATGACAATTTTATTTTGTACTTGAAGGCGATAATTGAGCTACATCGCTATTGCACAAGATTCATAGCTATATTTTAGCCTCTGAATCATGCCAAAGATGGTGTTGATATTGTATCAGGGACCAAATTAAATGAAACATATTATAAATCTATAAATTCTTCCATATGCAACTTATTTAAATATTACTTTTTCATAATTGTCTTATTGGATTTTACATAGGTTCACACACACTTTGCCGAATCCAATTGGAGGAATGTCTTCAAAAAAATCAAAATGCCAGAGCTATCAAGCATATTCTACCAGATTTGACTTCCATCCCTATATTTCATAAGCAACACCCCAAGTTATTCAAGAGTTTATTCTTCCATGTCCACTATTGTAATCCATAATTTTTTACATGAGTTTGAAACAAATACAACAAAGATCATACACAAATATGGATTCATCTTTTCTTCCATTGTTTATAATGAACTCTCTCTTCTATATTGTTCATAAATTTTGTTAATATCTACTCTTTATTTCCTATCATCATTTGAACCACATCAAATAGCAAAACTTCTTACCTCAACGCAAGTACTTTTAGCGAAAATGTTTCCAACAAAATTAGTACATATGAAAATGTATTACAACAAATCCTGCTCTTTTCACCAGTATGAAGCTTCAAAATACTGTTGTTTGAGGGTTCTAACATATTTCATATAAAACTTAACTTCAATAAATAACCAACGGCCTATCAACGAAAATGTGGCATGCATGATTGACTCCATGCTCTAACGCTGGAAAAAGCCATGCATAATAAAATTATTTCCATTTGACACACTAGCCATACATATAATACACATTACAATCATCGTAATAAAGCTTCAATTACTATAATATATTAGTTACATTAATATAAAATATGTTATATAGTTTTAGTATAATATTGCAATTACAATTACAATATTATATTATATATACTATAAGTATACGTGGATGTATATTATAATAATAACATTAATATAATAGCTCATTAATAATATACTAATATCATATAATAATTTAAACTATAAAACACAATATTTTATAACAATAAAATAATTTTATTATTTAAAATACTATTATAATTCATATATACTAATTATAATATTATTAAAATGAATATCATATTATTGTTTCTTAATACCTCATGTATAAAAAGTAAGATGTGATCAATGGTCGTGGGTTTAGAGTGAGTTGTGACTGTTGATTTACACTCTTTTAATTTACAATATTTTGTTTTACAAAAATAGGAAATTGCATCCCTTCCAACATAATGAGACTGTTCAGGATGACAGTCACAATGTCTACAAAAATATATATATAAAGCATTTAACTTTAGATTCTTGTAATTCTCCTCTAAGAGAGAAATGCACAAAGTAATAAGTTGCAAGAATTTATAGAACCTACAAATTTATTTTCATAACTCGACCAATATAATTTCATATTATTTTCAGAAATAGACACAACAAGGTCATTATAATTACTTGTATTGACTTCTTAGAACATTTGGATGACTATGGTTTGGCTATGAAACATTGTAGCCTATGCTCATTTTTTCAAAAAAATAGTTTCATGAAAAGAAATTGATCATTATCTGACAACTAACTATGCCCTCCTTAACAATATGACTATGACTTTTTTGTTTTCATTGTATCATAAGCACCCTTTAACATCAAGACTTTCATAGCAGGTAAACTACAAAAAATGGTGTCATTGCTTTCCTTGTTATCCAGCTTCAACATTTTGTCAATGATGGTCTTCTTGACTACTATGTTATTTTCAACGACAATATTCATATTATATATAATAATATGTAAAAATATTTATATTTGTCTCAATGATAAATAAAATCGTATTTAATTAATTTTAAATCTTATACATATAACACTCCCAATAATCTATCTTTCAAAAAGGTAAATATTATAACTACAACATAACCCTTGTTATTATCTATATAAAAAATATATTTAAACTATCCAATAATATATTAATCCAAAATTAATATTTCTAAATCATAATTTTAATATGACAAATTCATATTATGCTCTGTGTATTATTCACGTGTCCAATAATATATCAATCCAAAGCTAGTTTTCTAAATCATAATTTTAAATATGGCAAGTTCATGTTGTGCTCTGTGTAATGGAGAATCTTATTTTTTTAAGACCATTTAAAGTACTAAGTATTCAACTAAGTTTTTTTTAAATGGTCAACATAGAAAATTCATATGATAGTTGTGGCTTATAATATTATCACCGTAGGACTTATGCTTCTATACATTTATATTAAAATTTAGGATGGAATATGTTTGTAAGACATATTCAATGCAATATCTTTTCTTGAAGATTTGTTGGTGATATTTAATAAAACGTGCGCACTTTGGTGTAAGCTCATTTTCGAATAGTTTATAGCCATGTCTATCTTGTGTGTTTTATATTTTTGGGTATGGTCCCGATGAAGTGTAATTTTATTTTAATGAAGTGACAGAAATTATTTTTATAATTTATGAAGACTATGCTAGAAATACTTTCTAAACTATTCATTTGTTGATTATATGTTTTCGAATAGGTTGGACAAGACACGTGATTTGGTTGTTGCATGTCCATTTGCTAAAAGATTAAATTTGAAGGGCTACTCATAATTTAATGTGCAGGGCATATATTCTTCCAAACCTTTTACGATGAAAATTTGATTGAATATTTACATTTTATCGAAGTGTAAGTCAAATATAAATTTTATAGAAATTTTTTTATTTTTAATAAATTTAAAATTTAAGTAGTGAGTTTATTTTTAAAAGATAATTTTTTATAAAATATTTATTTTAAAAAAAATTGATCAAAATTTCATTTTTCATCATATATAGATTTTTAAGAGATTATTTATAAAAATTTATTTTTCCTTTAATTATCTAATTTGGTATAAATTTAAGGAAATCATAACCTAACAACAAAGTAGAAAAGTACTCTAGCATCAACATGGCCTTGATCATGATTTCATTTATAAAATTTCAAAATCTTCATTATTTTAGAATTCATTCACCCTATCCAATAAAGTTGAAAACATTCTCAAATAAAAATAAATAAATTAACTAAATTCTACAACATACGTTTGAATCTCTTTTAATAGCATTAATAACATAAATAAAAGATAAATACCTCAAAAAGGATATTAAATAAGTTTTTGTGAGTATATTTCCATTTAAGAAGACCATTATGTGTATGAAGAACATATTGATCTATTGATCTAGTAGAAGAGGCTTTCAATATGTTATATACTTCCATACATTATAAATAGCGTTCCAATCTACTTCATTTAGAGCATGAGGTGTACAAAAAGAGAGAAACATTAACATATTCAATGTGTTGAAAGAAAGTTTAAATCTATCATAATTTTTTATCATGTTTAACTTTGAAAAACCTTCTTTCACAAACTATTATGATCGTTGGAATATGAATAACTTGCCATAGCCACATTAAACATGGAAACCTTAACAATCATTTAGGTTCACCCACACATAGATCCCACACTCCAAACATATGTTTTTTTTTGTACGATTTATAAATAGAACAAACTAATTCATCTATCTCAGCTAAACATTTAATAATATCCATAATAGGTGAGTTCCCAACATTAGATTTTTGACATAAATATGTTAACCCCTTTTTTCTGGATGGTCTCTATTGAACATTTCCTCATGTAATAATTATGAGGATTGAAAAACTTAACATTCAATATAGGAAAATCTATGAACCTTATATTTAGAGAACTGATAACTTTCATTATACAATGTTTTCCCAATACAATGCAATAATATAGTATCCCTGACCTTTGTGAGTTAGGAAAAATATCAAAACTCAATGCATGTATATATATTTTACCAAATCCATTTACAAACTTAATATTTCCTTCTTATACTCTATTTCTCAATGTCTCATACAAGATTATCTCTAAATGACTCACTTGGCATATTTGCCACCTTCTACCTTTGATTTTTAGCCCCAAAACATAAGATTAATTAAAATTAGATATATTTTAGACAACATTATTGCATTTTGGAAAGGCATAGAGTGGCCTCGCAATTCTAATCAACAGGTATTATTTGTCAAAATTGACTTTGAAAAATCTTATAACCATATTGAATGGCCATATTAAAAGCTATGGGTTTTGATCCTGATTATCCCCAATCAATACAAATACTCTTTTAAAATGCCTCGGCTTGTCTCTTAGTCTATGGTGTGCACTCATATCAAATTAGTTTGTTTTACTTTATTAAACAAAGCTGCGCTCACCTCCATGTTGTATGTGTTAGTTGCTAATGGATTTGCATCCCTGTTAGCAATTTCCAAGCTCAAGGTTCAGTCAAGGGTATTTCCATCCCTTTGGATAAGCCTACACAACTTGTTAATTGGCATTTTATATATAATTATTTCCTCACTATCATTGAGGAAAGAGCCAATATTCAATATTCTATGCAGTTTCCTAATTTTTCTACCTTGCTTTAAATTCAAAAATTTAGTGTAAAAAAACTTAGTGTTACAAGAAGTACTTTTAACCCCCATCCCCCTCACCCTCCCTTTGATAGGTTAAAAAATTATGAGTGGAAGTAGATTTAACATAGATAAATATTTTAATTTCTTCGTATCTCCTTTGCATTTCAAGCTATACCTTCACATCTTTGTTAGTATGTCATTGATCGAGTTGAGAATAAAATCTTGTAATGTATCACTAAAACACTCTCTTTAGTAGGAAAAATTAAAATTTATTCTACTATTCCTCACATGTTGGATTCCATCTAAAGCCTCTTACAAAAAAATAGAAAAGTTTCCAAGATATTTTATTTGGGCTAATTTAGACCATAGGAAACTTTTCCATCAAGTAGTTTGGGAACAAGGTTCGGGGTTTATTGACATTAGTCATCACTTCAATTAAACAAGATGAATTAAACATTGTTCCACCACTTATTGGACAACTGAAGAGAGTATAAAATAAAAAATTTATAATCAAGTCATCATTTTAAAATTAAATTAATGATTGACCCTAAGATTGGTTTAATTTAATTTTTTATTTTTTATTAAATATTCTGCAATTTTAAATTTTTTTCAATTTTTATTATTTATGTTCTTGAGGGTAATTTGTTTAAATTTATTAATAATAAAAAATTAAAAATAATTAGTATTTAGTTTCCATATTTTATTAACAAATAATTAATGAATTTACCTCACTTAAAATTTTAAATCTCTCCAAATATTCAACAATAGAGCACTTTATTGCTAACTTCTCTAAATAGAAACTTAAGTATGCATATAAATTATATTATTCTTTCACACTGATGATAATTCATGGAATATGATCTCAAACATTGATTAAAAAAATTACATGGTTTTACCAAAAGTCTACATGTTGAACACTCATGCAAAACAAAACATTCCATTTGCATTGGGGAGACAAAAATTCTTACCATAAAAAATCATTTTCAAAACTATAAGTTGAGAGAATTTTTCAAGAATGATAGACAAAATTTAAGAAAGGATCCTCCTCTTAATTTGGAGTATCTTTAAGTTAAAGCAAGGTCACAATAAAATTAGATATCAAAATTAAAAATTTAATAAAATTTTTAATTTGAACTTGTATTTTTATCAATAAATTTATTTTTGTTATGGGTAATATAATTATTTAATAAGTCGATATATAAAAAATATTTTCAAATAACTTTATGTTAATAAAAATATAAATAATATCTAAAATATTTTTTTTTAAATAGAATTATAACTTAAAAACAAATCTATGAATTATTTCTCTTATAATGCAGTTGTTATGCTCGACAACTAGAATAACTATTTAATGAATATAGTCACAATTGAAAACTTTAATAATATTATAGAAATTAAAATGCATACAATTTTATCGAAATACTTAAAATTTTAGAAAATTAAATTCACAAACTATAATCTATTTAATAATTTAAAATTATAGTTTTATAGTTTTAATAATATTATAGAAATGAAAATGCATACAATTTTATAGAAATAATTAAAATTTTGAAAATTAAGCTCACAAACTATAATTTTTTTAATAATTTAAATTAGTAATTTTATAACTTTAAATAGTAATATAAGTTTTTTTTAAGAATTTTAGTATTGCGTCAACTAGAATTATGGTGATAATTATTATTTATATGAGTATATTTTAAAAAATCAAATATTTGTGTAGGTATTAATAGTTTATAGGTAAAAGTAAAAAAACATCTTTTTTTTAATAATTATAATAACCAATTTTTTATAATCTTTTTACAATAGAGATTTATATTTTTTAACACTTGTAATTATGTTTTATAATAATCATTATTCATTAAAACAAGTATTTTCTTGAAAATGGATTAGGGATTGTGATTCAAAATATCAATAAAAAAACTTTTACAAAAATTTTATCTAGAAAACTTTAGGATAATCTTTAGAGATGTTGCACAAAATACTATATAACTTTGCCAAACCCTAGTGGAAAGATTAGAAATAGTATGTAGACACTCCCTTTTAGCATAATACTCCTAGCAAGGGGTATGGGTGGTTATTGCCTAGTTTTCCAATGGTTGATGATTTCAATGCTTGTTGGTATCTCCAATTTATTGTTTATACTTGGAGAGAGAGGTTATAAATAGTTTGAAGTGTCATCCTTGAGCTGAAACTTATATATTTTTCTTGTTTCCCTCTTTATAAAGGGTCAACCTTGGGTTGTTGCCTTATTCATTTAGGTGGTCCATAGCCTTAGTGTCATTTTTATGGCCACATTGAGATCATTATGCTCCTATTTGGGTTTTGTGTTAAGGCCGAATTATCATGGAGTTGGATCCATGATTTTTTCAAACCCTTTTGACAATTGCCCTTCATTTGGTAAAACATTCTTCTTGCTAACTAGCCTATACTACTTTCAAGATACACGTAGATTTGACATGATTTTAGCATGGAAATTATCATCTCTATTTGGAAAGAATGAAATGAAACAATATTTGTGGACTCTGAAAAATAATACTCACTTCTCTACTTATAACAAAGTAATGGTTATTTAAAATGTGTCTATACAAATTCATGCTCATGAAAAACAAGGTGACTTTGGAGGTTTTCCATCTCCAAACTATATTGGATCATTGGGACAATGTGCCTTGCATAGTTTTTTGTGTGCCTTCTTCCTCACCTTCAAGGGAAAGAATGTCAAAGGGAGGCTATAGAAGGATTTTTTTTGCCGCCACTCACATATTCAATTTGAGTGGTTGCCATCATATAGACTTTCACCTCGTCTAGCACTTGGAGAATGGACTTCTCTTCCTCCTATCATGGTTAATTTTATTAGGCCCTACTGGAAAAACTATTAGAAATATTCATCGAATCTACGGAAATTTGATTTGTTGGTGTGGAAAATCCTCTATGGGTGATGGTGAATCTTCTATCGATGTTTTTTTTCCCATACAACATCATGACTGAGCTAAATAACAGAACTAAATGATCAGGTCAAATGATGGAGGGAGAGACAGAACCAAACATCTTGGTCAAAAAACTAAATCGAATGGCATAGCTAAATGATGGGGATAAATAATTTAATAGACTAAACTGAATGGCTAGATTGAATGGCTAAGCCAAACAGTTGGGCTGAACATTAGGCCCAGATGGTTGGGTAAGATGATTGGGCCAAACGAATAGGCCCATGGCTGGGTCAGATGGGTGTGTCAAATGAGTAGATCAGATAGTTGGATAGTATGTCAAGCTGGGCAGTTAGACTGAATGAATGAGATGAATATCCAGTGTCAGACGGTGATGTTGGGACATGCTGACAGGGGACCTATGCAATCGATCTATAGTTTGATTACTCAGTTGCCTCCCTTAATCTATAAATACTCACCCCCACCCTCATTTTTAACATTTTACAAAAGAGATTTCTCATCCCCCTTTGCATCCACGTAAATAAAATTCATTTTTAAGAACCTCTTATGCCCAAACATTTTGAGGCTCATGCAAGAACTAGATGCCTACAATGATTGGATTTAGGAATGTAACTTTACTACCCTATTATATATGCCCCAATATGGCATAGACACGATGATATTAAAAATGCTCATGTATTCATACGACCCTAATGAAAATATCTTCACCATGAATGTGCAATCTAGAATAATTTCCTTTGGTACGTTGCCAAAAGATATTCACAATCTAATAGGTCTTCCATTACACAATGCAACCCCAATGAGTTTGAAAGTAATATCGATAGATGAGGACAACAAGCTCATTATAATTACTTGTATTCACTTTTTAGAACATTTGGATGACTATGCTTTGGCTATGAAACATTGTAGCCTATGCTCATTTTTTCAAAAAAATAGCTTCATGAAAAGAAATCGGTCGTTATCTGACAACTAACATATGCCCTCCTTAACAATATGAATATGAATTTTTTGTTTTCATTGTATCATAAGCACCCTTTAACATCAAGACTTTCATAGCAAGTAAACTGTAAAAAATGGTGTCATTGCTTTCCTTGTTATCCAGCTTCAACATTTTGTCAATGATGGTCTTCTTGGCTACTATATTATTTTCAACGACAATATTCATATTATATTTAATAACATGTAAAAATATTTATATTTGTCTCAATGATAAATAAAATCGTATTTAATTAATTTTAAATCTTATACATATAACACTCGCAATAATCTACCTTTTGAAAAAGTAAAACCTATAACTACAACATAACCCTTGTTATTATTTATATAAAATATATATTTAAAATATCCAATAATATATTAATCCAAAGTTAATATTTCTAAATCATAATTTTAAGTATTACAAGTTCATATTGTGCTCTCTGTATTATTCACGTGTCCAATAATATATTAATCCAAAATTAGTTTTCCTAAATCATAATTTTAAATATGGCAAGTTCATGTTGTGCTCTGTGTAATGGAGAATCTTATTTTTTTAAGACCATTTAAAGTACTAAGTATTCAACTAAGTTTTTTTTAAATGGTCAACATAGAAAATTCATATGATAGTTGTGGTTTATAATATTATCACCGTTGGACTTATGCTTCTATACATTTATACTAAAATTTAGGATGCAATATGTTTGTAAGACATATTCGATGCAATATCTTTTCTTGAAGATTTGTTGGTGATATTTAATAAAACGTGCGCACCTTGGTGTAAGCTCATTTTCGAATAGTTTATAGCCTTGTCTATCTTGTGTGTTTTATATTTTTGGGTATGGTCCCGATGAAGTGTAATTTTATTTTAATGAAGTGACAGAAATTATTTTTATAATTTATGAAGACTATGCTAGAAAGTATTTCCAGACTATTCTTTTGTTGATTATATGTTTTCGAATAGGTTAAGCAAGATACATGATTTGGTTGTTGCATGTCCATTTGCTAAAAGATTAAATTTGAAGGGCTAGTCATAATTTATTGTGCAGAGCATATATTCTTCCAAAAAAATTACGATGAAAATTTGAATGAATATTTACATTTTATTGAAGTGTAAGTGAAATATAAATTTTATAGAGAAAAAGAGATATAAAAATTATTTTCATTTTTATAAAATTTATTTTTAAAAAATATTTTTTTTATAAAAGTTTTATTTGAAAAAAATATAATCAAAAATTTATTTTCTATCAAATATGGATTTCAAAGAGATTATTTTATTTTTATTTTTTTTAATCTTTCAATCATCTAATTTGGTACAAATTTAGGAAAATCATAACCTAACAACAAAACATAGAAGCAATCTAGCATAAATTTGGTCTTGGCCATGATTTCATTTATAAAATTTCACAATCTTTACTATTTTAGAATTCATTCACCCTATCCAATAAAGTTGAAAGCTTTTTCAAATAAAAATAAATATTTTAACTAAATTCTACAACATTTGTTTGAATTCCTTCTAATAGAATTAATAACAAAAATAAAAGATAAATAACTCAAAAAGGATATTAAATAAGTTCATGTGAGTATATTTCCATTTAAGGAGATCATCATGTGTGCGAGGAACATATTAATCTATTGATCTAGTGGAAGAGGCTTTCAATCTTTTATATATTTCCATGCATCATAAATAACATTCCAATCTACTTCATTTAGAACATGAGGTGCACAAAAGGAGAGAAACATTAACATATTCAATGTGTTGAAAGAAAGTTTACATCTATCATCAATTTTTTATCCTGTTTAACTTTGAAAAACCAACTTTCACAAACTATTATGATCACTGGAATAAGAACAACTTGCCAAAGCCACATCAAATATGGAAACCCTATAAATCATTCAAATTCACCCACACATAGATCCCACACTCCAAAAATTTGCTTTTTTAGAACAATTTATAAATGGAACAAACAAATTAATCTATCTCAACTAAACATTTGATAGTATCCATAATAAGTGAATTCTCAATATTAGATTTTTTACATAAATATGTTAATTATTTTCTTTTGGATGGTCTCTATTGACCATCTCTTCATGTAATAATTACAAGGATTTAAAAAGATAACAACATAAAATATAGGTAAATATGTGAACCTCATATTTAGAGAACTGATAACCTTCACTATATAATGTTTTCCCAATACAATGCAATAATTTAGTGTTCCTGACTTTTGTGAATTAAGAAAACTCTCAAAACTCAATGCATGTACATGTACTGTATCAAATTCATTTACAAAGCCAAGATTTCCTCTTTATATTCTATTTAAAAATTTGATATATTTATCGTACCTACTCCAAATATATTTCTTTAAAATAATCTTTGAAGCATGTCAATATTAATATCTAATGCATTGCCAATAGAAATAATGCCAAATATAAAAATTGAACCTAAAGTAGTTTATAAGGGTAAGGATAAAATTTAAAGCCAAATTAATTTATAAGGATAAGATTGAAACTTAAATGTAAGGTCATTTATAAAGAAAATGATTAAGATAATTATTACTTTTTAAATATTTATATTAAATACAACATTTACAACCAAGGTAATTTATAAAGATAAAAATAAAATTTAAACTTAAATTAATTTATAAGAGTAATTATGAAACTTAAACCAAACTAATTTATTAAAATAATTAATTAAATATAAAACCTAGACCAATGTAATTTATTAAGATAAGTTATTAATGTTATTTATTTATATCAATACAAGATTTAGAACTTAAAATAATTTATATGGATAAAATATCAAATGTAAGGTGAATTTTAATTATAAAATTTATTCTGGCTAAATTTATTTTGTGGTGTAGAAAAAAATTACTTTTCATTATCATGTGTTGTTTTTTCATTGTTTCTATTAAAAATAAAATATAATGGTTGAAGGTATCACTATAACCACTTAAAATGTTTAAGATATATAAGAAAATAAAAGTGTTAATGGATAATTTTTAAATTTTTCATCATTTTTCAAAATATTCTTGAAGTTCGTATAATATTGGTTCAAAAATATTATTTCATATATATATATATATATATATATATAGATTAAAATAATTAGTAAAATTATTATTTTTATTTTTATTTTTATTTAAATAATAAGAATTTTTGTTTAATTTTTAATATTATTATTAATTCTTAAATATAATTTAATCCTCCACATTTTTCTAATTATTATAATTATTTTTATATAAGATAAGGACTGAACCCTAGAGCCCATATCATAAGACATGTTAAATAGTCTGCAATAAGTTGCTCACCATTGAAGATATATAAAATGTTATCATGCATATGGCCAATGCTAGCTTTTGGGTGTGATGGGCTTCCCTATTAATTTTACAAAGTGATTTGGAATATAAAAGGAGATTAATTATTCCATGTTTATTGCAAGGCATACAAAAATCATTAACAAAATCAACATCAAATTCATACTTAAATCAAGCAATCCCTAACAAATTTGTAACGAGTGGTTGATTACACTACTCAATGTTCATACAAGATTATTTCTAGATCATTCACTTGGCATATTTGTCACATTTTACCTTTGTTTTTTAGCCCCAAAAAATAAGATTCATTAAAAATAGATATATTTTAGACAACATTATTACATTTTGGAAAGGCATAGAGTGGGCTCGCAATTCTAATCAACAAGTATTGTTTGTCAAAATTGACTTTTAAAATTCCTATGTCCATATTGAATGGCCATTTATTTTGGCCATGTTAAAAACTATGGGTTTTGGCCATTTATTTTGGACATGTTAAAAGCTATTGGTTTTGGTCCTAATTATCCCTAATCAGTACAAATACTTTTTGAAAATGACTCGACTTGTGTCTCAATCTATTGTGTGCACTCATATTGACTTAGTTTGTTTAACTCTATTAGACAAGACTGCCCTCACCTCCATATTGTATGTGTTAGTTGTTAAAGAATTTGCATCCCTATTAGCAATTTCCAAGCTCAAGGTTTTTTCAAGGGTATTTCCATCCCTTTGGATAAGCCTACATAACTTGTTAATGGTCATTTTATAGATGATTCTTTCCTCATCATCATTGAGGAAAGAGCCAATATTCAGGATTTTATGCAATGTCTTGATTTGTCTACCTTGCCTCAAATTCAAAAATTTAGTGTAAAAAAACTTGGTGGTATAGACAATACTTTCAACCCCTAGGTTATTTGTCCATGTCACTATCCCCATCTCCCTCACCCTCCCTCTGATAGGTTATAAATTATGTGTGGAAGTAGATTCAACATAGATAAATATTTTAATTTCTTGGTATCTCTTTTGCATTTCAAGCTACACCTTCCCATCTTTCTTAGTATGTCATTGATCGAGTTGAGAATAAAATCTTGTAATGTATCACTAAACCACACTCTTTCGGTAGGAAAACTTAAAATTTCTTCTACTATTCCTCGCATGTTGGGTTCCATCTAAAGCCTGTTACAAAAAAATAGAAAATTTTCCAAGATATTTTATTTGGGCTAATTTAGACTGTGGGAAAGTTTTCCATCAAGTAGTTTGGGAACAGGGTTTGGGGCTTATTGACATTAGTCGTCACTTCAATTAAACAAGATGAATTAAACATTGTTCTACCACATACTGGAGATCTAAAGAGAGTATAAAATAAAATTTTCATATTCAAGTCATCATTTTTAAATTAAATTAGTGATTGGTCCCAAGATTGGTTTAATTTATTTTTTATTTTTTATTAATTATTCTACAATTTTAGATTTTTTTCAATTTTTATTATCTATGTTCTTGAGGGTAGTTTGTTTAAATATATTAATAATAATAAAATTAAAAATAATTAGTATTTAGTTTCCATATTTTATTAACAACCAATTAATGAATTTACCTCACTTAAAGTTTTAAATCGCTCCAAATATCTAACAATATAACACTTCATTGCTAACTTCTCTAAATGGAAATTTAAGTCTGCAAATAACCACACTGATGATAGTTCACAGAACATGATCTCAAGCATTGACTAAAAAAATGACATGGTTTTACCAAAAGTCTACATGTTGAACACTTATGCAAAACAAAACATTCCATTTGTATTGGGGAAGCGAAAATACATACCATAGAAAATCATTTTCAAAACTATGAGAGAAGTTGTCAAGAATAGGAGACAAAAAATTTTAAAAAGGGTCCTCCTCTTAATTTAGGGTTTCTTAAAGTTAAATCAAGGTCATAATAAAATTAGATATCAAAAATAAAAGTTTAATAAAATTCTTAATTTGAACATTTATTTTTATCAATAACTTTATTTTTGTTATGGGTAATATAATTATTTAATAAATTGAAATATAAAAAATATTTTCAAATAATTTTATGTTAATAAAAATGTAAATAATATCTAAAATAATTTTAAAAAAGATATAATTATAACTTTAAAAAAAATTGTGAATTACTTCTCTTATAATGTGGTTGGTATGCTTGGCAACTAGAATATTTACTGAATGAATATAGTCACAATTGAAAACTTTAATAGTATTATAGAAATAAAAATATATACAATTTTATATAAATAGTTAAAAATTTTGAAATTAAACTCACAAACTATAATTTAAATTTATAGTTTTATAGTTTTAATAATATTATAGAAATGAAAATGCATACAATTTTATAAAAATAATTGAAATTTTGAAAATTAAACTCACAAATTATAATTTATTTAATAATTTAAAATTATAATTTAATAACTTTAGATAGTAATATAAGTGTTTATTTTATAATTTTAGTATTGCATCAATTAGAATTATGGTGGTAATTATTATTTATATAGTAGTATATTTTTAAAAAACCAAATATTTGTGTAGGACTATTATAGTTAAAAATAAAAAAATATTTTACTTTTATATTTTAATTTTAAAAATAATTATAATAACCAACTTTTTATAAACAATTTATTTTTTGTAATTATAAGATTTTTACAACAAAGATTGGCATCTTGTAACATTTGTAATTTTCTTTTTATAATAATCATAATCCAATGTTAAAACAAGTATTTTCTTGATAATGGATTAGGGATTGTGGTTCAAAATATTGATCAAAAACTTTCACATAATTTCTATCTAAAAATCCTTAAGATAACCTTCAGAGATGTTGCACAAAATTCTATATATCTTTTCCAAAGCCTAGTGGAAAGACTAGAAACGGTATGTAGACACTCCCTTTTAGTATAATACTCTTGGCATGGGGTATGGGTGGTTATTGCTCAGTTTTCCAATGGTTGATGATTTCAATGCTTGTTGTTATCTCTAATTTATTGTTCATACTTGGAGAGAGAGGTTCTAAATAGTTTGAAGTGTCATCCTTGAGCTGAAACTTATACATTTTTCTTGTTTCCCTCTTTATAAAGGGTTACGCTTGGGTTGTCACCTTATTCATTTAGGTGTTCCATAGCCTTAGTGTCATTTTTATGGCCACATTGACATCCTTATGCTCCTATTTGGGTTTTATGCTAAGGCCAAATTATCTTGGAGTTGGATCCATGATTTTTTCAAACCTTTTTTACCATTGCCCTTCATGTGGTATAACATTCTTCTTGATGACTAGCTTATACTACTTTCAAGATACACACAAATTTGACATGCTTTCAACATTGAAATTGTCTTCTCTATTTGGAAAGAATGAAATGAAACAATATTTGTGAACTCTAGAAAATAATACTCACTTCTCTACTTATAAAAAAGTAATGGTTATTTAAAATGTGTCTATACAAATTCATGCTCATGAAAAACAAGGTTACTTTGGAGGTTTTCCATCTCCAAACTTCAAATGGATCATTGGGACAATGTGCCTTGCATGGTTTCTTATGTGCCTTCTTCCTCATATTCAAGGGAAATAATATCAAGGGGAGGCTATAGAAGGATTTTTTTTGTCATCGCTCTCACAGTCAATCTAAGTGGTTGCCATCATATAGACTTTCACCTCCTCCGGCACTTGGAAAATAGACTTCTTTTCCTCCTATCATGGTTAATTTTAAGAGGGCCTACTGGAAAACCTATTAGAAATATTCAATGAATTTAAATAAATTTGATTCACTGGTGTGTCGAATCCTCTATGGGTGATGGAAAATATTCTATCGATGTTTTTTCCCATACAACAGCAAGACTAAGCCAAATGATAGAACCAAATGATCAAGTTGAATGATAGAAGGAGAATGATAGCACCGAATGTCTTAGCTAAATGACTGAGCCAAATGGAAAAGCTGAATGACAAGGACAAATGATTAAATAAACTAAACCATACGGTCAGATCAAATGGCTAAGCTGAATGGTTAGGCTAAATGGTAGGACCAGATGGGCAGGCCAGATGGCTAGGTTGAATGGTTGGGTCACATAGTTGGGTCAAAGAATTGGGCCAGATGATTGGGGCAATGATTGGGCTATATGGGTGTGTTGGATGGTTGGATTGGATTGTTGGATAAGTAGATTGAATGAATGAGATGAACATCCAATGTCAGATGGTGATGTCGAGACATGTTGTTGGGTGACTTGTGCAGTCGGTCTATAGTCAGGTTGCCCAGTCGCCTCTCGTTTTCTATAAATACTCACCCCCACCCTCATTTTAAAAATTTTACAAAAGATATTTCTTTTCCCCCTTTTCATCCATGGAAAGAAAATTCATTTTCAAGAACCTCCTATGCCCAGACATTTTGAGGCTCGTGCAAGAACTAGATGCCTATAATGATTGGATTCAGGAATGCAGCTTTACTGGCCTACTGTACATGCCCCAGTATGACACAGACACTATGATATTAAAAAAGCTCATGTATTTGTGTGACCCTAATGATAAGATCTTCACTATGAATGTGTAATCCAGAATAATTTCCTTTGGTATGTTGCTAGAAGATATTCATAATCTAATAGGGCTTCCATTTCACAAGGTAAGACGTGGTCAATGGTTATGGGTTTAGAGTGATTTGTGAATGTTGATTTACACTCTTTTCATTTACAATACTCTATTTTACAAAAACAAGAAATTACATCCCTTCCAATATAAGTTATACTCTTCAGGATGACAGTTGCAACATCTACAAAAAAAAAACTATAAAAAGCATTTAAAATTTAGACTCTTGTAATTTTCCTCTAAGAGAGAAATGCACAAAGTATATAAGTTTCAAGAATTATATAACCTACAAATTTATTTTCATAACTCGACCAATATATTGTCCTATTCTTTTTAGAAATAGACACAACAAGGTCATCATAATTACTTGTATTCACTTCTTAGAACATTTGGATGACTATGCTTTGGCTATGAAACATTGTAACCTATGCTCATTTTTTCAAAAAAATAGTTTCATGAAAAAAAATTGGTCATTATCTGACAACTAACATATGCCCTCCTCAACAATATGAATATGACTTTTTTGTTTTCATTATATCAGAAGCACCCTTTAACATCGAGACTTTCATAGCAGGTAAACTACAAAAAATGATCTCATTGCTTTCCCTATTATTCAGCTTCAATATTTTGTTAATGATGGACTTCTTGACTACTTTAGTTGTCAATCTACATAATATGTTATTTTCAATAACATTATTCATATTATATATAATAACATGTAAAAATATTTATATTTGTCTCAATGACAAATAAAATTATATTTAATTAATTTCAAATCTTATATATATAACACTCTCAATAATCTATCTTTCATGAAGGTAGATGCTATAACTACAACATAATCCTTGTTATTATCTATATTTAAAATATCCAATAATATATTAATCCAAAGTTAATATTTTTAAATCATAATTTTAAATATGACAAGTTCATATTATGCTGTGTATTGTTCACGTGTCTAATAATATATTAATCCAAAGTTAATTTTTCTAAATCATAATTTTAAATATGGCAATTTCATATTGTTCTCTTGTAATGGAGAATCTTATTTTTTAACAACCATTTAAAGTACCATGTGTTCAACTAAATTTTGTTTTAAATGGTCAACATAGAAAATTCATATGATAGTTGTGGCTTATAATATTATCACCGTGTGGCTTATATTAAAATTTATGATGCAATATGTTTGTAAGACATATTCGATGCAATATCTAAACGAGATATCTTTTCTTGTAGATTTGTTGGTGATATTTAATATAACGTGCGCACTTTGGTGTAAGCTCATTTTTGAATAGTTTATAGCCTTGTCTCTCTTGTGTGTTTTATATTTTTGGGTATGGTACCGATGAAGTGTAATTTTATTTTAATGAAGTGACAGAAATTATTTTTATAATTTATGAAGACTATGCGAGAAAGTATTACTAGACTATTCTTTTGTTGATTATATGTTTTAGAGTAGGTTGAACAAGATACATGATTCGGTTGTTGCATGTCCATTTGCTAAATGATTAAATTTGAAGGGCTAGTCATAATTTAATGTGCAAGGCATATATTCTTCCAAACTTTTTACGATGAAAATTTGAATGAATATTTACATTTTATTGAAGTGTAAGTCGAATAAAAAATTTATAGAAAAAATATATATATAAAATATTTTCATTTTTATTTTCAATAAATTTAAAATTTAAGTAGTAAGTTAATTTTTTTATAAAAAATTTATTTGAAAAAAAATTAATTAAAATTTCATTTTTCATTAAATATAAATTTCAAAGAAATTATTTATAAAATTTCTTTTTTTTTTTTTTGCTATCTAATTTGGTACAAATTTAGGAAAATCATAACCTAACAACAAAGCAAAGAATCACTCTAGCATCAACATGGTCTTGGCCATGATTTCATTTATAAAATTTGAAAATTTTTATTATTTCAGAATTCATTCACCTTATCCAATAAAGTTGAAAGCTTTCTCAAATAAAAATAAATATTTTAACTAAATTCTACAACATGTGTTTGAATCCCTTCTAATAGTATTAATAACAGAATTAAAAGATAAATACCTCAAAAATGATATTAAATAAGTTCATGTGAGCATATTTCCATTTAAGAAGACCATCATGTGTGCGAGGAACATATTAATCTATTGATCTAGTAGAAGAGGCTTTCAAGCTTTTATATATTTCCATACATCATAAATAACGTTCCAATCTACCTCATTTAGAACATGAGGTGCACAAAAAGAGAAACATTAACATATTCAATGTGTTGAAAGGAAGTTTACATCTATCATCATTTTTTATCATGTTTAACATTGAAAAACCTTCTTTCACAAACTATTATGATCACTGGAATAAGAATAACTTGGCAAAGCCACATCAAACATGAAAACCCCAAAAATCATTTAAGTTCACCCACACATAGATCCCACAATCCAAACATATGCTTTTTTGGTATGATTTATAAATGGAACAAACAAATTAATCTATTTCAGCGAAATATTTGATAGTATTCATAATAGGTGAATTCTCCACATTATATTTTTGACATAAATATGTTAGCTATTTTTTTTTGGATGGTTTCTATCGACCATCTCCTCATGTAATAATTATGAAGATTGAAAAACTTAACAACATTAAATATAGGTAAATCTGTGAACCTCATATTTAGAGAACTGATGACCTTCACTATATAATTTTTTCCCAATATAATGCAATAATCGAGTGCCCCTGAATTTTGTGAATTAGTAAAACTCTCAAAACTCAATACATGTACATGTATTGTATCAAATCCATTTACAAACCCAATATTTCCTCCTTATACTCTATTTAAAATTTTGATATATTTATTGTACTTGCCCCAAATATATTTCTTTAAAATATTCTTTGAAGCATGTTAATATTAATATCTAATGCATTGCCAATGGAAATAATGCCAACATAATTTTATTTACAAATAATAAAAGAGCAATGTAAATACTAAAGAGATTAATACATTCATACCACTCAATTTTTTGGGAGATAAAATTCTAAATTTCATCAATATAAAGCTTGAAAAATATAAGTGAAAGAATAAAATCAACAAGTTATTTACACATTTTTTTTTATAAAAAATCTAACATTATATTATTTACACTTGTTTTCTTATATATCTTAAATATTAAAAGACTGTTTTTAATATATTTTATTTTTACCTATAAAAAAATGAAAATAGTACGAAATAATGGAAAATGATTTTTCCTTTGACATGCATCAAAGTTATATGAAGTGAGGATAAATTTAATAATTGAAATTTTCTTTGCATTGCAATAAGGATAAGATTTGGACCTAAGATGAATGATATAATATATTTAGACGAAGGAAATTGCTTAGGAGTTTATATATATATATATATATATATATATATATATAAAAGTTGAACCCAAGGTAGTTTATAAGGGTAAGGATAAAACTTAAAGCCAAATTAATTTATTTGGATAAGAATGAAACTTAAATGCAAGGTCATTTATGAAGAAAATGATTAAGATAATTATTATTTTCTAAATATTTATATTAAATACAACAATTACAACCAAGGTAATTTATAAAGATAAAAACAAAATTTAAACCCAAATTAATTTATAAGAATAATTATAAAACTTAAACCAAACTAATTTATTAAAATAATTAATTAAATATAAAACCTAGAACAAAGTAATTTATTAAGATAAGATATTTACATTCTTTATTTATATCAATATAAAATTTAAAACCTAAAATAATTTATATGAATAAAATATCAAATGCAAGGTGAATTTCAATTATAAAATTTATTCTCACTTAATTCATTTTGTGGTGTAGAAAAAAATTAATTTTAATTATCATGTGTTGTTTTTTCATTGTTTGTATTAAAAATAAAATATAATTATCACTATCAACACTTCAAATGTTTAAGATATATAAGAAAATAAAAGTGTTAATGGTTCATTTTCAAATTTTTCATCATCTTTCAAAATATTTTTGAATTTCTTATAATAAGGGTTCAAAAATATTATTTCAAAAATATTTATATATTGATTAAAATAATTAATAAAATTATTATTTTTATTTAAATAATAAGAAGTTTTGTTTAATTTTTAATATTATTATTGATGCTTAAATATATCATAATCTTCCACATTTTTTTTATTATTATAATTATTTTTATATAAGTTAAGGACCAAACCCTAAAGCCTATATCATAAGACATGTTAAATAGTCTGCAATAAGTTGCTCACCATTGAAGCCCTATAAAATATTATCATACATATGGCCAATGCCAACTTTTGGGTATGATGAGCTTCCCTATTAATTTTACAAAGTGATTTGGAATATAATAGGAGATTAATTGTTCCATGTTTATTGCAAGGCATACGAAAATCATTAAAAAAATCAACTTCAAATTCATAATTAAATCGAGTAATCCCTAACAAATTTGTAACTAGTGGTTGATTACACTGCTCAATGTTCATACAAGATTATTTCTAAATCATTCACCTGGCATATTTGCCACCTTCTGCCTTTGATTTTTAGCCCCATAAAATAAGATTCATTAAAATTAGATATATTTTAGAGAATATTATTGCATTTTGGAAAGGCGTAGAGTGGGCTCGCAATTCTAATCAACAAGTATTGTTTGTCAAAACTGACTTTGAAAATTCCTATGACCATATTGAATGGCCATTTATTTTGGCCATGTTAAAAGCTATGGGTTTTGGTCCTAATTATCCCTAATCAATACAAATACTTTTTGAAATGACTCGAGTTGTGTCTCAATCTATGGTGTGCACTCATATTGAATTAGTTTGTTTTCCTCTATTAGATGAGGCTCCCCTCACCTCCATATTGTATGTGTTAGTTGTTAAAGGATTTGCATCCCTGTTAACAATTTCCAAGCTCAAGGTTTAGTCAAGGGTATTTCCATCCCTTTGGATAAACCTACACAACTTGTTAATGGGAATTTTATAGATGATTATTTCCACATTATCATTGAGGAAAGAGCCAATATTTAGGATTTTATGCAATGTCTTGAGTTTTCTACCTTGCCTCAAATCAAGAAATTTAGTGTAAAAAAACTTAGTGTTACAGACAATACTTTCAACCCCTATCCCATTTGTCCACGTCACTATCCCCATCCCCCTCACCCTTCCTTTGATAGGTTAAAAATTATGAGTGGGAGTAGATTCAACATAGATAAATATTTTAATTTCTTGGTATCTCCTTTGTATTTCAGGCTACACTTTCCCATCTTTGTTAGTATGTCATTGATTGAGTTGAGAATAAAATATTATAATGTATCACTAAACCACTCTCTTTAGAAGGAAAAATTAAAATTTCTTCTACTATTCATCACTTGTTGGGTTCCATCTAAAGCCTCATACATAAAAATAGAAAAAGTTTCCAAGATATTTTATTTTGGCTAATTTAGACTGTGGGAAAGTTTTCCATCAAGTAGTTTGGGAACAGGGTTCAGGGCTTATTGACATTAGTCATCACTTCAATTAAACAAGATGAATTAAACATTGTTCTACTACTTACTAGAGAACTGAAGAGAGTATAAAATAAAATTTTCATATTCAAGTCATCATTTTTAAATTAAATTAGTGATTGGCTCCAAAATTGGTTTAATTTATTTTTTTATTTTTTATTAATTATTGTGCAATTTTAGATTTTTTTCAATTTTTATTATCTATGTTCTTGAGGATAGTTTGTTTAAATATATTAATAATAATAAATTAAAAATAATTAGTATTTAATTTTCATATTTTATTAACAAACAATTAATGAATTTACCTTAAAGTTTTAAATCTCTCCAAATATCTGACAATATAACACTTCATTGCTAACTTCTCTAAATGGAAACTTAAGTCTACAAATAAATTATATTATTCTTTGACACTGATGATAGTTCACAAAACATGATTTCAAGCATTGATTAAAAAAAATTACATAGTTTTACTAAAAGTCTATATGTTGAACACTCATGCAAAACAAAACATTCTATTTGCATTGGGGAGGCGAAAATACTTACCATAGAAAATCATTTTCAAAACTATAAGTTGAGAGAAGTTGTCTAGAATAGGAGACAAAAAATTTAAAAAAGGGTCCTCCTCTTAATTTTGGGTCTCTTTAATTTAAAGAATAAAATTAGATATCAAAATTAAAAATTTAATAAAAAATTTAATTTGGACATGTATTTTTATCAATAACTTTATTTTTGCTATGGATAATATAATTATTTAATAAATCGAAATATAAAAAATATTTTCAAATAATGTTATGTTAATAAAAATGTAAATAATTTTTAAAAATATATAATTATAACTTTAAAAAATTATGTGAATTGCTTTTCTTATAATGTGGTTGGTATGCTTGGCAACTAGAATATGTATTTAATGAATATAGTCACAATTGAAAACTTTAATAGTATTATAGAAACAAAAATACATACAATTTTATAGAAATAGTTAAAATTTTTGAAAATTAAACTCACAAAATATAATCTAAATTTATAGTTTTAATAACATTATAAAAATGAAAATGCATACAATTTTATAGAAATAATTAAAATTTGGAAAATTAAAGTTACAAATTATAATTTATTTAATAATTTAAATTTGTAATTTAATAACTTTAGATAGTAATATAAGTGTTTCTTTTAGAATATTAGTACTGCATCAATTAGAATTATGGTGGTAATTATTATTTATATAGTAGTATATTTTAAACAAACCAAATATTTGTGTAAGACTATTATAGGTAAAAATAAAAAAATATTTTACTTTTATATTTTATTTTTAAAAATAATTATTTTTTTCTCGGATGGCTGCGAGTGGCGGTAAGGAAGGGGATGGCCCGGGCGAGGGTTCTGGAGGCTCACAGGCATTGCAGGAGGAGGTTTGAAGAGGGAAGGAACTGATTTATGCAAATGAATGACCCAGGATCTCTAAAATTAATGGATGTTTTCCACGGTCTCAGGATAGACCCATTTTGGTGATACCTATAGAATCTGTTAAGGAAGATGTGGACTATTTGTCTGCTCATACCCTGATTTGTAAGTTTATCGGTATTTGAATATCCCAGGCGGCCTTGGAAACTTGGTTACATAGTACCTAGCAGGTAGTTGGAGACATGGATATTATGTTGGCTGGAAACAGTTATTTCTTGGTAAATTTCTCCTCTGTTTTGGACAGGGATCAAATTTTTGAGGGAAGGCCCTATTTCTATGATTGAATTGGATTGTTCATCAAACCCTAGCATGCAGGTTTCAATTCTGCAGAGGATCTACCTACACACGTGCCTATGTGGGTCTATCTTTTGAGACTCCCCCTAGAATTTTGGAGAGAGGATATCCTCCGTCAAATAGCTGCACTACTGGGAGCACCAATTGCTGTAGCGCACCAATCACCGGATAGAAAACTCATCTCCTACACCCAAATTTGTGTGGAAATGGATCTAAATAACCTGCTACTGGATGTTATGGAAATCTGCTTGGGAGGCTCATCCTGGGTCCAACAAATTGATTATGAAGCCATACCCTTTCGCTGCAGAATTTGTCATGTTTATGGTCACTTGCATCGCCAATGCCCCCAGGCTAGGTGATTCACTAGGATGGAGTCTAATAGAGGCAAGGAATTAGGCCATTTGGCCCAAATGGGCTCATTAAAGCTTGATTCAGACAATGCATCAAAAGGTAAGTCCCATTCAAATGTGGAGAACCCATCTCATGGCCAGTCAGAGGTCAATGGTCCTGATAATGAAGGCTTCACCCAAGTGAGACGATGTGTGAAAGGTCATGGACAAAATCGTAAGAACCAAGACAGACCCCTTGAGGTGGGGTTTAACCATTTTGAAACCCTGGATAGCATGGCCATTGAGGATGGCATTCCTTCAGAGGAGCTGGGAGGACCCTTGGAGGGCGAGGAGAAGTGCTCCTTCCCCACCAAACCCCAAGACATGGTGATTCAAATAAATAGGGAGATTGAGGCTGTGCCAGAAGAAGGGGCATTGGTAGTCCTATCAGAGCAGTAGAATAATGATATCAGTTGGGCTGATTTGGTAAAAGACAAGGATACTTCCTAGAAAGACAAGGGATCATTGCCAGCATTGGGTTTAATGCAGAGACCACTCAAGAAAGTCTCCTTCACCACCCCGGCTAAAGTAGGGTGTAAGAAGGATCAGGAGAAAATCCAACGGACAGGGGACTTATTGGTGGAATCAGGGGTGATTAAGACCCTGGATGAACACTTCACTCAATCCACCCAATGATAGTCTTGTCATGGAATGTAAGGGGATTGCATAGTATCCCCAGACAAAGAACTATGTGGAAGTTGGTTAGGGAGCATTCTCCAGATATCCTCTGTATTCAAGAGACCAAGCTCCTTGTTGATGCTATGTTCAGTTGTATGTCAAATTTTTGGGCTCGGGGGCAATGCCAGTGTGTGGGTGCCTTAGGTAGTGCTGGGGGAGTAGCAATTTGCTGGGATCCAGTGAAGATCACGCCACAACAGTGGATGGTGAGTTTCTCGGCACTTTCTATGGTTGCTTCCTCTCCTGAGTGTGGGGAGTTGATCCTGGTCACTAATGTTTATGCACCTAGGGATATCTCTGGGTAGCACAAGCTTTGGGATCATTTATGATATGTGCAGAGCTATTTTCCTTATTTGCCTTGGATAGTGAATGGAGATTTTAATGTTGTCTTGAGCCTGGAGGAAAAAAGGGGAGGGCTAGCACGTCTAGAATCTTCTTCTGAGCTGCTTAGATATAATATTGGCAGGTTGCACCTTGCAGATGTTAAGCCCATTAATGGGCTCTTCACCTAGAACAACAGAAGATCAGGTAAGGATGTTATTTTTGAGTGCTTAGACAGATTCTTAGTGTCTTGTTTTTGGCTTTCTAGTGCTTTCTCTTTGGCTTCCAAAATCTTGGATTGGCATGGGTCAGATCATTGGCCTATCAAGATGACAACTAGTTATATCCCCAGGCCCAAGAAACCTCCTTTTAACTTTCAGCTAATGTGGCTTCAAGATTCTTCTCTTCATTGTCTCATGACCTGCTAGTGAAGGCAGGGAGGACCTACATATGGCACTGCCATGTTTTCCTTTGCCAAGAAGCTGCAGTATGTGAAGCGAAAGTTGCAGGATTGGAATAGAAACAACTTTGGTAATCTCCATGTAAAGAAGTAGAGGGTGCAAGATAGGCTAAACATCATCACCAGACAAATTCTTGACTTTAGTTTGATAGATGACCTTCATAAGGCTAAATTTTTGGCTTTAAATGACCTTTCAGAATGGGAACTCTGGGAAGAGATCTTTTGGAAACAGAAGGCTCATATTGACTGGCTTCAGGAGGGTGACAGGAACACAGCATTCTTTCACAAGTTAGTCTAGGTGAGGTGCAATAAGAACTTTATATCTTCTCTTGTGACTTTGATTGGTACCCGAGTTACTTCCTCTCTTGATATTTCTAAGGAAGCTGTTAGATTTTACTCTGAGCTCCTTTCTGGCACACCACCTTCTACTGATCTGGAGGAGAGTGAGGTATTGTCTTGCATACCTCCTCTCATCACACCAGAGATGAATGATGCTTTATTGAGACCGATTGACAAGGTGGAAGTTGAACGAGTGGTTTTTAGTATGTGTAAAGGTAAAGCACCAGGCCTGAATGGTTTCCCAGCCAAATTTTTTCAAGATTTCTGGAGTATTATCAGCCAGGACTTAGTGGAAGTTGTGCAAGAATATTTCCTCAACAAAGAAATGCTCAGAGCATTTAATGCTACATTCCTGATGCTGATATCAAAAGAGAAACAAGTTAATCAGTTGGACCAGTTTAGGCCCATTGCACTTTGCAATATGGTCTACAAAATTATCACTAAGATCATTACATAATGGCTCAAAGTCTGGCTCCCCATGATCATCTTAGAGCAACAAGGGGGCTTTGTAGTTGGGAGGCAAATTCTGGATGGAGTGGT
The DNA here is from genome assembly GCA_037957365.1 of Torreya grandis. NCBI lineage: Eukaryota > Viridiplantae > Streptophyta > Pinopsida > Cupressales > Taxaceae > Torreya > Torreya grandis. The sequence goes on from JARHVA010000582.1 coordinate 2,036,843, forward strand.
GATTGCTTCGGAAGCAATCCACTCTATGTTCAATTCTCAGGAGAGGGCTATGTTCATAAAGCTTGATTTGGTGAAGGCTTATGATAGGGTCGATTGGAGATTTTTGTGGAAAATTCTTTTAGATTTTGGCTTTGGGAAGGACTGGGTAAAATGGGTGCTTAGCTGTGTTACTATGCCCTCTTACTCAGTCCTCATTAATGGGGCACCTCCCAGACTTTTTGGGGCCTCTAGAGGACTGCACCAAGGTGATCTGATTTCTCCATACTTGTTCATTATTCTTGCTGAGGGGCTGGGCCATTTTATTAAGTTTTGGGCTTCCTAAAACATGATTCAGGGATGGCAGTGGGGAAATGGGTTAGCTAAGCTGACTCACCTCCAATTTGTGGATGACACCATCCTGGCTGGTAAAGCCCAGATTAAGGAGGCACAAGCTTTCTGAAGCACTTTGGATTTCTATCTAGCGGCTTCTAGTCAAAAAATCAATGAACATAAATCCTCCATTTTTTTCTTTAATACTCCTGAGGCTATCCAGCAAAGGATTGTAGCAACCCTTAGATTTCAGATACAGCCTCTCCCGGTGACTTACTTGGGGATTCCTATTGTGGTTGGTAGGCAGCCCAGTCTTTTTTGGCAGAATGTACTGGATAAACTGAGGTAGAGGGTTAATCATTGGACCCACCAATGGCTCACAACTGCAAGAAGGGTGACTCTTTTGTAAAATGTGATTCAAGCGTTGCCCATTTATCATAGTATGGTCTAGGTAGCCCCGATGTATTTTCTAAAGGAATATGATGCTCTTTCTCAACAATTCCTATGGAGCGGCAATCTTAGGAATTCAAAATGGAGTCTTGTTAATTGGAACATTGTTTGCTGACCAAAGAAGGATGGTGGACTTGGGCTGAGATCAGCTATTCTGTCTAGTCAGGCTCTTGTGGCTAAATTGTATTGGTGGTGGTGTACCAACCAATCCCACCTTTGGGCCCGTATCCTGTCATCTAAGTATTTCTCAAGGGTTAACCTATCATAGATTCCCAGAATGCCTATTGAGGGAAGAGGTTCCATGGTGTGGAACACCCTCAAGCTTGGAGCACAGTTGGTGCAGCCCAGCCTCTTTTGGATCTATAACAGAGGTTCTAAAGCACTTTTTTGGGAAGATTCTTGGAATGGAGCTCCTCCCCTCCGGTCCTCTCATTCACAGCTACAACCTCTATGTGATTCCTTTCTCAATGCTAGATGGACCACGGTGGAGCATTATAAAGAAGCTTATAATGTGGGGCCTTGTATTGCTTACAAATGGAAGAATGAGACTGATTGGCCGCAGGGAGGAACTATGGAGATCAGCCAGGAGTTATCTCAGATCCTTGCTGGTAGAGGTTATAGCTCATTGATGGAGAGTGATATCCTGGCTTGGGGGGGTGAAGCCAATGGGCAGTACTCAGTTTCTTTGAGCTATCATGAGCTCATAAAGAATTGTTTTGGAGGAGTGGAATTTGGTTGGGGAAAGCAAATTTGGAACGTTGTTTCTTGGCTGAAATGCAATTTCTTCATTTGGACTCTCACCTACAACCGGTGTCTAACATGGGATAATCTTTGCATAAGAGGTTATCATGGTCCTTCAATTTTCTTACTCTGCCATAGCAGTGAGGAGAATGGGGCACATCTTTTCTTTCAATGCTCCTTTGCCAAGAGATTATGGTATCTGTGGTGGGTAGCATGGGGTTGCCCCTGTTGGCATGTATCCTCCTTAGTAGAATTCTGGCAATGCCTAGGTCGACCTCTCACCAAGGCGTCTATATTGCAGACCGCATGGGTAATTGGTCTGATGTCTATTCTCTAGAATATCTGGATTGAACGAAATGGAAGGATTTTTTGGGAGTCTTGTGGGGGTCCCAAAAAGGTGTGGCTAAAAGTTCTCAATGCAATTCAAGAAACTCTCCTTGTCAAATGTGATAATTCGGTAGAAATGGACCCTATTGCTACTAAGATCATTAAGTGGTTATCCCCTGTGTTGGCCGCTACTGATTCCTTTCTTCACTTTTCACGTCCCACGCATAGGACCAAGTAACAAGTGCACCCGATCAGTTGCTTGGGGTGCTGGACTCCACCCATGGAGTGGCGTATTAAAGTGAATGTGGATGGTTCATCCAGAGGCAATCCCTGGCCTACTAGGATTGGTAGAGTAGGAAGAGACAGTAATGGGTCGATTCGGTTTTTATTTTCCATTTACAAAGGTCACTATACCAATAATCTGATGGAGGCTTTTGCAATCTTGGAGGTGGCTCAATTTTGTTGTAGATAGGGCTATCTTAGTGTTATTTGCGAGTCTGACTCGTAAGTGATTATTAACCTATTGAATAATGGTAACATTGATAGTGTTGATTGGAAACTGGCTTCGGTGATTAAACAGATTCGTCAGATGAGTGCATCTTTTGTGTCTATCTCCTTTAAGCATATTCCTCATGAGTGGAATGGAGTTGCAGATGGTTTAGCTAAATGGGTCTCAGAGAATGGGCCGAATTGGTGTATTAATGAACAACAGATGCTTCCAGCTGGATTAACCCTTGCTCTGGCTCAACTTCTTGAGCAAGACTTGGGCATGTAATTTTTTGGTTTGTGTGTTCTTTCAATAAATTTTTACCCCTTTTAGTTGCAAAAATAATTATAATAACCAACTTTTTATAAACAATTTACCTTTTGTAATTATAAGACTTTTACAACAGAGATTGACATTTTATAACATTTGAAATTATTTTTCTTATAATAATCATAATCTAATGATAAAACAAGTATTTTCTTGATAATGGATTAGGGATTGTGGTTCAAAATATCAATCAAAAAGCTTTCACACAATTTTTATCCAAAAAATCCTTAGGATGACCTTCAGAGATGCTGCAAAAAATTCTATACATCTTTGTCAAACCCTACTGGAAAGACTAGAAATAGTATGTAGACACTCCCTTTTAACATAATACTCCAGGGAAGGGGTATGGGTGGTTATTGCCCAATTTTCTAATGGTTGATGATTTCAATGCTTGTTGGTATCTCTAATTTATTTTTCATACTTGGAGAGAGAGGTTCTAAATAGTTTGATGTGTTATCCTTGAGCTAAAACTTATACATTTTTCTTGTTTCCCTCTTTATAAAGGGTTACCCTTGGGTTGTCGCCTTATTCATTTAGGTGGTCCATAGCCTTAGTTTCATTTTTATGGCCACATTGAGATCCTTATGATCCTATTTGGGATTTATGCTAAGGCCAAATTATCTTGTAGTTGGATCCATGATTTTTTCAAACCCTTTTGACCATTGCCCTTCATTTGGTAGAACATTCTTCTTCCTGACTAGTTTATGCTTCTTTCAAGATACACACAGATTTGACATGCTTTTAACATGGAAATTCTCTTCTCTATTTGGAAAGAATGAAATGAAACAATATTTGTGAACTCTATAAAATAATACTCACTTCTCTACTTATAACAAAGTAATGGTTATTTAAAATGTGTCTATGCAAATTCATGCTCATGAAAAACAAGGTGACTTTGGAGGTTTTCCATCTCCAAATTTTACTAGATCATTGGGACAATGTGCCTTGCATGGTTTCTTATGTGCCTTCTTCCTCACCTTCAAGGGAAAGAATGTCAAGGGAAGGCTATAGAAGGATTTTTTTTTTGCCACCACTCTCATAGTCAATTTGAGTGGTTACCATCATATAGACTTTCACCTCCTCTAACACTTGGAGAATAGACTTCTCTTCCTCCTATCATGGTTAATTTTAAGAGGCCCTACTGCAAAACCTATTAGAAATATTCAGTGAATCTAAATAAATTTGATTCATTGGTGTGGTGAATCCTCTATGGGTGATGGAAAATCTTATGTCAATGTTTTTCCCATACAATTGCATGACTGAGCCAAATGACATAACTGAATGATTAGGTCAATGACAAAAGGAGAACGATAGAACTGAATGTCTTAGCCAAATGACTAAGCCAAAAGGCAAAGCTGAATGATAGGGACAAATGATTGAATAACTAAACTAGATAGCTGGATTGAATGGCTAAGCTGAACAGTTGGGCCAAATGACAGGGCCGGATTGCTGGGCCAAATGACTGGGTCACACAGCTAGGCCAAAGGACTGGGCTGGATGATTGGGCCAATGACTGGACTAGATGGGTGTGTTGAACGGCTGGATCAGATGGTTAGATAGCATGTCTATTCAGATAGTTAGACCTAATGAATGAGATGAATGTCCAGTGTCAGATGATCATGTCGAGACATGCTGACGAGTGACTTGTGCAGTCGGTCTATAGTCAAGTTGCCTGATCAGCTCCCCTATTTTATAAATACTCACCTCCACCCTCATTTTTATCATTTTATGGAAGATATTTCTCGTCCCCCTTTGCATCCATGGAAATAAAATTCTTTTTCAAGAACCTCTTATGCCCAGACATTTTGAGGCTCATGCAAGAACTAGATGCCTATAATGATTGGATTCAGGAATGCAGCTTTACTGGCCTACTGTACATGCCCCAGTATGACATAGACACAGTGCTATTAAAAAATCTCATGTATTCATATGACCTTAATGAGAATATATTCACCATGAACATGCAATCCAGAATAATTTCCTTTGGTATGTTGCTAGAAGATATTCACAATCTGACAGGGCTTCCATTTCACAAAGTAAGACGTGGTCAATGGTCATGGGTTTAGAGTGAGTTTTGACTATTGATTTACACTCTTTTAATTTACAATACTCTATTTTACAAAAATAGGAAATTACATCCCTTCCAATATAAGTTATACTCTTCAAGATGACAGTTGCAACGTCTATAAAAAAAACTATAAAAAGCATTTAAAATTTAGACTCTTGAAATTTTCCTCTAAGAGAGAAATGCACAAAGTATATAAGTTGTAAGAAGCTATAGAACCTACAAATTTATTTTCATAACTCTACCAATATATTGTCCTATTCTTTTCATAAATAGACTCAACAAGGTCATCATAATTACTTGTATTCACTTCTTAGAACATTTGGATGACTATGCTTTGGCTATGAAACATAGTAACCTATGCTCATTTTTTCAAAAAAATGGTTTCATGAAAAAAAAGTCAGCCATTATCTGACAACTAACATATGCCCTCCTCAACAATATGAATATGACTTTTTTGTTTTCATTGTATCATAATCACCCTTTAACATCAAGAATTTCATAGCAGGTAAACTGCAAAAAATGGTCTCATTACTTTCCTTATTATCCAACTTCAATATTTTGTCAATGATAGTCTTCTTGGCTACTTTAGTTGTCAATCTACATAATATGTTATTTTCAACGACATTATTCACATTATATATAATAGCATGTAAAAATATTTATATTTGTCTCAATGACAAATAAAATTGTATTTAATTAATTTCAAATCTTATACATATAACACTCTCAATAATCTACCTTTCAAGAAAGTAGGTACTATAACTACAACATAATCTTTGTTATTATCTATATAAAAAATATATTTAAAATATCCAATAATATATTAATCCAAAGTTAATATTTCTAAATCATAATTTTAAATATGACAAATTCATATTGTGCTCTGTGTATTGTTCAGATGTCCAATAATATATCAATCCAAAGTTAGTTTTCTTAAATCATAATTTTAAATATGGCAAGTTCATATTGTTCTCTATGTAATGGAGAATCTTAATTTTTTTTACAACCATTTAAAGTAGTATGTATTCAACTAAATTTTTTTTAAATGGTCAACATAGAAAATTCATGTGATAGTTTTGGCTTATAATATTATCAGCGTAGGACTTATGCTTCTATACATTTATATTAAAATTTAGGATGCAATATGTTTGTAAGACATATTCAATGCAATATCTTTTCTTGTAGATTTGTTGGTGATATTTAATATAAACTCATTTTTGAATAGTTTATAGCCTTGTCTCTCTTGTGTGTTTTATATTTTTGGGTATGGTACCGATGAAGTGTAATTTTATTTAATGAAGTGACAGAAATTATTTTTATAATTTATGAAGACTATGCTAGAAGGTATTTCTAGACTATTATTTTGTTGATTGTATGTTTATGAACAAGATACATGATTTGGTTGTTGCATGTCCATTTGCTAAAAGATTAAATTTGAAGGGCTAGTCATAATTTAATGTGCATGGCATATATTCTTCCAAACTTTTTATGATGAAAATTTGAATGAATATTTCCTTTTTATTGAAGTGTAAGTCAAATAAAAATTTTATAGAAAAAAAATATAAAAAATATTTTCATTTTTATTTTTAATAAATTTAAAACTTAAGTAGTAAATTTATTTTTTTTAAATATATATATATATATTATTTTATTTGAAAAAAAATGGATCAAAATTTCATTTTCCATTAAATATGGATTTCAAAAAGATTATTTATAAAATTTCTTTTTCCTTTAATTATCTAATTTGATATAAATTTAGAGAAATCGTAACCTAACAACAAAGTAGAGAAGCACTCTAGCATCAACATGGTCTTGGCCATGATTTCATTTATAAAATTTAAAAATCTCCATTACTTCAAAAGTCATTCACTCTATCCAATAAAGTTGAAAGCATTCTCAAATAAAAATAAATTAATTAATTAAATTCTACAATATGTATGTGAATCTCTTCTAATAGCATTAATAACATAAATAAAAGATAAATACCTCAAAAGGGATATTAAATAAGTTCTTGTGAGTATATTTCCATTTAAGAAGATCATTATGTGAGCAAGGAACATATTGATCTATTTATCTAGTAGAAGAGGCTTTCGAGCTTTTATATACTTCCATGCATTATAAATAGCATTACAATCTACCTCATTTAAAGCATGAGGTGTACAAAAAGAGAGAAACATTAACATATTCAATGTGTTAAAAGAAAGTTTAAATCTATCATCACTTTTTATCATGTTTAACTTTTAAAAACCTTCTTTCAAAAACTATTATGATCATTGGAATACGAATAACTTGTTATAGCCACATTAAACATGGAAACCTTAAAAATCATTTAGGTTCACCCTTCCATAGATCCCACACTCCAAACATATATTTTTTTTGGTAGGATTTATAAATAAAATAAATTAATTCATCTATTTCAGCTAAACATTTAATAGTATCCACAATAATGAGTTCCGAACATTTGATTTTTGACATAAATATGTTAACCCTTTTTTCTAGATGGTCTTCATCAAACATTTCCTCATATAATAATTATGAGAATTGAAAAACTTAACATTAAATATAGGAAAATCTGTAAACCTTATATTTAGAGAACTGATAACCTTCATTATACAATGTTTTTCCAATACAATGCAATAATCTAATATCCTTGATCTTTGTGAGTTAGTAAAACTCTCAAAACTCAATGCATGTATATATATATTGAACCAAATCCATTTCCAAATCCAAGATTTCCTTCTTATACTCTATTTAAAAATTCGATATATATATATATAAATAAATAAATAATACTTACCCGAAATATGTTTCTTAGAAATATTCTTTGAAACATATCAATAGTAATATTTAATGCATTGCTAATGAAAATAATGTCAACATGATTCTATTTACAAATAATAATAAAAACAATGTAAATACTAAAAAGACTAAAACACTCATACCATGCAATGTTTTAGAGATAAAATTTTAAATTTTATCAATATAAAACCCAAAAATTGTAGGTGAAAGAATAAATTATTTACACATTTTATTGTATAAAAAAATCTAACATTATATCATTTACATTTGTTTTCTTATATATTTTAAATATTAAAAGACTGTTTTTTAATATAATTTATTTTTATATTATAAAAAATGAAAATAGCACGAAATAATGGAAAGCGATTTTTTCCTTTGACATGCATCAAAGTTATATGAAGTGAGGATAAATTTTATAATTGAAAGTTCTCTTGCATTGCAATAAGGATAAGATTTGGACCTAAGATGAATGATATAAAATATTTAGACCAAGGAAATTGCTTAAGATAAGCTATTTAAAAAATCATTTATAGTAAATATAGAACTTTGAACCCAAGGTAGTTTATAAGGGTAAGGATAAAACTTAAAGCCAAATTAATTTATAAGGATATGAATGAAATTTAAATGCAAGGTAATTTATAAAGAAAACGATTAGATTATATATTTTTTTTAAATATTTATATCAAAAATAATATTTACAATTAAAATAATTTATAAAGATAAAATTTAAACCCAACTTAATTTATAAGAATAAGAATGAAACTTAAACAAAATTAATTTATTAAAATAATTGATTAAATATAAAATATAGACCAAAGTAATTTATTAAAATAAGATATTGATGTTCTTTTATTTATATCAATACAAAACTTAAAATCCAAAATAATTTATATGAATAAAATATGAAATGCAAGGTGAATTTCAATTATAAAATTTATTTTCATTTTATTGATTGTATGGTGTAGAAATTACTTTTAATTATAATGTGTTGCTTTTTCATTGTTTCTATTAAAAATAAAATATGATGGTTGAAGATATCACTATCAACACTTAAAATGTTTAAGATATATAAGAAAATAAAGGTGTTAATGGTTCATTTTCAAATTTTTCATCATCTTTCAAAATATTTTTGAAGTTTTTATAATATTGGTTTAAAAATTATTTCAAAAATATTTACATATTGATTAAAATAATTAGTAAAATTATTATTTTTATTTATATTTTAATAATAAGAAGTTTTGTTTAATTTTTAATATTATTATTAATACTTAAATATATCATAATTCTCCATATTTTTTTAATTTTTATAATTATTTTTATATAAGGACCGAACCCTAGAGCCTATATCATAAGACATGCTAAATAGTCTGCAAGAAGTTGCTCACCATTGAAGACCTGTAAAACATTGTCATGCATATGGCCAATGCCATCTTTTGGGTGTGTTGGGCTTCCCTATTAGTTTTACAAAGTGATTTGGAATATAATAGGAGATTAATTGTTCCATTTTTATTGCAAGGCATACAAAAATCATTAACAAAATGAATTTAAATTGAGCAATCCCTAACAAACTTGTAACTAGTGGTTGATTACGTTGCTCAATGTCTTATACAAGATTATTTCTAAATCACTCACTTGGCATATTTTCCACCTTATGCCTTTGATTTTTATCCCCAAAAAATAATATTAATTACAATTAGACATATTTTAGACAACATTATTGCATTTTGGAAAGGCATGGAGTGGGCTTGAATTTTAATCAATAACTATTATTTATCAAAATTGACTTTAAAAAATCTTATGACCGTATTGAATGGCTATTTTATTTTGGCCATGTTAAAAGCTATGGGTTTTGGTCCTAATTATCCCCAATCAATAAAAATACTTTTTTTTAAATGCCTCAACTTGTCTCTCAGTCTATGGTGTGCACTCATATCGAATTAGTTTGTTTTACTATATTAAAGGAGGCTGCCCTCACCTCCATGTTGTATGTGTTATTTACTAAAGGATTTGAATCCCTATTAGTAATTTTCAAGCTCAAGTTTTAGTCAAGGGTATTTCCATCCCTTTGGATAAGCCTACACAACTTGTTAATGGGCATTTTATAGATAATTCTTTCCTCACTATCATTAAGGAAAGAGCCAATATTCAAGATTCTATACAGTGTCTCGTTTTTTCTACCTTGCCTCAAATTCAAAAATTTAGTGTAAAAAAACTTAGTGTTACAAGTAGTACTTTCAACCCCCATCCCATTTGTCCACGTCACTATCCCCATCCCCCTCACCCTCCCTTTGATAAGTTAAAAAATTATGAGTGGAAGTATATTTAACATAGATAAATATTTTAATTTCTTGGTATCTCCTTTGCATTTTAAGCTACACCTTCACATCTTTGTTAGTATGTCATTGATCGAGTTGAGAATAAAATATTGTAATGTATCACTAAAACACTTTCTTTAGTAGGAAAAATTAAAATTTATTCTACTATTCCTCACATGTTGGGTTCCATCTAAAACCTCTTACAAAAAAATAGAAAAGTTTCCAAGATATTTTATTTGAGCTAATTTAGACCACGGGAAAGTTTTTCATCAAGTAGTTTGGGAACAGGGTTCGAGGCTTATTGACATTAGTCGTCACTTCAATTAAACAAGATGAATTAAACAATTTTAGATTTTTTTCAATTTTTATTATCTATATTCTTGAGAGTAGTTTGTTAAAATTTATTAATAATAACAAATAAAAAAGAATTAGTATTTGGTTTCCATATTTTATTAACAAACAATTAATAAATTTACCTCACTTAAAATTTTAAATCTCTCCAAATATTCAACAATATATCACTTCAATGCTAACTTCTCTAAGTGGAAACTTAAGTCTGCATATAAATTATATTATTCTTTCACACTGATGATAATTCATGAAATATGATCTTAAACATTGATTTAAAAAATTACATGGTTATACCAGAAGTCTACATATTGAACACTCATGCAAAACAAAACATTCCATTTGCATTAGGGAGGCAAAAATACTTGTCATAAAAAATCATTTTCAAAATTGTAAGTTGAGAGAATTTGTCAAGAATTGGAGACAAAATTTAAAAAAGGGTCCTCCTCTTAATTTGGAGTTTCTTTAAGTTAAAGCAAGGTCACAATAAATTAGATATCAAAATTAAAAATTTAATAAAATTCTTAATTTGAACTTGTATTTTTATCAATAACTTTATTTTTGTTATGGGTAATATAATTATTTAATAAGTTGAAATATAAAAAATATTTTCAAATAACTTTATGTTAATATAAATGTAAATAATTTTTTAAAAAAATACAATTATAACTTTTTTAAAAAACTGTGAATTACTTCTATTATAATGTGGTTGGTATGCTCGGCAACTAGAATAATTATTTAATGAATATAGTCACAATTGAAAACTTCAATAATATTATAGAAATTAAAATGCATACAATTTTATAGAAATAGTTTTTTTTTTTAAATTAAACTCACAAACTAGAATTTATTTAATAATTTAAAATTATAGTTTTATAGTTTTAATAATATTATAGAAATGAAAATGCTTTCAATTTTATAGAAATAATTAAAATCTTAAAAATTAAACTCACTAACTATAATTTATTTAATAATTTAAATTTGTAATTTTATAACTTTATATAATAATATATGTTTTTTTTAAGAATTTTAGTATTACGTCAACTAGAATTATGGTGGTAATTATTATTTATATAGGAGTATATTTTAAAAAATCAAATATTTATGTTGGTATTAATAGTTTATAAGTAAAAGCAAAAAAACATCTTTCTTTTTTATTTTATTTTTAAAAATAATTATAATAACCAATTTTTTATAAACAATTAACTTTTTGTAATTATAATATTTTTACAATAGAGATTTATATCTTGTAACACTTGTAATTATTTTTTATAATAATCATAATTCTTTGTTGAAATAAGTATTTTCTTGATAATGGATTAGAGATTGTGATTCAAAACATCGATAAAAAAAACTTGCACACAATTTTTATCCAAAAAATCTTAGGAAAATCTTCAAAGATGCTGCATAAAAATCTATATATCTTTGCCAAACCCTAGTGGAAAGACTATAAACGGTATGTAGACACTCCCTTTTAGCATAATACCCCTGACAAGGGGTATGGGTGGTTATTGCCTAGTTTTCCAATGGTTGATGATTTCAATGCTTGTTGGTATCTCCATTTTATTGTTTATACTTGGAGAGAGAGGTTCTAAATAGTTTGAAATGTCATCCTTGAGCTGAAACTTATAATTTTTTCTTGTTTCCCTCTTTATAAAGGGTTACCCTTGGGTATTTTCCTTATTCATTTAGGTTGTCCATAGCATTAGTGTTAGTTTTATGGCCACATTGGGATCCTTATGCTCCTATTTGGGTTTTGTGCTAAGACTGAATTATCTTGGAGTTAGATCCATGATTTTTTCAAACACTTTTGACCATTGTCCTTCATTTGGTAGAACATTCTTCTTGCTAACTAGCCTATACTACTTTCAAGATACACATAGATTTGACATGCTTTCAACATGGAAATTATCTTCTCTATTTGGAAAGAATGAAATGAAAAAATATTTATGGATTCTAAAAAATAATACTCACTTCTCTACTTATAAAAAATTAATGGTTATTTAAAATGTGTCTATACAAATTCATGTTCAAGAAAAATAAGGTGACTTTGGAGGTTTTCCATCTCCAAAGTTTATTGGATCAATGGGACAATGTGCCTTGCATGGTTTCTTGTGTGCCTTCTTCCTCACCTTCAAGGGAAAGAATGTTAAAGGGAGGCTATAGAAGGTTTTTTTTTCTGCCACTCTTACAATCAATTTGAGTGGTTACCATCATATAGACTTTCACCTCCTCTGGCACTTAGAGAATGGACTTCTCTTCTTCCTATCATGGTTAATTGTAAGAGGCCCTAATGAAAAACCTATCAAAAATATTCAATGAATCTAAGGAAATTTGATTTTTTGGTGTGGAAAATCCTCTATGGTTGATGGTGAACTTTTGTTGATGTTTTTCTCCCCATACAACAACATGATTGAGCCAAATGATAGAACTAAATGATCAGGTCAAATAATTAGGCTAAATGATAGATGTTGAATAATAGAACCAAACATCTTGGTTGAATAACTAAACTGAATGGTAGAGCCAAATAATAGGGATAAATAATTGAATAGACTAAACTGGATGGCTAGATCGAATGGCTAAGCTGAAAGGTTGTTCCAAAAAATAGGACCAAATGGTTGGGTCAGACGACTGGGTCAGATGGGTGTGTTAGATGACTAGAACGAATAGTTGGATAGCATGTCTAGCCAGAAAGTTATACTGAATGAATGAGATGAACATCAAGTGTCAAATAGTGATGTTGTGACACACTGATAGGTGACCTGTGTGATCGGTCTATAGTTCAGTTGCTCTATCACCTCCCCTGCCCTATAAATACTCACCTACACCCTCATTTTTAACACTTTATAAAAGAGATTTCTCATCCCCCTTTGCAGCCATGGAAAGAAAATCCATTTTCAATAAACTCCTATGCCCAAAAATTTTGAGGCTCGTGCAAGAACCAAATTCCTACAATGATTAGATTTAGGAATGCAACTTTACTGACCTATTGTACATACCCCAGTATGACATAAACATGATGATATTAAAAATACTCATGTATTCATATGACCCTAACAAGAAGATCTTCACCATGAATGTGCAATCTAGAATAATTTCCTTCGGTATGTTGCCAAAAGATACTCATAATCTGACAGGTCTTCCATTACATAATGCAGCCCCAGTGAGTTTGAAATTAATATTGATAGATGAGGACAAGAATTGTTTGGCCAATTATTTTGGGTTGCACATCACTTGAACCAATTTGTACTAATAAATTTGTTCTTATATTCAAACTTAAACTTCTATGATATATAATCCTCATGTTCTCTTCCATTTTAGTAGTCAAAGGAGGGGCCTCCATGTCAAAGCCATTAGTCACCCTTTTTATAAATCAATGGTTCAATTTTTTCAAGCCAAAATAGAATTGCAGGGAAGACCAACAGACATTCCCTATTGGGCATTGTTTTACATTATCTGTACTCTTTTAAAATATAGATTTGACTAGTGCTCTTTTATTTCCACTAGGATAAGGCTTGAATTAAATTGTGCTTCTACCAATCCTAACTCCATTATTTCTTGTTCGAATTTTATCCTCACATTGTAATATGAGGCCTTTTTTGACCTCCAAAAAGCACAAGGTCTAATTGTGCTTAATCCATAAATGATGATAAACACTTTGTCTATGGATGAGTAAGAGGTTAGTTTATTTGTTCATTTGTTGATTTAGGGTTTATTATTTGTTTGTTTGTTAAATGGTTACCAAGGTAAAAATTAATAAATGATTGAACTTTGTTTGATACAACTTACAAGCAATAATTTGTGCCTCATAAAAATAATGTACCTCAAAAATATAATGTGTAGTTGAACAATTTGTAGATTCAAAGTTTGTAAAATCATCCTTGCAGTCATATCAGCTTACGAAACATCCACAAGTTTCTTCAGTGTCATCTCCATGTGTAGGTTTTTTATTTAAAATTTTCAAATGAGATTTTAATTTTCAAGATTTAAGTGCATTATTTTAGTTATTTGTTTTATTGTTGTATTTCACTCGACAAGAATTTAGGCAGTGGAACAACCACCACCAAAGTAAAAAGTAACATTAATTGTGCCTTCTTGACCCTCTATGGAAGGTATTTTACAATGCATATTTCATTTTTTTTATAGTTTTTTAGACTGAACGTTTACATAATGTACCATCTCAAAATACCCTTATCACTCACAATATGGTGCATCGATTGGAAGATATATTGTCTCCAAATACAAGTACTAAACCATTAATTTCAAATTAGCATTTAAATTTGTTTTTGAAATTTATTTATTTTCTATAATAACTTACATTTTACAAGCCATCCTCTAACTATGAGGAACATTATGTCACTGCCTCCGCCCCTAAATTCATTTCACTCAAGGGGAAAGGCTCTTCCATTACAACCATTGCAAGGACCATAAAAAACCACAACACTACAATTATCAGGTTCCCAATTCCCCTCTTTCTCTATCAAAGGTGTATCAAGTGTGCATGCATTAACTTCTTTGCCAAAAATTGAACTTGATGAGGAATATCTAGGGTTTGATAGTGGCATTGATGTTGGAAATGCTATCAATCCACATGATTTTATCCAAGGACAAGTAGTAGATGTTTATGTGACTACTTAGGAGGAACCTTCACATGGTTTGGATAGTCCCACCTGAATAGAGAATGTTGTCCTATCTGATGATGTCATTACATCTTTTCCACTGAATAATTTGGTATCAGATAGTATTATTCCTAATCTTTGGGAGTAAGTAATTGATGAATTAAAAAATTTACATGTGTGGGATTTTCAAGTGAAGGCATTGAAAAAATAAATAAATTCATGTTATCACAACCACTTCCAGTGAGAAAATTTATTTGCATTGGTTCAACATGAACCTGCCAAGATTGATGCTTTATTTTCCAAAGCTAAATCTAGGTTAGTTATTGTTGTTAATAGTTACAATGATAATTTATTGGCTATTATGCTTAACAGGGTGGATAATTTGAATGCAAAAGCCAATATATATTATAATAAATGGGTGAAATACATCAACCTTATTGTGATTGTGAATACGAAGAAGGAAAAATATTTGGTAATGTATCTTCATTTTAATCAAATTTCTTGTCATACTTATTTTTATTCACATCTAATTACATTTCATTTTAAAATGAAAAAAAAAAAAGTGAACTTGAAAAAAGAAGTTGAGGTCCTCAATGTGCATCTGAAAAATGCATGAAAAAGTTTATTATCTATCATTTAATTCAAGGAGAAGCTTTTTCTAATGAATAAATAGAACAACACACTCCAGAAAATAATTAAGGAAAAAGGATGGGATCTCGATGCCTATTTAAGTAGAAGATATTTGTTGATCCAAGTCTACTTTCTCTAGGAGATACTAGAAAAAAAGATAGGAAAAATCTTGATTGTATTAATACTACAGTTGTGGATCTTGACAAGGCAAGGATACTGAAGGATATTAGTGGCAAAGAGGATGTTGTGGTTTAGAAAGCTACTGAGAAAGTGGTTTAAAAAGTCACTGAGAAAGTGGTTGAGATAGAAGCTCAAAAAGTGGTTGAGAAACTAGCTGAGTAGTTGACAATCTATTTCATATATTTATAAACAATGTTTTCAATTAAAAAATATATTTTGATTGACAATTTTAAAAGTATAGATGCATTGATCAATTTATTGAGTTTTAATTACTAGATGAACCACGTAGATTGCAATTTCAATTTCAATTTTATGATGTTGTAAACTTGTATGATGTTAGGCCCCTTTTTGATATTTGTGATGCACTTGTGAAACTCATATCTCAATATAAATGGATTAGTGTCAATATATTCCTTTATATAGTGTTCCCCCTAACAAAATCATAATATATTAATCTTTTAAAGTCATTATTTAGCAAGGAATAAGGAAATGCATTTCATAAAACATATAATAATTATTGCATCTTATGATAAAAGAGTGAGTTGTTTTGTATGGAATATTTCTTCTTTATTATATTTGAATTGTTTCTTCAGTAAATCATGATTTCAGATCCATTTGAGGCCATTAGAAAGGCACATTCATGTTTGGTAGAGGTTTATGTTGAAGATAGTATTGTGGTAGTCAATAATAATGAGGATTCATCAAAGTTTAAATGATGCATGATTGAGTGTGATCATGAACTATAGAATAGGACTCATGAAATTAGTTTTCTTCATATGAAAATTGATATAAAGAAGAGGTAAGGTATTTACAAATCTTTGAACTGTGTATTGGTGAAATTCTGACAAAATAAGACTAAGTAGGAAACTCTTATTAATAAATAGGTATCCTATACGACATGAGTGTCATTCATACTCATTGATTTGTGATTCAAATGTTATATTTTATTTGATCACTTTATTTTAAGAAGAACCAGTTTTAAGGATTGTTAGCAAAAAATAAGGGTATTTTAGATTTTTGCATGATTTGTTTTGATGAATGAGAACATGATTTTTCATAAGTAAAGGACTTTAAACAATTGCAAAATTTTTTAAAGATCTTCATGAAAGTGATATGGCATTGACATAGTTATTATAGTTTTTGAACAATTAAAAACATATAATAATTATTACATCTTATGATAAACATGTGAAAAGTACTTATAAATAATTAGATAAAGTAAAACATGAATACATTGAATAGTAGTCACTAGAAACAAATTATAAAATTATATGAAATTGAAATTTAGAAACTCAAAACTAATAGTTTGGTAGTTGAAACAATTCTACACAAACCTGATCATCGGTAATGACATTTACATCTACCATGTTAGTGCCATATTTAGTGTCATTATTTGCATCCTCTTTATTTTTTGTTGTATTGCCGATGCTTCTTCTTTTAGTAGATAACCCCATGTTGTCCTAGCTCATTCATAAAGAAACATATCCACTGCATAACGTGAAACATATAATCTCAAACAGGTTTCTAAATTTTTATCCAATCTATTTCAAAAATTTAAATTTATGAATGATAATGCATTGAATACTCTTTCATCTTCCACTGAGCCTATAATCATTGTTTGACAAAGCTCATATAATCTAAAATATTCACTTAGACTTTCTTATAGTATACTACTAGGATAAAGTTTTTTCCACCATCTTGTAATCACCCCATTATATGTTGGTTCGCTTAGAAGATGATATTGTTCAAACATTATAATTCCAAAATGGGTTGACTAGGATCTCAGTAAAGCCTTTCCCAAAATACATTTTATTTCTACTCCAATCACCTCTATAGATTTACCAAAATGCTTTACAAGAAATTCCATGTATTTGTGAAATAAATTGCTAATAATCTTTTGACTGTTATTATTGTTCTAGAAAATGGGATTCACATCTGCCATGGCCTCCAAAAAATCATCCCTTTGAAAACAATCTTTGATCTCCGTAGGTATGTTTTGGAAAACTCTACTTAGTTTCATTTGGGTTTCAGATAAAATAGTGTCATATAGAATACGTGTTACAGGCAATTCTTCAGATTTAACTCCCACAAGATTAGGTTTTTTGTAGAATGTGTGCATTAAAATTTCCTTGCCATTAATAATGACACAAAGATTATCATTGATATTCAACTTCAAATAATTTTCAAGGTTCTTTAAGTCTATCAAACATTGCCAACTACTAAAAATAGAGCCTTGAAACATTTCATTCAAAGTGTATAGTATATCTAAAGATTGGCATACTCATTTTCTTATTTGTATGAAGTCCACAATATAAAGGGATCTCCCCTGAGCATGTTTCATTAAACAATTCATTTCCTTCAGCATTGGAAGAATTACACATAAAGTCAGCAATGTTTCCAAATCTATTAAATGGTACATCAAATATTTTGCGTTGTCAATTTCTCTATGATATTTACACATAGAACATACTAATGATGGATATTGTTAAAAAATTGGCATGTAGGTTCATACATAGAAATCCAACTTGTATCAACATCTTTCAACAGTTTCTTACCATTAGTCACTCCTATTGCAAATTTTTGGAACTTTAAAAATCTTTTTAGACTGCTTGACATATAAGCATGTAGGTCACGAATGAGCTCCTCCACTTTTGCCACATTAGAAAATTTGCTAACCATTTTGTATGCAAGATTCATGCTGTGAGCCATGCAGTGAATTGGAATCATATATGGGGCCACTATTGTTTGTAATCAAACACACAAACCATTTTTATGTCCCTACATAATTGATGCACCATCAGCCCCAACACACACCAGCTTTACATCTATTGCATAATCATCCATTCCAGTGTTATCTTTCAAATTTGATACAACCAATTTGTGAATATTTTCTACATTGTAATTTTATATCATTTTTATGAACTACTAGTATATGAGGTTGCCTTGAATAGTTATCAAAAGTATACACATGCATGCAAACCTAGGATGTGTTTTCAATTGTTGTGACCTCATCAATGGACAATGAGATGAATAATGAATTTTTAACTTTTTATTTCAAATATTCATTTTCAACCAATTCTAAACATTTTGCCATTTCCCAAGAACTACTATCTGACCAATGTGATTGTGGAATATCTAAAAATCCAATCATGTTGAAACAAAATCTTATAATTTAAAAAATCAGAAATAGGTCTACCTTTTTTTAGAATATGGTATATAGTAGAGAGTTGTATGTATTTCACCTTTAGATGGGACTGCTTGACTTTTCTAAAAATTTATTCAATTATTCCCCCTTTCTCTACAAGATGATTTTGACATTTCTTATCATTTTCATACCCACGTGCATATCTTACATGCATGCATTCTTCTATATTTTTCCACCTATGTGTTCTTGTTATCACTCCATTTGGGTGCTTCATTGTCTTATATACTTTTCCACAATGTTTCTCAATCATGTCTAATTTTAGATGCATTTTGTGTTCTTTTCCTACTTTCTAACTACATATTATACATTTACATTAAGTTAGAGTATCATCAGTATTTTCAAGCTCTACAGGTTCTATGAAGGGAAATTTTGTTACCCAATCCACCTTAAAGGACCTTCCAATTGTCCATCTATTTCTCTTACTTCAGGAAGATTTTTGAGTGGAGGTTTTAGCTAAACTTTGTGTTTGGTTAGAAGCAACAATCTCTTTTACCACTTGAGTGCCATTTTCATTTTTATCAAAAACCAGAGGAGTGTCTTCGAATGGTGGCATGTCATCATCAAAAAAATCTTTAGGGGGTGATATGTTATTCTATTTGATTCTTTTTGGTGAGATAATAGTGTGGATTTATGCATGTAATTTTTTAATATTATTGAAAATTTGAAGTCAAATATATGACAAACTAAAAAAATAATAAATACCTAGATTTTGAGTGCATTGTGATTGTGTGGAATTTTTGGTTGGCTCTTTAAAATAAGATAATATGCATGATTTTCTTGATAATTAGCCTATCCTTTTACCATTCTCACCAGATGCCATGATGGCATGTGCTTTTTAACTTTGTTTTTTGATACTCCCATTTGGCACGATCGCCCATCAAAAAGGATTCATTTATGGGTTTCAATTTTTTGACCTGGTATTGTTGTTTGATTCTATTGTTTGACTATGTCATCAATTTGCCTTTCATCATTGGCATTCAGATATATCATTTAGCTCTGTCATTTGTCATTATAATTTAGATCCACCATTTAACTTTATTTTTTAGCTTTATCATTTGACTTGGCATTCATCGTTGGCATTTAATTCTACTATTTGGCTCAATCATTCATCACTAGCATTTAGATTCGTCATTCATCTTTATTGTTTGGCTCT
The DNA here is from genome assembly GCA_037957365.1 of Torreya grandis. Taxonomy (NCBI): domain Eukaryota; kingdom Viridiplantae; phylum Streptophyta; class Pinopsida; order Cupressales; family Taxaceae; genus Torreya; species Torreya grandis. The sequence continues at coordinate 2,056,801 of JARHVA010000582.1, forward strand.
ATCATTTGGCTTGTCATTCATAATTATCGTTTGATTCTATCATTCAATTCTACCATTCAACTTTGTCATTCATCATGGGTGATCATATCTATCATTTGATAGTGTCGTTCAGATTTGAGATCCTCTTGTTTTGATTCTACTTATTGGCTTGATTGGTATCGATGAGGGTTTCTACTATATATATGTGGCGAATTGAAGTGTAATATTATATATTATTGTAAAGGGTTGGTGATCTAAACCCCAAAAAAAATTATATCCTTAAAATTTTGGCAATCCAGTCCTATCTGTCGACCCTAAAAATTTGCCAAAACCAAAATCATAAAATTGGAATATTCATGAATTAATAAATATTTGCACTAAAATTTACCCTACTTCCTATGGTGTTTGAGCTCCTCTTCCTCACTCTAAAAATTTCACACACCTTTCTCTTACAATTTATCCCACTAGAAACGTATCGGATAGCTTGTAAGAAGCCAATGAAGAAAAAATAGTCACTAAACAACATAAACACTAGATAGGATCCCTTACTTAAGGGAGATGACCTATTAGATGTTATTTGGTAGAATTGGATGATTAAGATCTACCTGTCACTGGTCTCTTTGCTATGGCTACAGAATCTCTTTATTTTTAGTGTTATTCTATTGTAATGGCCTTCGGCCATGAATATGGACTCTTTGTGTTTCTTAGGAAATGTGTAATACTCTTGTAGCATCCTCATGTGCTACACCAAAACCAACTACATATTTTTTGTTTTAATAACAACCAAGACACGATAACAAAAGGTTACAAAGTTACTCACACAAAAATGACTTCATTTAACATAAAATGAACAAATTAAGGTAATCATAATTAATCATTTCAGATTAATATGGGTAAGATAGTTACGTTATAACTATATAAATGTGTGTCACGTTACAATCCTAGGCCTTAAATTAAGTGCTCATAACATTACTCTACACTAGTGATGGGCTAAGATAAACCCCACCATTGGATTCATAACATCTAAAACCCCATAAAATGCTTATAAATTTACTCTTATACAACATTGCATAAAAAACCCATATGAACTTTGGGTTTTGGGCTTTTTTTAATTCCTCGTCTTAATTAATCTTATCATGGTTTCACTTTCTCATAAAAGTCTTAATTTGCATAGGGGCACTTATGAGTTGTCCATGTCCTTGTGGACCCCTCTTTAATATTATTATGAAATGAAGTCTTACAATCCCTTCCTCAATTCCTTTTTGTTTGACACATATTAAAATGCTTAGTATGAGGTATTTAATTTTCAAGTCCCTTTATATATATCACTTTGAAGGAGCTAAGTTGGTAGTCAAACTCCCATCGTTGTGGTTTGGCATGGCTTTCTAAGTCCATTTCGTGCACTCTTGCTACCTCACAAGTTGTTTTATAAGTCCTCATTCGATGTCACATGGTGAATTTTCATGCACTTGCACTCTAACAGGTGCAAAGGGATTTAACATTACTCTCAAGGGTTACCAGGTTGTGAGCCAATTACAACATGCCACACATGATTTTTCTCACTCACACTTTCTCAAGTTGTGGAAACATTTGTAAGCCAAGGAGTCAATCACATGATACCACATGTTATGATATCACTCGCTAATAATTTAGTGTGAAAACATCATCACCTTATGCTCTAATAAATGTATTCTAACATGGGTGATATGAAAAAGGGCTTGTATGTAGTTAAGGGAACTGTTTGTCGACTTTTAGAGTTTGACACATTTTTTTTAGACATCTAAATTATGCCACATTTAGTGTCATAAGTGACTTCAACTAAATATAAACATAATAATTTGATTTCTTTACCAACTCATCATTAAAATTTGATATTTTATCCTAAGTTCACTAATATCATTTTTCTCTCCATAATTCAAATAGCTAATTAATCTTAATTAACTTATCATTTTTTTATTAATCAAGTACATATAATTTCATAAAACTAATTAATAATTCTAAATTCTAAGTCACCCAACCATTTTCCTAATTCTCTTAACCAAGTGTTGAGTCATCCAACCAATTATTTAGAACATGCAACTACCATGGTGAGTCATTCAACTACCTTGACTCAATCCTAAGAAACTTTCAACTACTAACTAAGTTCCTCCACATTTCTCAACCAATTGAGGAATTAGTATTTTTCACTTGGATGAGGACTCAAATACAATCGTTAAAAATTAGAATTATTTAATAATTCTAAAATAAATATAGCCAAACATCAAGATATTTAATTATTCAATATTAAATCTAGTCATCCATCCCTCATGTGAGAAGTCTATAAATTGATGTATTTCCTTCATATTGAAAAATGAACCATCAAGCTATCAAATTTTCCATTGAGTATCATCTTGATAATCAACATCATCCAACTAAGTGTTGTTTAATTTTCTTTGCATTGGAGATTTGCATTGAGAAACCACATACCAAGATCACAAGAGCACATCTAAGTCATCGAGTGAGTATCTTCACACCTTTGGTGAGGTGAAGGTATATTTGTTTTGTTCTTATTTTAGATCTATCTGAGGTTTTTAATTTATTTTAGAATAAGATATCAATTTTTCATTTTGGTTTTTTAGTTTCAAAGTTTTAATTTCTAGCTATCACATTGTATCACCCCTATTAGACCCATTGTCAATCATCTATTTTTTCTAACATTTTTATTGTTTGTTTTGAAGGTCTAGTTAAAATTTTTTTTGTTGTTATGCAAGTTTTAGGCTAATTTGGATCTAAGTTGCTTTTTTTTCCTTTCCAAAGCTAATTTAATAATTAAAAATAAAAACAAAATATAAAAATCTCTGACTATGAAAATGGCTATAACTTCTAATTTATAATCTGTATTTTTCTATTTTTTTAGATTTGTTTGATTTTATACTAACAATAATATGTTAAAATTTCATACAAATTTAAAATGTGGTTTAGGAGATATCAAAATCATGACTTTTTTTTTGTGTTTTTGTAAACAAATATCCGAGTGTTAAAATGGATATAACTTTTAATTTACAATCTGGATTTTTTTGATATTTTATAAATTTTTTCAGTTTTATAATAAAAATAACCTTTTAAATTTCATCTAAATCCAAATTGTGTAACTTAGGAGAATATCATTGTTTGTTTGGTAAGGTGAAGGTAAATTACATTTAATTTTTTCTTTTGATGAAGCTCAATTTGAAGTTCTATGTAAGTTTAAAATAGAGAGTTTTATTAATTGCTTTCTAATTAGAATTCTAAATTTCACATATTACATTCTGCTACACTATTGTATGACAAACAAGAAATTTACCAAATAAGTGGAGATCTTCTTCTTTGATGATTTGATTGATTTATAAGCATAAAATAAAATATCCTTAAGAACTCCAGACTCCTACATGGTTTTATACAAAATATCTTTAATAAATAGCAAATATATCTAATAACTATTATTGGAGGACAAACATCATATTGTGGAAAAATAAAATAGTAGGAGAGACAATCACATGTCCATATACACATCACATAAATCATCCATCACATCATAAATTGCATACATGAGATAATAAAATAATGAGTCCAAAAATGAATATATATATATATATATATATATATATATATATATATATATATATAATGTCAATTTATACATCTCAAAATCATACATCAAAAATACATATGCCAAAATCTCATCATTTTTGGCTCGGACCCTCTCATGGAGGACTCTGAGAAGGTGATCTTGGTAAGTATCTATGTGATCTACTCCATGGAGGACCCATCACATGCTCTAAATACCATCCTATAGATCATTGTTGTGATGTCATCTAAATTATCCTATTCGATGATCCTGATCTCCTACTAGAGTACTCTACAAAAGAAGGTACCCTCTATTCCATAGGTATTTTCTGCTCATACATACTCCTATAATAGGTAGCCTACTCCATAGCCCGTACCACATTTGATAAGACCTTTATAAGGTTAGGTTAGTCAACATCACTTTGGCTCTATCCCTCTCCTCTCAAAGCCTTTGTGCCTCACACCGCATTGGATCCCACTCAAATTGTAATCTATGTGCATCACCTGGTATTGTATCCTCCTCATCTATCTGAGTCTCCACATCCACAATGACCAACCCCTCCTCCCATAAAGGATATTTCCACTATTTTACAAAAGCACTTACCCACAAAGGAGATTACCAATAATGAAAAGTTAGATCCAAAGATCACAAACTCAAATCCATCCTTTAACTAGGGAAAATGTAGTCATAAGGAAGGATCATAGTAATAATTCATAGGTTGTGTACAACCAAGATATTAGCAAGGAAAAGACCCACCAAAAACACATTTTGGGATGCTACCTTCTACATAGCATTATGTTTTTACGTTTCTTCTTCCAAACTGTTCTTTTTTTACCAATATTTTCCTCTTAAACAATTATTTTTGTCCCTTTTTGAATGGTTTTGCTTTCTTCATATATCCACCAAAAAACTATAAATTTAAGTTTTCTTGTCTTACCCAAGATCTACTTGAAATTATTAATGTACGTGTATTTTTTACTCATGATTTTACTTTTTTGAGTTATCTCAAAATTCTAAGTTTACTTGCGCCAATCTAAGGAAAACAATAGGAATGGACATTCTTTACTTTTTAACTTGTTCATCAATTTTGGTTGTTCTTTTCAGATCTGTAAATCCTCTCATTTATTCTTCTAACCATTAGCTAAGGTTTTTTCCATATCCAAAGATAGTTTATATTTTTCATTGGGATCGAGGCTTCTTCCATTTTCATTTTATCTTTAATGTGATTGCTTTCTTTGATTTACCAAATTCACACATTCATGACCACAAAATATATGTCCATTATGTATTTCCTTCTTCTTTATTTATGACCATGTGCTCCTACATTGAAATATAATATGTCCATTTGCATTCAATTACAAATTGCCAACTATCCAAGAGATCAAAGTGTTGTGTAACCCAATATATGCAAGGTGAATTTCCACTGTTGGAGCTCCCACTGTCTGAGTCAATTCAAATACCACCATGATGGGAAATGTGCAGATTCCATACCTATAGAATAAGATTACAAAATAGGTTAGTCTCTTTTTTAGTATAAAAATACAAACAAATTCACAAAACTAATATATTAAACTTACTCCCTCGATTGGGAAAGGTCAATGAAGTGACATGAAGAAACTAACAAGAAGTGTAACAAGAAGATTATACTTTCCCTATGTGACTTTTCTTCAAGGACAGTCCACAAACATGTTCATGCTCAGATATAGAGCTCAAGATCTCTAACAATGTGGTTGGGAAAGTGCCTCCAACGTCTCCTCATAAACCATTTGGATTGACTTGTGAATGAAAATGAAAGAATTTGTCAAAGCTTTAGATGAAATTCTACATTATATCCTTGCACTAGAAAGCTTGTGATTTGTCCATGGTGGCTTTGGCTATCATAGGTTTTTCAAATCAGTTATGACCTTTGAATCAAGAATGAGACGAGCGATAAAAAATGAGTTCAATTTTGGAGGGAAAATCAATTAAAATTTTGGAAAGAGGGAGCATTAATAAGGCATGGCTTGCCTTAATACAGATATTTATCTCTATAAATACTTATTGCATGATAACCTTTTGATGATGTCATGGCTTAAATATTTAAATTTTCATTATCTAAAATTAGATATTCATTAATTTGTCATGGATTTTTGACTTAAGCATTTGATTGGATTTGCTTAGCTAAGTGATTTTGATTAACCATTTTGCAATTTCTAGAATTTGATAAGTTGTCTTGCACTATTGGTCAAAAACATCAATTTTCTAGGTCACAATTTGACTAAAGATTAATTAAAATAAGATGATAATTGTGTATAGGGTAATACCCCAATTAGGGACATATTGACACAAATAAGAAATTACATGTAATATATGTGGATGAATTAGAGTGTTCTAATGGTTTTTCATCCAATTTATACATTATTATAAAAAATCATTCTAACTTTCAATTTTGGCATGGAAGTGGTGAGAAATACAACCATGATGGGCAATGTGCAGATCCCATACCAACTCATCTCAACCTTGGTATATGTTTCTACCTTTCCTATTGCCTACATAAAAACCAGATTCATCACAATACATCACTGGTATAACAATGTGAATCCATAATCTTGATAATCAATGACATTTAATAAATAAAATCAAAATCCATCATAACATTCTCATTTTAGTTTATAATTTAGACACCACATCATCATGCAGAAAAGAAATATAAAATCTCATAAAGTAAAAAGGTACACAAAAAATTATGATCTCATAATCACATAGAACATATATGTATCCACATGTGTGTCTTGGAATATAATAATCCATGGCTTATTATTTAGAGTTTCTTTAATAACAAAATAACAAAATGCATGAGTCCATAACATAATAATAGTTACGAAGGTGGCTCTCGAGATCACAAAATAGGGGTCTCAGGGTGGGGCTTTAGAACTATGTCCAACTAGGTAGCAAAAAATATTTTAAAAAATAATTAAAAATAAATCACACACATCCATAACAACCCATAAATATGTTGAACTCTACTCTTTATTTATTTTTTCTCCTACCTAAGCACCTCCAATCTCCTGAAAATTATCTTCTAACTCCATCATGCCTTCTCTAAATCCTTCATATTGCTTTGTGCTTCGTGGAGTGAATCTTATAACCCATTAATGTCAAAAAAACTCAAAATGAGTGACCAAAAAATTCTAGGTTCTTACCCAACTTGTTTGTCTGTTGCAAGATAAAATGCCTCTTAATGTAGAGTGGTGGTTTCATCATGAGATAGAGAACTTTATGTCTCCTTGACTAACACTATTGTTTCCCTCTTCTAGGATCGTGTTGAAGTGATAATGATTTGTGTAGGTCTTCTTCATGATACGGTTATGGCATGGGTGCATGCAAACATTAAAGATATTTTTGGGTGCACAAGATTGTTTCACTTCCAAGATGCTCCTACATCAAACTCCTAGGGTAAGATTTTAAGAGCATAGTGCATAAAAATTTCAATTAAATGGTAAAAACATCCATTTTACTTGATACACAAAGCCATAACATTCCTTTTCGCTATGTAAGATAATTCCACATTTTCAATGCCCTATATACAACAAACCATTATTTTATGCCAAATGCCCATCACATTATCTCCATTCTAACCCTCACTAACCTTGAGTTGAACTCCCCTCCATAATTTCAACAGCTCCTCATCTTGCTTTATTGAAACTTCATCTTCTATTGCACACACATGTACTGATAACAAGATTGGTTGTGCCATCTTCTTCTCATTTATAATTTAAAACCCTTTAGGCCCCATTTCTTATGTTTTGGGTAAGAGAGAGATTTCCATCTCTTATAACAAGTCATAGACTAATATTTTTTTATGGTTTAAATGTGGGAAATTATGAAATCCCCACAATGATACTGAGAAAACCACCAGTTGAAATCTTGAAATAACTGCAATCACTACCATTCAAACAAATGCAACTAGCCTCCTTTGGATCAATTCAATGTATATGATTGTCTTCATGTCAAATGGTTGTAACAAGCAAGAGCCTTATGATATTTCAACCTAGGTGGGTTAAAAAACACTCAGCCCATTTTACCAACTCACCTACATCTCCTTGATAGGTCATATAATATTATTACACTTGGACATTCATGTTCCATTCCTACACTCACCTTCTTTTCCATCATGATTGATTTATCATTCACTTCTTTCTCTCATTTTAGCAAAACATGTTTTCCAACACACATGATAACATGGCTCCTATGGTCACCATTGTCTCCCATTCCCTTTAATGGAATTTGAGCGTACCTTTTCCTATTCTTCTTAACACTCAAGGTGTTATCCCTTTTATCATACATCATCTCACTTTCAAATTGACATGGTATTCCAAAAAAATCATGGTATGCATCCGTAATCAAGACATCACACAAAACCTTGTCTCAATACCTACCAATCTGCATATCAACCCCACTATATTTCCATACAGTGATATCTTGATGCTCCAATAAAAAGACACCCTATATGAATTTGGGTGAGTTATACACATGAAATTCAACTTGCATACTATTTTAATGGACATTTATCTAAACTTACACTATCAACCACAAAATTATAACACTTAACTTTCATCCTGAACTTTTTTTTGAAAACATGTATTCTTTGGTATGATTCCTAATTATTACCCTCAACATTCAAGACTATCCTCCTAGTTATCAGATTATCTATATGTTTAGGTTATTTTGTACATTTGGGTGATGCTACAAATTCCAATTTTTCTTGTACAACTTAAAAACTGCCTTAATTTCTTCTTCTTCTTTCACCATCACATTCAATAAAAGGGCACTCAAAAGTAAGGCGTCTAGATTCCCTGCATCTATAGTAGGTTACATTGAATGATATCCCTCTCCCTCATGTATATCTACCTCTCCCTTTTCTAGATGTGGTTCCTCCTATTGATTTTTGATTTGACACTTGAGAAGTCTTGGATCATTCCTCATTTCATTATGGATTACTTTCTAGGGATAACTAACCTCTACCATTGTTGAACCTCCTTATTCCTCTTGATGCACCTTGTTTCCTTCTCCACAAATTTTCTTTTACCATTAGAGTAGATTGGTATGCCTCTTTTACCATTACTAGGTTAATTTATCTTGAATATTTAACCATATTTTGGTGGTGTATCTTACAATGTTTTATTGCTCCATCTCTCTATGACCAACCCAGATTGTGATTTTTTAGAACTCCTCCCTGTATTCCTTCACACTTAACTCATTTTGCCTCAATTTTTTTAACCTATTAAATAAATCTTGTTTATAATTTATAAACACAAAATTTCCTTTCAATTTGATAGCCATCTTTTCCCAATGGGTGATGTTATCTTTACCCCTTCTATTCCTCTCAATTTTTACCTCTTTCCACTAGAGGGTTGCATGACCTTTCAGCTTATTCTAAGCCACTTTTACCTTCCATTAGTCAGCATCTTCATCAAATTTGAAATACTTATCCATCTGAATGAGCTAATCAATTAGCTCCTGGAGTCAAAGTTCCTAAAAAACTTAGAACTTTCATCTTGGTTCCTCTTCTAATCTTCTAGATGGCTCTAAAAATTCTACTTTCTCTTTCATCCATCTACCCAAGTGCTTGTCCCACATATTATACTCCAAATTTTTCATCTTCTACATCAATCACATCATCCCTTTGGATAAATCCCCTTCTTCTATTCTCTACAACAATAACTAATCTTTTCTACATAAATCTCAACATTTATACAATCTCATCTTCCTACCATGTTAGCAACCAGTGCTCCAAATCTTCCCATTTTTCATGGAGGATTTTTGACTCTCCCTTAAACTTAAAATATTGTTTCAATCTCTTGTTTAACAACCTATGTAGGCCACACACTATTCTAGACAACTCTTGCAATGAATTTTTTACTACCCACCTACACAAGATGGAAAACATTCAATTCTCATTTGTCTTAGAGTTGTTACCAATTCTTATACCAATTAATAAAGTCAAAGATAGGGTTTTGATGAAGGTAACCCATGTCCTTACAACCTTTGATCTATACACACATACTATGAGACTGAAAATCAAAACAAACACTTTTATTTATCTTTCTTGAGGAAATACTTAGTTTACACACACACCACACACTCGTACTTGTCTTTAATTGCAACACAAGAGAAGGAGTCACACACATACTAAAGTCACTAAATGGATTTAATTATACTCTTTGATACTTTTTTCTCCTACACAAACACCTCCACTCTTCTATAAAGTCTCCTCTAACTCTAGACTGCCTTCTCTAAATCTTTCCTATCTCTTTTATGCCTTATGAAGGGACTCTTAGAAGCCACTTCATGTCATAAAATGCTCCAAATGAGCAACCAAATTTTTTTGGGATGTTACATAACTTGTGCAACTCTTGTGAGTGAAAATGCCATTTAATGTAGAGAAACAATTTTGTATCCACCAATTAATGCAAACCTGTGTTAATTTGAAGTTTTCATTTAGAGACAAAAAAACACGGTATCCATGACTGGAACTATCATTTCCATCTTCCAAGTTCCTATTGAATTACTAATGATTTGTGTAGGCCAAATTCATTTTTCTAATTCAGCTCAGATGTACACAAACATCAAAGATATTTTTTAATAATGCAAGATTGCTTGATAGCCTGAATGTTCTGCACCACTTAATGGCCTTACATTTCTTGTAATTCACTTTATTTACAATGTTATATGTTTAATTACAATAATTATGTTAAGATAAATTATAACTATAACTTAAATATCAAATTATAAGTGACCTAAATATAAAGGTATTTGGTGATGTTAGAAGGGAAACAAGCTCAAAGGACTAGAGATGAAGATATACAAAAAAAAGGTGCCATGTGCCAAGTACCTATAGAGATAAAAAATAAATTAAATATGTTTAAACATAAATAAATTATGTAGGATTTTTCAAGTTATAAAATTCTAGAATGCCAAAAAAACATCAAGCCATGCAAGGAGTATTTCCAGGCAAATTGAAGCATCAGTCGAGTATAGAAAAAGATGCAAAACATTAATTATAACAATTTGGGGTTTCAAAGTTACATTGCTTCACTTGTTTAAATCATAAGTAAAAGCAAAAAAGTTTCATAACCCTAAAGTCTTCATAAGCTTAGACCAAATCAGGGTTACAGAGTCACTTGACTTTGTAAAGTAAATTAAGTGAAGTAATTCATGAAACCTGATAGTCGACAAGCATCATTTATTTTCACGTTTGACAAGTTTTGTGAGTATATAGCTTTACAGTATCTTTCTGAATAGATGCATGAAAAATTTAGATCCACTACGACTTATATGGACCACAACAACACATTAAATCACTTTCATTACCAAAATTGCTTGAAATTGCTCCATAACATTAGAAAATGTCTACCTAGGTCATTATTAGAAAACATGTTTGTCCATATTTCCAAGAAATTCAAGAAACTAAGTATTTGGGCTCATTTCTAGGCCAACTTGGGTTCTCCAAGTTACTTTACTTATTCAAAATTACAAAGGTGAAGTAAGTTGTCTTCATAAACCCATGTTACACCATCCAAATCAAATTGGAATTATGAAATGATTTTACTTCTCAAAATCATAAAAGTTGAGTAAAGTAGATTTTTAAACTCGTAAAACACTAATTAGAACAATATGGGGTTTCAAAGTTATATTACTTTACTTGATTAAATCATAAGTAAAAGCAATAAAGGTTCATAAGCCTGATGTTTTCATAAGCTTATACCAAATCAAGGTTACAAAGTTACTTGAATTAGTAAACCAAATTAAGTGAAGTAATTCATGAAACCTGATAGTCAACTTTGAAATCTGAGTAGACAATGCCATGTATTATAGGCATGCTCCACATGGTCAACTTTGAAATCGATGCCATCCTGAACCCCATGCTACTCGACACATAAGATGATGCTGTTGAAGATGTCGATGACATAGGAGACTTGGGAATTAATGGTGATGTCTTCCTGTATTTATTATTGTTAATTTAATTATATGCCATTAATAATTATGGAAATAAAAGGCCTTGAATGCGAGCTATAAATGTGTAAAAGTCAATGAAATTTGTGTATAAATAGAGTTGTTCACATTTTTTTGCTTAGATTTTAAGATGGATTAGTAACATAGTAGGAGGGGACGAGATTGGTCCTGATCCAACCTCTTCCATTTTGGTTAGGACTAAGAAAGTCTAACTGTAACTAATTACTTGATCAAGGCTGTTAAAACAACTAAGTGTTTGGGCTCATTTCTAGTCCAACTCGAGTTCTCTAGGTTACTTTACTTATTCAAAATGACAAAGGTGAAGTAAGTTGTCTTTGTAAACCTGAGTTACACCATCTATATTAAATTAGAATTGTGAAATGGCTTTACTTCTCAAAATCATAAAAGCTGAGTAAATTAGATTTGTAAACCCGTAAGACACAAATTAGAACAATCTAGGGTTTTGAAGTTAGATTACCTCACTTGCTTAAATCATACGTAAAAGCAATAAAGGTTCAATAATTGCAAAAAAGGTTAAGTTATAAATTCAAAATAATAGGAAAAAATACATGTACACATGTCATATAACAGCTCTAGGTATGGAATTTTACTTAAAAGTCATATACAAAAATAAAATAAAACTCCAATCCATTTACTTAAACACTTTATTATTCAAGCGATCCCAGCACATAGGAGGAATGGTGTGGTGATTTGAAAACATAAACATAAATATTCACCCAACCATAATACCACATTTTTTTTGTTACCATTATCCACAAAAAATTAGAGGAACCATTTGTTCTTAAACTGATTTAAACTTTTCCAAAATCCCTATAAATAACTCATACAAAAGAACAAGGTAAGAGGATCAAATTAATAAATAGTTCAAAATTTTACAGCCTTATGCAAGACACAATAGATCATATAACAATCTTTTATTTAAGGGAAAATACCAAATCCTCCCTAGGTCGATGCATTCACCAAAATGAAACTCAGTCAATGAAACATAGCAAACACTTACTTTCATTAAGAAAACAACAGGCAAGGTGGGTGAATGGAATGAAGAGTGAAACAAAACAAAATTAGAGGCATTGATCTAGTGTTTGGAATGTAGTGGTAATCATTGTAGGAGAGAGAAGATTAGGGGGACAGAGTAAGGAGGAAGTGGAAAGCAGAGAGAGGGGGGTGGTAATGGGTGAAAGTGAAGGGAAGAGTAAATAGTTTGTTTCAAAGCTCCTCCTAACTTATTTCACTCTGCCTCATTTCTAGGTCAACTTGGGTTCTCTAGGTTACTTTACTTATTCAAAATGACAAAGGTGAAGTAAGTTATCTTTGCAAACCTAGGTTACACCATCCAGATTAAATCAAAATTGTGAAATGAATTTACTTTTCAAAATCATAAAAGCTAAGTAAAGTAGATTTGTAAACCCACAAGACAGTAATTAGAACAATATGGGGTTTCAAAGTTAGATTACTTCACTTTCTTAAATCATAAGTAAAACCAATAAAGGTTCAATAATTACAATAAAGGTTAAGTTACAAATTTCAAATAATAAGAAAATATACATGTACACATGTCATATGACAGCTCTAGTTATGGTGTTTTACTTAAAAGGCATATATGAAAATAAAATAAAAAACTCCAATCCATTTACTAAAACACTTTACTATTCAAGCAATCCCATCACACAAGAGGAATGGTGTGGTGATTTGAAAACATAAACAGAAATATTCACCCAACCATAATACTATAGGTTTTTTTTTACTAGTATCCAAAGAAAATCAGAGGAACCATTTGTTTTTAAACCGATTTAAACTTTTCCAAAATTCTTATAAATAGCTCATACAGAAGAGCAAGGTAAGAGGATCAAATTAATAAATAGTTCAAAATTTTATAGCCTTATGCAAGGTGCAGTACATCATATAACAATATTTTGTTTAAGCAAAGGAAAATACCAAATCCTCCCCACGTCAATGCATTCACAAAACTATTATGCGTGATAAAATCAGTAACTTCTTAGGGATATCATTCTTCACAAAACAATTTTGTAGGTTAAATACAAAGCACAGAGTCTTTGATTATATTGATATATTTATGTAGAATTTACGCTATAAATTATGAGTTTTGTAGCATAATTGAGTGCAAAATACATAGCTATAGACAATGGACATAATACTAAGCAAATACACAGTAATACAATGCCACACTATTTCTACATTTTAGTGACTGATGTTGGTCAGGAAAATTAAGTTTTTTCTTTTGAATAGTCCAAAAAAAAATTGCACATTCAAAAACATTTTGTTTAGTGCAAAAAATCCTTTTTCAAAAAAAATATATGAGTTCCATGAAGTGAGAATTTTGGAATTTTGTGCACATGTAGATTTATGTCATCTTTTCACTTGCATAAAATTACAATAAGCAAAAGTTAGTGGAATCAAAAAAGTTATAAGACATGTATTAAGATATTGTTATGATGTTTGTTTTATTTCTTTTGAAAAAGATAAAGTAGCGGCAATGGTTATTTTTTAGAAGCACTTACTATTAAGAAATGGATGTGATGATGTTGTTCATGGCAAGTGTAAAAGTGCCATGTAGTTTGAAATGACATAGCGAAAATACCACAGCTGAGATGTCTTGTTTATAATCATTGAATGAGATTTTAGTTAGTGCTGGAAAATTCTCCTTAAGGAGTCTGTGGTTCAAAGTGTAGTCAATATGTCCATTTTTTGTATGTATGATGCATTGTAATGAATGTGGGTATGAGTACATTTGAGTCTGCTGAAAATTTGTGTAATGTGCCAAAACATCTGTTGAAGGAGCATTTGTCAATACTGGATGCTCATAATCATTGCAAAATGGCTTGAAAGGTGATGCATGAACATTTTTTGGTTTCAACAAACCCTTGACGTACAAATCAAAAACTATGGTTAGTCATGTTATGAGATAATTGAAATGTTAAAAATAATACAAAGCCATAATTTTGTATTTGATAGTGATGAGTGTCAAATAGATGCTTGCCTCAATTTTTGTTTTTACCAAACTTTGTATATGGGCATTTGTGTATTAGTCATTCAACATGTCTATAAAAGTGGACTAGTTTGCACAAAACAAAGGGGTGCCTCTACTTCCATTTCAAATGATGTTTTTGAAAAGCATTGTCGGTGTCTTTGTTGATGATAGTGATTGGTGCAGGTTAGGATATAGATGTTTGTAGGTGTCATTGATTAGAAGCTAGAAATAATTATTAAAATGATAGTTTTTTAAAAACCAATATACATGTGAATGTTTTGATATAGAGTAAAAAACATTGAAAATGATGAAGAAATAGAAATAAAATATTTGGGTGGGAGTTGTAACTGTTGCCTTGTCTTTTTTAGATTCACCATATTTGAGATGGAGCTCATGTTGATTGTTTTCTTTTTGGTGTCCAATTACAATGGCAGTAAATGAACCCACTACATATGTGTCATTTGAGTCAGTGAGATCTTGTATGGTGGTGTCAAGGGTAAGTTTGGGCTCTTTGCAAATAGTTGTGATGTTTTCCACAGTGCTATTAAGATGCAATACAAGGAAACAATTAGCATCACCTCTTTCATATTGGCTTATATTTTTATTGTGAAATCTATGATTCAAACACTTTTTCCAGTTGAGAAATATTGTAATAATTTATCAATCAGCTTGTTGTTGATGTTGAATATTATTTCATCTGACCAATTATGTCAACAAGATCAACATGCATTATTTTTGTATTTATTAGAGAGCTTCAATTTTTTATAAACCTAGGTCTATTAATAAACAACAGATCACCTTCAAAAACATTGCCACACCATTTTGTTGAGAGATCAATGATTGAAATTGGCATATATTGTCATGTGTTTGAGCTACAATCATGGTTTGCAAATGCAAATTTTGAGTATAAATATTCTATAATGGAATACAATGTAGAGCATTTTGAGATGGAAAAGTTAAAGAAAATTGTTAGTTTCATATTTTTTCTGAAGTGATATATTTCATATATTGCTATTGCTCAGAGCAAGTTGGGAAATAGAACATTACCACTATCCTATTTTTTGTTGCTCGGTTTATGTATTCTAGTTATTGTGTTTGTCTGGCTCCATGTTTAGTTTCCTATTTGCATTGTGAAAATTGCATGAACATTTTATTTCTTTGGTAATGTCAAGATAAAAAGAGTAGGAAAAAGATCGTGAGTTTTTAAAAAAATAATAATATTAATAATATGTGCATTGGGTTCCTTCTTATTATGTAAACCAATAAAAAAAATCAAACACCACCGTTTTGGTGGCTTTTGTTGTTCTGGTATTGTTGCTTGGATAGTCTTTTTCTATGGCTCCATATTTTTCTTTCTGCAGGGATCACACCAAAGCCATGCTTCATTTTGAGAAATAATAAATTAGATGCAAGTTTATATCAATGATGAGAAAGATTCATTTATGGACACCAAAATGTTTACAAGCATATAAATCTATATTTAATTGACATGAGAAATAAAACATATTTCTTTTTTAGAGTTTTAGTATGTAAATTAAAGTAGTAGTAGTTCCATTGCAATATCCATGTAGAAATTATAACAAATAACAAGGCAAATCTTGGTTGGTTCTTTGCTTACAGCACAGAATGATGGCACTAAGTTTCTGTCATTGTAATTGCTAAAAATTAGATCAAAATGACCATGCAGATCAGGGTTTGTTTTAGTATATATTTCCTATGTCAAAACATGGCAATATCCCTTTTTTGTTTTTTTTCGGGTTATAGCATTGCTTTGAGTCTGAATTTGTCATTTCTATAATAAAGATTCAGTGGTTAAGATATAGAATTCTATGTCAAAATTTATTTATTTTTCATTCTTAACTGTTATAAACATTAATTTCTACGCGCCACAATATTAATGAACACAAAAAACAATATTGCACTAAAAAATCATAGTAGCACCGATTTTGTTAGAGTAGTTAAAACATGAACAATAGAAACTAGGTCTGGAAATTACCTATGTCAAAACTATAGATAAGTTGTAGGCTTAATGATCTTGTTAAGATGTTTGTTTGTCTTTATGAAGCCAACATTTAGGTTGGACAAGTTCAGAATGCTTTCATTTAAATTAAGTACTTAGTGGTCAAGATATAAAATTCTATTGTAGAATTTACTATGTTTGTTGTTTTCAATTATTACAAACATTCATTTCTCTAATTATTAACAATATCCAATATGTGTGTAAGAGAAACCAGGCCTAAAACTTACCTATGTTCAAACCCATGAGGTGGAGTACGGTCAATGAGCTTTGAAGATATTTCTCTGTATTTTATACAGGTAGCACATGGCTTGGACAAATCATGGATGCTTTGTTTGAAAATTAGCACTTATACAATTATTACAATAGCTGATTTATTTTATCTTATATATTTGATGTACTTTTGTATGTACATCTTACTAGTGTTATTGCATATCACAAAATCATAAATACATAAAATAAACTGAACAAATAAGAGCTTGAGGAAGGATCTTAGCTCATCACTGAGTTGAATAGTGTTGTTTTTTATGTCTAAAAGAAGGCATGAGTTTGTTGTTCTTGTCATGAAACTGCACCTCTATTTTTGTACTAGTGTTCAAGTGGTATCATTCATAACCAGGCAAATCACATTGTGATCAGTCTAATAAATATCTATTGCTAGAATCTGGTTATGTTCTTTTATAGTATTTGACCATACATGGTTTATGATTCCATTTACGTATTATTTATATTTTCCAAGTAAGAAATACATGTTACAAGCTAACATGTGTTTCTCAAGAAGCATTGCTGACTTGTTGGAGGTGGACATATCAATATTAAAGTCTCCCAATATATAAATTTGTTTTGATGGAAATGAATATTGATAGTGTTTATTTCACAACATTTATGACATCTAAAATAGAATTAGATGGAGATGCATAGATGTTTACAATTGTAAATGCAATATGGGATATTTCAATTTCTATTGACAATGCTTCTATTTCATTTGAAGTGTATTGCATTGGATTTGAAGTAGCAACATTTGTTTTCACACATATCATAATATCATGAACATTTTGTATTGAATTACACATTTTGAATTTTGGAAAGTAGTTAAAAGTGATAGCACTTGACATGTGTGTTTATTGTCAGCATAGTACATTGCACTTCATCAAATCATGGTCATTAGCAATGTCTTCCAAATGCAGTTGGAGGTTGTAAGTATTCAGTGAACATGCCACTATAGATGATTCAATAGCATGTGATTGTAAGTTATGCTATAATACCCATCATGACTATAATTGTAATCTTGACATCTCATCAAAAAAAAATTGAGCTTCAAGTTTTTGTTTGTAAGCGGGCTCAGCAAATATAATGATTCCATGGTCTTTACAGGAGAAAGTGTTGTATATGTTAATCCATGCCTATGTACACCTAGCAGTTTGAATGCAATGCCTTCCATGGTTAGACCCTAGGATCTATGTCTTGTACTTGCCCAAGCTAGTTGTACTGGGAATTGGTTTCCTATTATTAATGTTTTTTGGTGAGCACGTTTTGGAGCAGGCTTTGAAACATGAAAGATCACAGTCTAAGTTAATTAAATATTGCTTTTATATAAATGAATATGTTTTGTTCTATGGGAATGCCCGACATGACTTTCATTGAATTTCACCCAGATAATGTCATTGTTATATTTTTTGGTGTATGTTTTAAATATACCATCAGAGCCATTGACAAGACCATCTTCCATATCATAATTTTTAGCAAAAATTTCAACTAGCATATCGGATTGTAAAACAATTTTTTTTAAGCAAGCATACAACATTAGCATATCCTTGACCTTCATTATATGTGTCATCTTTCTTATCTATTTCATCAATAATATTTTTTGTATGTATAACTAATGCCAACATTTTGGCATTGTGTGCATCCACATCATTGTTCAAGTAAAAAAGATAAGGTAACAAAGGGTTATTTGGTGTTGGACGTAGATAATTGAGATTAAGATATGTTATGTCATCTTTTGTATGTGAGCATGTACATATTCTATTTAGAACATCGACAAAATTTTGATCCTTTTGTCAAATAGTTTGGTGTAGCTAGTATAATTTCATATTTTCTTGCCAAAAAACAAATGGTACTATTTCTTTATTAGTTTATGGCTGTTTAAATATAAGGAAATCATTTATAGGTTGAGCTTGGTAGAATTATCCACAGAATATCATGTCAATGTTTCAAAAATACATTGTTGGAAATTGCTTTATGTCACTCAAAATCTTATCAATATAGTATAGCATTCTTGCTCCTACAAGTGAGATTTCATCAATTAGCACTATATGTAGTTGAATATAATGTTTGGAAAATATATCAAGCCGTTTATTGCTTATTGGAATGAGTTCTGACTTGTTAAAAGGTAATAAAAAAGTGAAATGCAGTGTTTATTGTACGCATCCTTACCTATGTATGCAAGAATGAGGTAATTGGCTTGGATGGATCATTGTCAATGGATTGTGCATAAATACAAACCAATGTTTCATATATAACTTTTTTTGTAAAAGTCTTTCCAATGCCTACACCTCCTATTAATAAAAATTACAATGGCTTGTTCTTGTTTAGACATTTTTTAAAACTAATGTGTTTAACAATTGCATCTTGTTCATCATTTAATGTTCATTTTTGTTTATAGAATTCAACATTGTCAGTAATGAATGGAAGGTGTATAATTTCAAAGGGTTTCAAACTTTATTTTCTTGGTGCAAGGTTTATCAATGGTAAGTCCATTTATAAATCATACTCTTCTTCTATAGATTTCCTTATGCTGAAATGGAAGCTTGTCTTGATTTTGATTTCAGTATCAAGTTCAAGCTGGGGAATAGCATCTTGCATGTTTCCCCACATAGGATTGGTGTTATGATTAAACTTGGACACATTTTGTATTATTGTCCTGATTTACAAATTGTATGCCTCTCTCCATGTTTCAAAGTTTTGTTTTAAACTATTCTCATTGTTTCTAAATGACACATATAATAGCAATCATTCACGGTAATTATTTTCAAGGTCAAGATGCTTATTATAATTAATAAAGCATATAATTTGTGGCCTTTTTTTCAATGGCTTATCATTTTTTTAGTAATTTGAAACAAACTCAGCTAGATAAACATGATCTATAGTTGCAAGATGGGCAATGTAATAGTCTATGATAGATTAACACATGACATTTTTAGATTCATCTTGTTCTTGTCTCAAGAAAAATGGAGATTTTATAATAAATTTCATTCATCAAGACAAGATGTGTTTATGAAGGCACATGTTCTTGAGTAGTGACTCAATGGCAATGATAAGACCAAGTGAAAAACTTGTTGTGTAGATATTTGTTGATAGTTTAGCATTGCATTCCCAAGTCTATGTAACATTTGAATGGCATCTATATTTATTGTTGCATGTTGTCTATGTATTTTTTTAAAAGCATGAGTAATTTTTTGGTTGCCTTTTGTCATATATGAAGTACAATATGTTACTGCATCATATGCATATAAAATAAATTATGCATCCGTGTTAGCTTGCCATAAGTATGACATATTTTTTATGAAACTGTTACTCCACACTTGAGATAGCTTATGCACAACAAAAAAGGTGGGTTTTTCAAGTGTATTTTGTATTGTTGTTATGTATTGGGTCTCATCTATTTTAAGATCGTGCAAAAAGATGTGAAAGTCATCTGAAGCATTATAATTTTTGGTTCTTAGCAACAAGTCTACATTAATATCGACTTTGCAAGTTCACTTTTTATTTCACATAGCTCAAGTGTTGTTATTTGTTTCATTGGTAGTTGAAAGAAATTATATCTACATTTTTTGTCTTTCTTTTTCTACACTTTTTGGTATGATGATGTGTATGTAATTTTGCCAAGTCATTTTCTAAGATATCAGTGTCACAAGTTATGTATTTGTGTATAAAATATGATATTTCTAAATTTTGGTCATTTCCATACATTGATGTATTTTTTTATCCATACTAGCCAATGATCATGAGCATTTCCTCTATGTTAGAATTTTGTTATGCAAAATTAGTCTGTGATTTTACCTAGAAATGATTCATCTTCACATATCATTTGTTTTAATGCATTGATATGATGTTTGTAATAATGTGTGCAAGTGACTGGATCTATTTCACAAGAAAAAAATTGTCATTTGATATATTCAATTGTTTCAGTGGTGAATTTGAATTTTTATGATGGTTTAGGTATAATTATTTCAATGCATTGGTTAATGGCTACCAACAATGTTCAACACTTGTAAAATTCAAGAAAAATGTTAGAGGTCCTAATTATCATATCATGGAAAACATATTTTTTTAAGACCTTGTATGTAATTAGGTGAAATATGATTTTTTTAGAAATCCCAATAACCAATTTTTTATTTGAGTAATTTTTCTAAATTTGGTTTGTATTTGACATCCTTAGCCAAAATATTTCTTCCTCTATGTTGACCCTTTCTAATTTGAATCCACGTTGTCCTTCCAGCTTGGTCTATGATAAATTTTACTACTTTGAAAAATAAATTGGTAAGATGGTATGCAAATTGACAATCAGTATGAAAAAGCTTCCATTGTGATATTTTTTTATAGGAGTAACTCAACACAATGTCATCATCACGAGGATTGCCAAAGAAAAGTGTTGGAAAGTTCATTTCTTCTGAGTGTTTGTCTTTGAAAATACCAAGAGGATAGTTTCCTTTAGCTAGTGTTATTGCAATTAATTTGTCTTCTAATGCAGCAATACATGTTCAATCCACAAAACCATGCACCAAAGTGTCATTAGACTTAGTTTGACTTACGTCAAAAGACAAACTATTGTCATTGTCACTACTACTTTCAGATTCATTGGACATATCATTGTCACTTGTAAGGTCTATGACATTGGTAGATATAAATGGTTTCCAATTAGAGCTAATTTGCACATCATGAGAAACGTACAATTTTTGTGTACAAATTTGTTGCAGTGACTCCATCATAAGTTTGGAACAAACTCTTCCTTCTTGGTATGCATTTTTATACTCCAATCAACATTTTAAAGCTACTACAATAGTTGTTATTTCATCTATAGATATAGGTAATACTTTCTGAATTCTATCAATATTTTAGGGGACATTGATAATTGGTTTTATCAATCTAATATGTGGTTTTTTTAGCCTAAGTTTCTTTTTTGTGAAAATTCAATTTTAAGAGCAATTAGTCTTTCTTCAAGATTTGATAACATGCTTACAAAGTGTAGTTGTTTATTCAACCTAATATTAATAGGTGTCACAAATGCAAGAAGGTTTCCATTTTTCAATGATTGATTGCATGTCACACATTTTTTTTTTTGAGAATTGCTTTTGTGTTTGGCATTAACCTTTTGTAAGTGTCCTTTTTAGACTGAATAAAATGCTTCATATTGTGTTTAAATTGTAATTTTTTGCAAACAACACAAATATGGACTGGTATGTTCATAATTTTTTCATTGAATTTTTTAATTTGTGTTGATCTTAATACCCTTCATTTATTATTATTTTGTTTTGTGCCATGTTTTTTAATCAAAATGAAGAGAAGATAGGCCCATGTAATGGTGGTTGCATTTTAGCAGTAGTAGTGTCAAATTGTAGCTTTATATTCTTGTCTTTTGTTAATGGGTTGTAGTCCAAATGTTTTGGATTTTTTTATGTGTAATGCTCTTTATTTGGTGCAAAGATAGTTTGTTTTGTTCTTGAGATTTTTATATGCAGTCAACAGCGACACTAGTTCCCGCTTCATTATGTTTTCAGGTTGTTAATGGTTCATAATGTACATGGGTTGTATTTGTTTCAAATAAAATGATGTTATATAAAGATTCTGATTGAGTAGAGGCATTGTAGATATTGAGAATTTACTAGGTTTTGGATGACCATAGGTGAATTCTTACATTTAAAACATTTGAAAGCCATTGGATAGTGAATTTGTTTCCTTTTATTTTGCCTTCATCATAAATAAAACCCATTTTTACAATGTATGCTTGCCAATTCGTAATAGTATGTATTTTTTATGACATTGTCTATCAAATTATTTTTCAAACAATTGTGTGCCTTTTTACTCCCAGCAATAAATTCATTACAAAAAGATTATGCCAAATAGTGACGCAAGGAGCATATGTCAAAAACATTTTTTATCAAATAGCAAATAGAGCTAACAATGCTATCACCACAGCAAGATGTGGTTTCCATCATTCTGAATAGTCCACATGATTCCATTTTTCTAGAATTTGTCTGCCAATAAAGAGAAAGCATAGAGCAAGTTGTTGATAGTGAGGTTCCTACTTGGGGTGTTTGATAATTGTTCATTTTTGTATAATGCAATGGTTCGTAATGGCCATAGACTGGATTTTGGTCATGAAATAGTATGCAATATGGAGGGGTAGGAGCATTTTCACCGAAATGAAAGTATATATGTTTTCTTCTCAAATACCAAACACAAATGGAAATATTTAGCCTTCTAGAAAGCCAATTTATGTAGAAATTATCACCCCATAGACCATGTTCACCGTTAGCTATGCATGACGTTACAAAAATTTGCATTTGACATAAATTTGTTTCAATGTCTTATATTTGGTGCAATCTATAAAGCTCTCTGGGATCTAATTCCAATGCAAAATATCTTAGTGCATGGGTGTCATTTTTTTTAATCAACCAAGGAAATGTTCTATAATTCTAGCACGCAATTCTATTGATGTGTATCGAAAATGCAATAGCACTTGAAATGCATCAAACAAGCAATCACCCACATTATATTTAAAATTATGAGTTCTAAAAAGGTTTTCTTTTTCTAAAGCGTCATCTATGTTATTGCATTGAGTCCTTGATAGTGGCTTGTACTCTTCGACATCAACGATTGATTGATTTCTATACATATGCATTGTTTTTTGTTTTGCTTTACTGAATCCATTCTACAATACCAAGTAAATCAGACATAATTCAAAGCCAAGACAACATAAAAGGCCAAAAATATTTTCTAAAACAACCACAGCCTTGTCACAAGCCAACTAAATAGTGGAAAGTTTTTAGCACCAGTAATTCATTTTAAAAAAAAAGTAATATGCTATTTACCTATCCAACACAAATCAAACATTTTTCATAGAAATTAAAATAAAAATTTAATATATATAGTTTTCTGAACCAGTCTCCTAGTTTAATCGAGGGTTAACTTACATCATATAGAAGAATCTTTATTTTTTTCATGAATTTAAAGTAAATTATAATAAATGCATTAAGGAATAGGTAAAATTATTTGATAATTACATATTAAAGATTATAAGATGATCAAGAACAATGAAATCAAACTTGAACTTGAGACGAAATAAGATCAATCATGTTACTAACACTCTTGAATTAGAATCACCTACGATCCTAAAAGATACATAGTAGAAATAAATAATTGCAGTTATAGAATAAATTCTTAATCATCCACATCAAAAAAATATTTTTTAACCTAAAATCTAGACGACCTCATTGCAGCTACCCACTTGAGAACTTCGTCTTCCATATCCACTTTGTAGAGACTATTAAGCAAGGTATTGTAAGTTATAATATCTGGAACAAAATTATCTTGTGTCATTTTAGGGTCTATTTACACAAAGCCTTAATTATAGTGTTATAAGTCATGATATCGAGAAGAATATATATCTCTTTCATCCTAGCATGAAGTGAATGGATTATAGAAAAATAACCCAAGTGTCCAAGACCATCTTAAAACATGCTGAAAAATATAAATAATCAAATAATGATTCCTAATTTTTGTCTATTTATTCTAACATAATATATTTTAAATTAGACCTTTTCTTAATAATATATTATACATAATTAAATTGTATTATATATTTACAATCAAAAATTAATTTTGTATGAAAAATATTAATACGAGAAATAAATATTATAATAACAATAAAACTAATATGATAATTATATACTATACAAAGTATATAATATTCCAAATAATTACAATATTTTACAAGGTTCAAAATCATAAGTTTGACTTACACTCTTTTGATTTACAAAACCACTTTTTAATTTTTAAAAAAAACTATTATAATTTTAAATATGACAGGTTAGTATTAATATATTTAAAATGTCCAATAATATATTAATCTAAAGTTAGTATTTCTAAATCATAATTTTAAATATGACAGGGTCATAGTGTGCTCTGTGTATTATTCACGTGTGCAATAATATATTAATGCAAGGTTAGTATTTCTAGATCATAATTTTAAATATGGCTCATAATTATAAATATGGCAGGTTCATATTGTGCTCTGTGTATTGTTCACATGACACGGAGAATCTTATTTTTTTTACAGCCATTTAAAGTAGTATGTATTCAACTTAAAAAAAATTAAATGGTCAACATAGAAAATTCATATGATAGTTGTGGCTTTTAAAAAATATAAGTGAAAGAATAAAATCAACAATAAGTTATTTACACTTTTTTTTTAATAAAAAAATCTAACATTCTAACATTATGTCATTTACTCTTGTTTTCTTATGTATCTTAAATATTAAAAGACTGTTTTTAATATATTTTATTTTTACTTATAAAAAATGAAAATAGCAAGAAATAATGGAAAGCGATTTTTCCTTTGACATGCATCAAAGTTCTATGAAGTGAGGCTAAATTTTATAATTGAAAGTTTCCTTCCATTGCAATAAGATAACATTTGGACCTAAGATGAATGATATAAAATATTTAGACCAAGGAAATTGCTTAGGATAAGCTATTAAAAAAATTATTTATATTAAATATAAAACTTGAACCCAAGGTAGTTTATAAGGTTAAGGATAAAACTTAAAGCCAAATTAATTTATAAGGATAAGAATGAAACTTAAATACAAGGTAGTTTATTTAGAAAATGGTTTTTATATTTATATATTTAGTTTTATATATATATATATAGTAATTAATAAAGGTAAAAATAAAATTTAAACCCAAATTAATTTATAAAAGTAAGATTGAAACTTAAATCAAATTAATTTATTAAAATAATTAATTAAATATAAAATCTAGATCAAAGTAATTTATTAAATAAAATATTGGCATTCTTTATTTATATCAATACAAGACTTAGAACTCAAAATAATTTATATGGATAAAATATCAAATGTAAAGCGAATTTCAATTATCAAATTTAATCTCACTTTATTAATTTTGTGGTGCAGAAAAAAATTACATTTAATTATCCCATGTTGCTTTTTCATTGTTTCTATTAAAATAAAATATAATTGTTGAAGATATCACTATCAACACTTAAAATGTTTAAGATATATAAGAAAATAAGGGTGTTAATGGTTCATTTTCAAATTTTTCTTCATCTTTTAAAATATTTTTGAAGTTCTTATAATATTGGTTCAAAAATATTATTTTAAAAATATTTATATATTGATTAAAAAAATTAGTAAAATTACTATTTTTATTTATATTTTAATAATAAGAAGTTTTGTTTAATTTTTAATATTATTATTAATGCTTAAATATATCATAATCCTCTACATTATTATAATTATTTTTATATAAAATAAGGACCAAACAATAGAGCCTATATCATAAGATGTGTTAAATAGTCTGCAATAAGTTGCTCACCATTGAAGACCTGTAAAACAATGTCATGCATATGGCCAATGCTAGTTTTTGGGTGTGATGGGCTTCCCTATTAGTTTTACAAAGTGATTTGGAATATAATAGGAGATTAATTGTTCTATGTTTATTTCAAGGTGTACGAAAATCATTAACAAAATCAACATCAAATTCATACTTAAATTGAGGAATCCCTAACAAATTTGTAACTAGTGGTTGATTACGTTGCTCAATGTCTCATACAAGATTATTTCTAAATCACTCACTTGGCATATTCGCCACCTTCTACCTTTGATTTTTAGCCCTAAAAAATAAGATTCGTTAAAATTAGATATATTTTAGACAACATTATTGCATTTTGGAAAGGCATAGAGTGGGCTCGCAATTCTAATCAACAAGTATTGTTTGTCAAAATTGACTTTGAAAGATCCTATTACCATATTGAATGGCCATTTGTTTTGGTTATGTTAAAATTTATGGGTTTTGGTCCTAATTATCCCCAATCAGTACAAATACTTTCTAAAAATGCCTTGGCTTGTCTCTCAGTCTATGGTGTGCACTCATATCGAATTAGTTTGTTCTACTTTATTAGACAAGGTTGCCCTCGCCTCCATGTTGTATGTGTTAGTTGCTAAAGGATTTGCATCCCTGTTAGAAATTTCCAAGCTCAAGGTTTAGTCAAGGGTATTTCCATCCCTTTGGATAAGCCTACACAACTTGTTAATGGGCATTTTATAGATGATTATTTCCTCACTATCATTGACGAAAGAGCCAATATTCAGGATTGTATGCAGTGTTTTAAATTTTCTACCTTGCCTCAAATTCAGAAATTTAGTGTCAAAAACTTAGTGTTACAAGTAATACTTTCAACCCCCATCCCATTTTTCCATGTCACTATCCCCATCCCCCTCACCCTCCCTCTCCTAAGTTAAAAAATTATGAGTGGAAGTAGATTCAACATAGATAAATATTTTAATTTCTTGGTGTCTCCTTTGCATTTCAAACTACACCTTTCCATCTTTATTAGTATGTCATTGATCGAGTTGAGAATAAAATCTTGTAATGTATCACTACTCCACTCTCTTTAGTAGGAAAAATTAAAATTTCTTCTACTATTCCTCACATGTTGGGTTCCATCTAAATCCTCTTACAAAAAAATTAAAAAGTTTCCAAGATATATTATTTGGGCTAATTTAGACCGTGGGAAAGTTTTCTATCAAGTAGTTTGGGAACAAGGTTCGAGGCTTATTGACATTAGTCATCACTTCAATTAAACAAGATGAATTAAACACTCTTCTACCACTCACTGGAGAACTAAAGAGAGTATAAAATAAAATTTTCATATTCAAGTCATCATTTTTAAATTTAATTAGTGATTGGCCCCAAGATTGGTTTAATTTAATTTTTTATTAATTATTCTACAATTTTAAATTTTTTTCAATTTTTATTATCTATGTTCTTGAGGGTAGTTTGTTTAAATTTATTAATAATAATAAACTAAAAATAATTAATATTTAGTTTTCATAGTTTATTAATAAATAATTAATGAATTTAACTCACTTAAATTTTTAAATATTCGACAATATAGCACTTCATTGCTAACTTTTCTAAATGGAAATTTAAGTCTACAAATAAATTATATTATTCTTTCACACTGATAACAGTTCACGAAACATGATCTCAAGCATTGATTAAAAAAATTATATGGTTTTACCAAAAGTCTACATGTTAAACTCTCATGCAAAACAAAACATTTCATTTGCATTGGGAAGGCGAAAATACTTGCCATAGAAAATCATTTTCAAAACTGTAAGTTGAAAGAAGTTGTCAAAAATGAAAGATAGAAAATTTAAAAAAGGGTCCTCCTCTTAATTTGGGGTCTCTTTAAGTTAAAGCAAGGTCTCAATAAAATTAGATATCAAAATTAAAAATTTAATATTTTTTTTAATTTGAATTAAATTTTTTATCAATAATTTTATTTTTGTTATGGGTAATATAATTATTTAATAATAAAAAATATTTTCAAATAATTTTATATTAATAAAAATGTATATAATATCTAAAATAATTTTAAAAAGAGTTTAATTATAACTTTAAAAAAAAAATCTATGAATTACTTCTCTTATAATAAGGTTGGTATGCTCAGCAACTAAAATAATTATTTAATGAATTTAGTTATAACTGAAAACTTGAATAACATTATAGAAATAAAAATACATACAATTTTATAAAAATAATTAATTTTTTTGAAAATTAAACTCACAAATTATAATTTATTTAATAATTTAAATTTATAGTTTTAATAATATTATAGAAATGAAATACATAATATTTTATAGAAATAAACAAAAATTTGAAAATTAAACTCACAAATTATAATTTATTTAATAATTTAAATTTATAATTTTATAACTTTAATATTGCGTCAAGTAAAAGTATGGTGGTAATTATTATTTATATAACACTATATTTTAAAAAATCATATATTTGTGTAGGTATTAATAGCTTATAGGTAAGAGTAAAAAACATCTTACTTTTTTATTTTATTTTTCAAAAATAATTATAATAACAAACTTTTTATTAACAATTAATTCTTTGTAATTATAAGATTTTTACAAGAGAGATTAATATCTTGTAACACTTATAATTATTTTTTATAATAATCATAATCTATTGTTAAAACATGTATTTTCTTAATAATGGATTAGGGATTGTGATTCGAAACATCAATCAAAAAACTTTCCCACAATTTCTATCCAAAAAATTTTAGGATAACCTTCAGAGATGCTGCACAAAATTTTATATATCTTTACAAAATCTTAGTAGAAAGACTATAAATGGTATGTAGACACTCCCTTTTAGCATAATACTCCTAGCAAGGGGTATGGATGGTTATTGCCCAGTTTTGCAATGGTTGATGATTTCAATGCTTGTTGGTATCTCCAATCTATTGTTCATACTTGGAGAAAGAGATTCTAAATAGTTTGAAGTATCATCCTTGAGCCGAAACTTATACATTTTTCTTGTTTCCCTCTTTATAAAGGGTTACCCTTGGGTTTTCACCTTATTCATTTAGGTGGTCCATAGCTTTAGTGTCATTTTTATGGCCACATTGAGATCCTTATGCTCCTATTTAGATTTTTTGCTAAGGCCAAATTATCTTGGAGTTGGATCCATGATTTTTTCAAACCCTTTTGACCATTGCCCTTCATTTGGTAGAACATTCTTCTTGCTGACTAGGCTATACTACTTTCAAGATACACATAGATTTGACATGTTTTCAGCATGGAAATTCTCTTCTCTATTTGGAAAGAATGAAATGAAACAATATTTGTGAAATCTACAGAATAATACTCACTTCTCTACTTATAACAAAGCACTGGTTATTTAAAATGTGTTTGTACAAATTCATGCTCATGAAAAACAAGGTGACTTTGGAGGTTTTTCATCTCCAAACTTTATTGGATCATTGGGATAATGTGCCTTGCATGGTTTCTTGTGTGCCTTCTTCCTCACCTTCAAGGGAAAGAATGTCAAGGGGAGCTATACAAGGATTTTTTTTGCCACCACTTTCACAATTAATCTGAGTGGTTTCCATCATATAGAATTTCACCTCCTCCAGCACTTGGAAAATGGGCTTCTCTTCCTCCTATGGTGATTGAACTCCTCTTCCTCACTCTAAAAATTTCACACACCTTTATATTACAATTTATCCCACTAGAAATGCATCAAACAGCTTGAAAGATGCCAATGAAGAAAAAACAAAGTCACTAAAAAACATAAACACTAGATAGGATCCCTTACCTAAGGGAGATGACCTATTAGATGTTGTTTGGTAAAATTGGATGATTGGGATCTACCTGCCACTGGTTTCTTTGTTATGGCTACATAATCTCTTTATTTTTACTATTATTCTATTGCAATGGCTTTTGATCATGAATATGGACTCTTTGTGTTTCTTAAGAAAAGTGTAATCTAGTGGTTAAATCACAATACTCTTTTACGACTCTCATGTGCTACTCAAAAACCAACTACATATTTTTTGTTTCAATAACAACCAAGACGCGATAACAAAAGGTTATAGAGTTACTCACAATGAAATGAACATATAAAGACAACCAAAATTAATCATTTCAAATTAATATGACTATGATAATTACGTTATAACTATACGAATGTGCATCATGTTATAATCCTAAGCCTAAAATTAGGTGCTCGTAACATCACTCTACACTAGCTATGAGCTAAAATAAATCCCACCATTAAATTCATAACATCCAAAATCCATAAAATACTTATAAATTTACTCCTACCCAACATTGGATAAACCACCCATATGAACTTTGGGCTTTGGGATTTTTGTTAATTCCCATTTTAAATCCCCCATTCACTTTCTCATAAAAGTCTTAATTTGCATAGGGGCACTTATGAGTTGTCCATGTCTTTGTGGACCCCTCTTTAATATTGTTATGAAATGAAGTTTTATGACCCCTTCCTCAATTATTTTTTGTTTGACACATATTAGAATGCTTAGTTGAGGTATTTAGTTTTCAAGTCTTTAAACAAATCACTTTGAATGGGCTAAGTTGGTAGTCAAACTCCCATGGTCATTGTCTAACATGCCATTCTAAGTCCATATCATGCACTTTTTCTACCTCATGATTCGCTTTCTAAGTCCTCATTCAATGTCACATGGTGCATTTTTGTGCACTCGCACTCTCACTCTCACAGGTGCGAAGGGATTTAGCATGACTCCCAAGGGTTCTTAGGTTATGAGCCAATCACAACATGCCATGTATCATGATTTTTCTTATGATTTGAAGAATTAGTCTTTTCCACTTGGATGAGGACTCAAATATGATCATTCAAAATTAGAATTATTTAATAATTCAAAAATAAATGTATTCAAACATCAAGATATTTAATAATTCAATATTAAATCTGACTGTCCATCTCTCATGTGAGAAGTTTATAAATTGATGTACTTCCTTCATATTGAAAAATGAATCATCAAGCTATCAAATTGCTATCGAATTTTCCATTGAGTATCATTAACTCTTTGTACTTATAATATTTTTACAAGAGAGATTAATATCTTGTAACACTTATAATTATTTTTTATAATAATTATAATTCATTGTTAAAACATGTATTTTCCTAATAATGGATTAGTGATTGTGATTCGAAACATTGATCAAAAAACTTTCACACAATTTCTATGCAAAAAAATTTAGGATAACCTTCAAAGATGTTGCACAAAATTCTATATATCTTTACCGAACCCTAGTGGAAAGACTAGAAACAATATGTAGACACTCCCTTTTGGCATAATACTCCTAGCAAGGGGTATGGGTGGTTATTGCCCATTTTTCCAATGGTTGATGATTTCAATGCTTGTTGGTATCTCCAATCTATTGTTCATACTTGGATAAAGAGATTCTAAATAGTTTGAAGTGTCATCCTTGAGCCAAAACTTATACATTTTTCTTGTTTCCCTCTTTATAAAGGGTTACCCTTGGGTTGCCACCTTATTCATTTAGGTGGTCCATAGCCTTAGTGTCATTTTTATGGCCACATTGAGATCCTTATGTTCATATTTAGATTTTTTGCTAAGGCCAAATTATCTTGGAGTTGGATCCATGATTTTTCCAAACCCTTTTGACCATTGCCCTTCATTTTCTAGAACATTATTCTTGCTGACTAGCCTATACTACTTTCAAGATACACATAGATTTGACATGCTTTCAGCATGGAAATTCTCTTTTCTATTTGGAAAGAATGAAATGAAACAATATTTATGAACTTTACAAAATAATACTCACTTTTCTACTTATAACAAAGTATTGGTTATTTCAAATGTGTCTATACAAATTCATGCTCATGAAAAATAAGGTGACTTTGGAGGTTTTCCATCTCTAAACTTTACTGGATCATTAGGACAATGTGCCTTGCATGGTTTCTTGTGTGTCTTCTTCCTCACCTTCAAGGGAAAGAATGTCAAGGGGAGATATAGAAGGATTTTTTTTCCACCACTCTCATAGTTAATCTAAGTGGTTTCCATCATATAGACTTTCACCTCCTCCAGTGCTTGGAGAATGGGCTTCTCTTCCTCCTATGGTGATTGAGCTCCTCTTCCTTGCTCTAAAAATTTCACACACCTTTCTCTTACAATTTATCCCACTAGAAATGCATCAAATAGCTTGCAGGATGCCAATGAAGAAAAAAACAAAGTCACTAAACAACATAAACACTAGATTGGATCCCTTACCTAAGGGAGATGACCTATTAGATGTTGTTTGGTAAAATTGGATGATTAGGATCTACCTACCACTGGTTTCTTCACTATGGCTACACAATCTCTTTATTTTTACTGTTATTCTATTGCAATTGCCTTCGGTCATGAATATGGACTTTTTGTGTTTCTTAAGAAATGTGTAATCTAGCAGTTAAAGCATAATACTCTTTTATCACCCTCATGTGTTACTCCAAAACCAACTACATATTTTTTGTTTCAATAACAACC
Organism: Torreya grandis; assembly: GCA_037957365.1. Lineage (NCBI taxonomy): Eukaryota > Viridiplantae > Streptophyta > Pinopsida > Cupressales > Taxaceae > Torreya > Torreya grandis. The sequence continues at coordinate 2,089,523 of JARHVA010000582.1, forward strand.
AAGACGCGATAACAAAAGGTTACAGAGTTACTCACAATGAAATGATTTCATTTAACATGAAATGAACATATAAAGACAACCATAATTAATCATTTCAAATTAATATGACTATGATAATTATGTTATAACTATACGAATGTGCATCATGTTATAATTTTAGGCTTAAAATTAAGTGCTCGTAACATCATTCTACGCTAATTACAAGCTAAAATAAATCCCACCATTAAATTCATAACATCCAAAACCCATAAAATACTTATTAATTTGATCCTATACAACGTTGGATAAAACACCCATATGAACTTTGGGTTTTGGGCTTTTTGTTAATTCCCATTTTAAATCCCCCTATTCACTTTCTCATAAAAGTCTTAATTTGCATAGGGGCACTTATGAGTTGTCCATGTCCTTGTGGACCCTCCTTTAATATTGTTATGAAATGAAGTCTTACGACCCCTTCCTCAATTCCTTTTTGTTTGACACATATTACAATGCTTAGTTGAGGTATTTAGTTTTCAAGTCCCTTTAAACATATCACTTTGAATGGGCTAAGTTGGCAGTCAAACTCCCGTGGTCATTGTCTGACATGGCTTTCTAAGTCCATGTCACGCACTTTTGCTACCTTTTGAGTTGCTTTCTAAGTCCTCATTCAATGTCACATGGTGTATTTTTGTGCACTCGCACTCTCATAGGTGCAAAGGCATTTAGCATGACTCCCAAGGGTTCCCAAGTTGCGAGCCAATCACAACATGCCATGTATCATGATTTTTCTCATGATTTGAAGAATTAATCTTTTTCACTTGGATGAGGATTCAAATTTGATCATTCAAAATTAGAATTATTTAATAATACTAAAATAAATGTAGCCAAACATCAAGATATTTAATAATTCAATATTAAATCTGACCATCCATCTCTCATGTCAGAAGTCTATAAATCGATGTACTTCCTTCATATTGAAAAATGAATCATCAAGTTATCAAATTGCTATCAAATTTTCCATTGAGTATCATTTTGATAATCAACATTGTCCAACGAAGTGTTGTTGAATTTCCTTTGTATTGGAGATTTTCATTGAGCAACCACATACCAAGATCACAAGAGCACATCCAAGTCATCGAATGAGTATCTTCACACATTTGGTAAGGTGAAGGTATATTTATTTTGTTCTTCTTTTAGCTCTATTCGAGGTTTTAAATTGATTTTAGAATAAGAGATCAATTGTTCATTTTGGTTTTTTAGTTTCAAATTTTTAATTTCTATCTATCACATTCTAGCTCACTTGGTTGGACCCATTGTCAATCATCTATTTTTTTTAACATGTTTATTGTTTATTTTGAAGGTCTGGTTAACTTTTTTTTTATTGCTATGTAGGTTTTAGGCTAATTTGGATCTAAGTTGCTTGTTTTTTTCCTTTCCGAAGCTAATTTATTATTTTATTTTATTTTCAAAATCTCCAACTGTGAAAATGACTATAACTTCTAGTTTATAATCTGGGTTTTTCAATTTTTTTAGATTTGTTTGGTTTTATACTAACAAGAATCTGTTAAATTTTGATGAAAATCTAAATTGCGGTTTAGGAGATATCATCAAAATAATGACTAATTTTTTTTTTTTGCTTTTGTAAACAAATATCTGAGTGTTAAAATGGATATAACTTTTAATTTACAATCTAGATTTTTTGTGATGTTCTATAGGTTTGTTCAATTTTGTGCTCAAAATTACCAGTTAAATTTTCATTTAAATCCAAATTGTGTAACTTAGGAGAATGTCTTTGTTTGTTTGGTAAGGTGAAGGTAAATTACATTTAATTTTTTCTTTTGTTGAAGCTCAATCTGAAGTTCTATGTAAGTTTAAAATTTAGATTTTTAATGTTTGCATTCTAGGAGAGACAATCACATATACATCACATAAATCATCCATCACATCATAAATCGCATACATGAGATAATAAAATAATGAGTCCAAAAATGAATATGTGTGTGTGTGTGTGTGTGTGTGTGTGTGTGTGTGTGTGTGTGTGTGTGTGTGTGTGTGTGTGTGTGTGTGTGTGTGTGTGTGTGTGTATGTGTGTATATGTATATATCAAATGTCAATTTATACATCTCAAATGCATCATACATCTCAAAATCATCCATCAAAAAAACATATGCCAAAATCTCATCATTTTTGGCTCTAACCCTCTCGTGGAGGACTCTGAGAAGGTGATCTTGGTAAGTATCTATGTGATCTACTCCATGGAGGACCCATCACATGCTCTAAATACCTTCTTATAGATCATTGTTGTGATGTCATCCAAAGTAACCTATTTGATGATCCTAATCTCCTACTAGAGTATTCTACAAAAGAAGGTGCCCTCTATTCCACTGGCATTTTTTGCTCATACATACTCCTATAATAGGTAGCCTGCTCCATAACCCATACCAAATTTGATATGACCTTTATAAGGTCAGGTGTAGTCAGCATCACTTTGGCTCTATCCCTCTTCTCCCAAAGCCTTTATGCCTCACATTGCATTGGATCCCACTCAAATTGTAATCTATGTGCATCACCTGGTATTGTATCCTCCTCATCTATCTAAATCTCTACATCCACAATGATCAACCCCTCCTTCCATAAAGGATATTTCCACTATTTTACAAAATCACTTACCCACAAAGGAGATTACCAATAATGAAAAGTCAAATCCAAAGATCACAAACTCAACTTCATTCTTCAACTAGGGAAAATATAGTCATAAGGAAGGATCATAGTAACTATTCAAAGATTGTGTGCAGCCAAGATATCAACAAGGAAAAGACCAACCAAAAACACATTTTGGGATGTTACCTTTCTACATAGCATTATGTTGTTACATTTCTTCTTCCAAATTGTTCTTCTTTTTGCCAATATTCTCCTCTTAAACAATTATTTTTGCCCCCTTTTGAATGGTTTTGCTTTCTTCATATATCCACCAAAAAAGTATAAATTTAAGTTTTCTTGTCTTACCCAAGATCTGCTTGTAATTAATAATGTAGGTGTAGTTTTCATTCATGATTTTAATTTTTTTAGTTGTTTCAAAATTCTGAGTTTAGTTGCACAAATCTAAGGACAATAATAGGAATGGAAATTCTTTACTTCTTAACCTATTCATCGATTTTGGTTGTTCTTTTTAGATCTTCAAATATCTTCATTTATTCTTTTGACTTTTAGCTATGGTTTTTTCCATACCCAAAGATAGTTTATATTTTTCATTGGGATCGATGCTTCTTCCATTTTAAATTTATCTTTAATGCGATTTCTTTCTTTGATTTACCACATTCATGACCTCAAAATATATGCCCATTATGTATTTGCTTCTTCTTTATTTATGACCATGTGCTCCTACATTGAAATACAATATGTCCATTTTCATTCAATTACAAATTGCCAACTATCCAAAAGATCAAAGTGTTGTGTAAGCCAATATATGCAAGGTGAATTTCCATTGTTGGAGCTCCCACTGTTTCAGTCAATTCAAATACCACCCCGATGGAAAATGTGCAAATCCCATACCTATAGACTAAGATCATAAAATAGGTTAGTCTCTATGTTAGTATCAAAATACAAACAAATTCACAAAACTAATATATTAAACTCACTCCCTCAATAGGGAAAGGTCAATGAAGTGACATGAAGAAACTAACAAGAAGTGTAACAAGATGATTATACCTTCTCTATGTGACTTCTCTTCAAGGACGGTCCACAAACATGTTTGTGCTCAGATATGGAGCTCAAGATCTGTAACAATGTGGTTGGGAAAGTGACTCCAACATCTCCTCATGCACCATTTGGATTGACTTTTGAATGAAAATGAAATAATTTGTCGAAGTTTTAGATGAAATTATACATTATACCTTTACACTAGAAAGCTTGTGATTTGTCCATGGTGGCTTTGGCTATCATAGGTTTTTCAGATCAATTATGACTTTTGAATCAAGAATGAGATGAGTGATAAAAAATGAGTTCAACTTTAGAGGGAAAATCAACTAATATTTTGGAAAGAGGGAGCATTAATAACGCATGGCTTGCCTTAATTCAGATATTTATCTCTATAAATACTTGTTGCATGATAACCTTTTGATGATGTCATGGCCTAGATATTTAAATTTTCATTCTCTAAAATTAGATATTCATTAATTTGTCATGGATTTTTCACTTAAGCATTTGATTGTATTTGCTTAGCTAAGTGATTTTGACTAACCATTTTGCAATTTCTAGAATTTGATAAGTTGTCTTGCACTATTGGTCAAAAACATCAATTTTCTAGGTCACAATTTGACTGAAGGTTAATTAAAATAAGATGATGATTGTGTACAGGGTAATGCCCCAATTAGGGACTATTGACACAAATAAAAAATTGCATGTGACATATGTGGATGAATTAGTGTTCTAATGGTTTTTCATCCAATTTGTGCGTTATTGTAAAAAATCATTTTGACTTTCAATTTTGACATGGAAGTGGTGAGAAATACCACCACAATGGGCAATGTGCAGATCCCATACCAACTCATCTCAACCTTGGTATATGTTTCTACCTTTCCTATTGCCTACACAAAAATCAAATTCATGACAATACCTCTTTGGTATAACAATGTGAATCCATAATCTTGATAATCAATGACATTTAATAAATAAAATCACAGTCCATCATAACATACTCATTTTAATTTATAATTTAGACACCACATCATCATATAAAAGATAAATATAAAATCTCATAAAGCAATAAGGTACACATAAAAAATTATGATCTCATAATCACATAAAACATATATGTATCCACATGTGTGTCTTGGAATATAATAATCCATGGCTTATTGTTTAGAGTTTCTTTAATAAAAAAATAACAAAATGCATGAGTCCATAACATAATAATAGTTATGAAGGTGACTCCTAAGATCACAAAATAGGGGTCTTAGGATGGGGCTTTAGAACTATGTCCAACTAGGTAGCAAAAAATGTTTTAAAAAATAATTAAAAATAAATCACACACATCCATAACATTCCATAAATATATTGAACTCTACTCTTTATTTATTTTTTCTCCTACCTAAGCATCTCCAATCTCCTGGAAATTATCCTCTAACTCCATCATGCCTTCTCGAAATCCTTCCTATTGCTTTGTGCCTCGTGGAGTGACTCTTATAACCCATTAATGTCAAAAAAACACAAAATGAGCAACCAAAAAATTCTAGGTTGTTACCCAACTTGTTTGTCTGTTACGAGATAAAATGCCTCTTAATGTAGAGTGGTGGTTTCATCATGAGATAGAGAACTCTATGTCCACTTCACTAACACTATTGTTTCCCTCTTCTAGGATCATGTTGAAGTGATAATGATTTGTGTAGGTCTTCTTCATGTTACCATTATGGCATGGGTGCATGCAAACATTAAAGATCTTTTTGGGTGTGCAAGATTGTTTCACTTCTAAGATGCTCCTACATCAAACTCCTAGGGTAAGTTTTTAAGACCATAGTGCTCAAAAAATTCAATTAAATGGTAATTCATAACATTCCTTTCCACCATGTGAGGTAATTCCACATTTTCCAATTGCCCTATATACCACAAACCATTATTCTATGCCAAATGCCTATCACATTATCTCCATTCCAACCCTCACTAACCTTGAGTTGAACTCCCCTCCCTAATTTCAACAGCTGCTCCTCTTGATTTGTTAAAACTTCATCTTCTATTGCACACACATGTATTGATAACAAGATTGGTTGTGCCATCTTCTTCTCATTTATAATTTAAAACCCTTCAACCCCCATTTCTTATGTTTTGGGTAAGAGAGATCTTTCCATCTCTTATAACAAGTCATATACTAATATTTTTTTATGGTTTAAATGTGGGAAATTATGAAATCCCCAAAATGATATTGAGAAAACCACCAGTTGAAATTTTGAAATAACTACAATCACTACCATTCAAACAAATGAAACTAGCCTCCTTTGGGCCAATGAAATGTCTACAACTATCTTCAAGTCAAATGGTTGTAACAAGTAAGAGCCTTATGATATTTGAACCTAGGTGGGTTAGGAAACACTCAGACCATTTTACCAACTCACTTACATCTCCTTGATAGGTTATATAATATTATTACACTTGGACATTCACGTTCCATTCCTAGACTCACCTTCTTTTCCTTCATGATTTATTGATCATTCACTTCTTTCTCTCATTTTAGCAAAACATGCTTGCCAACACACATGATAAGATGGCTCCTATGGTCACCGTTGTCTCCCATTCCCTTCAATGGAATTTGAGTGTACCTTTTCCCATTCTTATTAACACTCAAGGTGTTATCCCTTTCATCATACAACATCTCTCTTTCAAATTGACATGGTCTTCCAAAAAAAATCAGGGTATGCATCCATAATCAAGACATCACACAAAACCTTGTCTCGATACCTACCAATCTGCACATCAACCCCACAACATTTCCATACAGTGATATCTTGACCCTCCAATAACAAGACACCATATATGGATTTAGGTGAGGCGTACATACGAAATTCAAATTGCATGCCATTTCAATGGACATTTATCTAAACTTACACTATCAACCACAAAATTACAACACTTAACTTTCATCCTACACTTTTTTTTTAAAACATGTATTCTTTGGTATGCTTCCTAATTCTTACCCTCAACATTCAAGACTCCCCTCCTGGCTATCAAATTATCTATATGTTTAGGTTATTTTGTACGTTCAGGTGATGCTACAAACTCTAATTTTTCTTGTACAACTTAAAAACTACCTTAATTTTTTCTTCTTCTTTCACCATCACATTCAGCAAAAGGGCACTCAAAAGTATAGTATCCAAATTCCCCGCATCTATAGTAGGTTACATTGAATGATATCCCTCTCCCTCATGCATAGCTACCTCTCCCTTTTCTAGATTTGGTTCCTCCTATTGATTTTTGATTTGACACTTGAGAAGTGTTAGACCCTTCCTCATTTCATTGTGGATTAATTTCTATGGATAACTAACCTCTACTATTGTTGGACCTCCTTATTCCTCTTGATGCGCCTTGTTTCCTTCTCCACAAATTTTCTTCCACCATTAGAGTATATTGGTATGCCTCTTTTACCATTACAAGGTTGATTTATCTTGAATATTAACCATATTTTGGTGATGTATCTTGCAATGTTTTATTGGTCCATCTCTCTATGACCAACCCAAATTGTGATTTTGTAGAACTCCTCCCTATATTCCTTCACACTTAACTCCTTTTGCTTCAAATTTTGTAACCTATTAAATAAATCTAGTTTATAATTTGTAAACACAAAATTTCCTTTCAATTTTATAGCCATCTTTTCCCAATGGGTGATATTATATTTACCCCTTCTATTCCTCTCAATTTTTACCTCCTTCCACCATAGGGCTGCATGACCTTTCAGCTTGTTCTAAGCCACTTGTACCTTCCCTTGGTCAGCGTCTTCATCAAATTTGAAATACTTATCCATCTAAGTGAGCCAATCAATTAGCTCCTCCAGTCAAAGTTCCTAAAAAAATTAGAACTTTCATCTTGGTTCCTCTTCAAATATTCTAAATGGCTCTAAAAAGTCTACTTTCTCTTTCATCCATCTACCCAAGTGCTTGTCCCACATATTATACTCCAAATTATTCATCTTCTACATCAATCACATCATCCCTTAAGACAAATCCCCTTCTTCTATCCTCTGCAACAACAACTAATCTTGTCTACATAAATCTCAACATTTATGCAATCTCATCTCATCTTCCTGCCACGTTAGCAACCAGTGCTCCAAATCTTCCCATTTTTCAAGGAGGCTTTTTGACTCTCCCTTAACCTTAAACTATTGTTGCAATCTCTTGTTTAACAACCTATGTAGGCCACACACTATTCTGGACAACTCTTTCAACAGATTTTTTACTACCCACCTACACAAGATGGAAAACATTCAATTCGCATTTGTCTTAGAGTTGTTACCAATTCTTATACCAATTGATAAAGTCAAAGATAGGGATTCGATGAAGGGAACCCATGTCCTTACATCTTTTAATCTATACACACATCCTATGAGACTAGAAATCAAAACAAACACTTCTATTTATCTTTCTTGAGGAAATACATAGTTTACACACACCACACACTCACTCTTGTCTTTGATTGCAACACAAGAGAAGGAGTCACACACATACAAAAGTCCCTAAATGGATTTAATTCTACTCTTTGATCCTTTGTGCTCCTACACAAACACCTCCACTCTTCTAGAAAGCCTCCTCTAACTCTAGACTGCGTTCTCTAAATCTGTCCTATCTCTTTTGTGCCTTGTGGAGTGACTCTCAAAATCCACTTCATGTCATAAAATGCTCCAAATGAGCAACCAAAAGTTTTTGGGTTGTTACCCAACTTGTGCAACTGTTGCAAGCGAAAACACCTTTTAATGTAGACCAACAATTTTGTATCCACCAATTAATGCAATCCTACTTTAACTTGAAGTTTTCATTCGGAGACAAAAAAATTGTCTCCATGACTGGAACTATCATTTCCCTCTTCGAGGGCCCTGTTGAATTTCTAATAATTTGTGTAGGCCATCTTCATGTTACCAATTCAACTCAAATGTACACAAACAACTAAGATATTTTTTGACAATGCAAGATTGTTTGATAACTCGAATGCTCTGCATCACTTAATGACCTTACATTTCATGTAATTCACTTTGTTTGCAACGTTTTATATTTAATTACAATATTTAGCTTAAGATAAATTATAACTATAACTTAAATATCAAATTATAAGTGACCCAAAGACAAAGATCTTTGGTGATGTTAGAAGGCTCAAAGGACTAGAGATGAAGACAAACAAGATATACTAAAAAATAAGAGGAAAATACAAGTGGGAGCCAAATTCATCACTGAAATAAATTTAATCTCAGAGATACGTAGCCAAAGTTATAATAAAGAAGTCCTTGAAAGACGATAAAACAATAAATTTATAATCCTCACACTGTTCCTCAGCGTACAAGGCTCCAAAGCTAAGATTATCCCAAAAACCGCTGAACACACTGATGAATATAAAGTTGCAGAATAACAATGCAAATTTACCACGCTTCAATTATAATCATACAACGCGAATGTCATCCACTGCCAATTTCAATTTCACAGCATTACGCAGACAGAGTTGTTTGAAAGAGGCGCTGCACATTCTGCTTACGACTCACAATCCCCCTCTTCAGTCTTCTACATATCTTCAACTATTGCAGACCTGCATTGCCAAGAATGCCCTTTCAGAGGGTAAACAAATCCACTCTATCGTCACTGACAGGGGATTTGCATTTTCCCCACACACATTTTTTCAAAACAACCTTATCAACATGTATGTTAATTGCGGTAGTTTGGTTGATGTTCGTAAAGTTTTCGATGATATGAAAGAACGAGACGGCTTCTCGTGGAATGCCATCATTGCAGCTTACAGAAGACATGGGTATCCTAACGAAGCAATGGCACTGTTTAGCCAAATGCAACAAACAGGTGTGCAACCCAATCAGTTCACCTTTGCCAGCATACTCCCAGCCTGTGCCAAAATAAGAGCATTGGAACAGGGTATGGACATCCATCAAAGCATAATTGAAAGGGGATTTGTGTCGGATGTTGTAGTTTCAAATGCCTTGGTAGATATGTATGCAAAATGTGGAAGCATACACAAGGCACGCAAACTGTTTGACATAATGCCTCAGAAAAATGTGGTTTCGTGGAATGCTATGGTTTCAGGATATGCACAAAATGGTTTCCTTGACGAGGCTTTAAAGCTTTTGAACGAAATGCATGGACCTGATGTCATCTCTTGGAGTGCCATGGTTGCAGGATATGCCCAAAATGGGTTCTTTGAAAAGGCCTCGGAAGCATTTAAGCAAATGCAATTGGCAGGTATAAAGCCAAATTCCACAACCTTTGCCAGAATCCTCCCAGCTTGTGCAAGAATGGGAGCTTTGGAACACGGTATGGAAATTCATCAAAGCATAATCAAAATCGGATTTCTGTCAGATATTGTAGTTGCAAGTGGGCTGGTAGACATGTATGCAAAATGTGGAAGTTTAGGCAAGGCATGTGAACTGTTTGACAAAATGCCTCAAAGAGATGTGGTCTCATGGACTGCAATGATTGCAGGATATACACAAAATGGGTTTGTTGAGAAGGCCTTGGAAACTTTTAAGCAAATGGAATTGGCAGGTGTAAAGCCAAACTCCACAACCTTTGCCAGCATTCTCCCAGCGTGTGCTAAAATGGGAGCTTTGGAACAGGGCATAGACATCCATCAAAGCATAATCGAAAGTGGACTTTTCTCAGATGTTGTAGTTGGAAGTGCCTTGATAGACATGTATGCAAAATGTGGAAGCATACACAAAGCACGAGAACTGTTTGACAACATGCCTCAAAGAAATGTGGTCTCATGGAATGCTCTGATTGCAGGATATGCACAAAATGGCTTTTGCAAGGACGCTCTCAAACTCTTTGAACTAATGAAGCACTCTAGAACAAACCCTGACCACGTAAGCTTCGCTTGTGTTTTATTAGCATGCAGCTATTCAGGATTAGTGGATGAGGGCTATAAATACTTTAATGGCATGAGTGACTCTAATTGCATTGCACCTACAATTGATCATTATGTGTGCATGGTTGACATTCTTGGCCGTGCTGGCTATCTTGGGGAAACTCTAAACTTTATCATCAAAATGCCAATTAAGCCTGTGGTGGTTGTGTGGACGTGTTTGCTTGGTGTCTGTAGACCACATAAGAACGTAAAGTTAGGAGTATTTACATCAACTCTTCTTTTTGAGTTAGATCCTAAAAATGCTGCGACTTATGTTCTTCTGTCAAACATCTATGCAGAAGTGGGGAGACGGGGTGAGGTTCAAATGGTAAGGAGATTGATGCAGGATAGAGGAATTAAAAAGATACCTGGATGTAGTTGGATTGAAGGATATAAATTGGTACATGCTTTTTCTGCAGGAGACAGAACACACCCACAAACACAGGAGATCTATGCAAAGTTGGAGAAACTGTCTTCGGAGATGAAGGCAGCAGGGTATTTTCCAGATTCAAGACATGCACTGAATGATGTGGAGGAGGAGGAAAAAGACTTATTCCTCTGCCACCATAGTGAGAAGTTGGCAATTGCATTTGGATTGTTAAACACGGCCCCTGGAACAACTATTAGAGTTGTCAAGAACCTTCGAGTATGTGTTGACTGTCACACTGCAACCAAGTTTATCTCCAAGATTGTTGCAAGACAAATTGTTGTGAGAGATGCAAACCGGTTCCATCATTTTAAACAAGGACAATGTTCTTGCCAAGATTATTGGTGATGCTAAGTGAGGTGATCTGTAAACATGGGCTTGCACTCTAACAAGGTGCACCTTGTCAGACCTGCAGTGACAAAAAAGGGACAATGTTTTATTTCAAGTTTCTTGAAATTAGTTTTCCCAAGTATTTAGAGACCTAAACTTCATAAGTATAGCATGCAATGTGCATCACTGCCTATACATACTGCTAGGGTACTTGTTAAAACCCTGTTTTATGATACTACGTAGGTGTCATGGCATTGAACTGTTTTCAGGAAACCTGCAAATGAAAAGCAGGAGGAAGTGGAGAACGGAGAAGAGCAAAAGGAGAGGAACGCTTGAAGGTAATAAAGAGATGCTTGACCAACAAGGTGTTTGGAGAAGATGGGGAGAGCATCTTTAGATAGTCTTTACTCCAACCTTTGTCATTTTATACGGCCCTTTTCTCTGGATTGATTGTATTATATTGTGCCTATGTCAGGGCTTCCATTTGAGATTATGTATGCAAATTCCCCTGTGTTCATATGGATTTTGTCTCATTTATGATTAGATATTTCTAATGTTGCTTTTAAGTCCTTTTGCTTTGTGGGAGATCTAATACATTTGTGAACTTAGTATATATTTTTTTTAATTTGATTTTAATTTGTTTTTTTTAATTAAAAAATAAATTATTAGAATTTATATATGTAAAAGCAAATTTACAATTTTTATTATATTTTACTTGACATATATGTGGGGTCCCTGAAACACTTGCATAATGTGTATTATAAGGATAATAGAATTTGTATATGAGAATTAAAATTATAAAATATATTATATTATCAATACATGTATATAATATTAAACATTTGGTATAATAAAATTACATTTATTAGTATATTGTAATTGACATATATGTGGGGTGTCGGAAACACTTGCATAACATGTATTATAAAGATAATAGAATTTGTATATGGTATTAAACATTTAGTATAATGAGGTTTATAATTGATATCAGTAAAGGGAGGGTTCAAAAGTGACTTGAAAAGAGTTCAATAGGCTTTGTGTTAAGTTGTGGAGCTAAAAGCTTCACCAAGAAGCTAATCAGGGGGTTGCTGAGTGCAGACAGCAACCGGCATCGGCAGTACACGTCGGTCTGGCAGGGACCAAGGATCGGTCAACGTCGGTCAGTAGCAGACTGACAGCAACCGACGTCGGTCACCTGTGCGTATGCATGCTCTTGCATGTGTTTTCCAGAACGCGTTTCTAGAATTAGACTCGTCTAATTTAAGAGGTCCGAGAGTGTTTGCATGTTGAAGGCTAATTTAAGTCTTGAGTCTGTGTTTCTAATTATTGTAATTAGAAGTCTAATTATTGTATGCATGGGATCTTATTTAAGAGACCCATGGGCATGTATTGTAATTAAGAAGGCAAGTAAAGCATTGAAGCAAGAAGCAAGGTCAAGGAGATCTGCAAGGTGTAAGGTCAAGGAGATCAGCTGAAGCTATCAAGGAGGGGATAACAACTCAGGTTGTTGAGTTGGTTGTGGTTGAGCAAGAGAGAGAGGGAAGAAGTCCTTGAGGTGTGGCAAGCCTTAGAAGTAGAAGAAGAAGTGGCATCTTCTTTATTGTATTTTCTTCTGAAGTATATTTAATACAAGATTGTGTATTGTCTCTCAAATTCTTTGTTGTTTCAAGTTTCTAGTTACTTAATCATTCTGGTTTAATTTCGTGTTTAATTGCTTATAAGAAAAGTAATCAATCGTGCTTCCACGGGTCCCTAACAGTTGGTATCAGAGCAAAGGTTGCAGGAAGCAGGTATTGTTTGATTACAGGTCATTCTCAGGGGTTTTCGATTGAGTGGGAGTACAGCAATGACAGAAAAAAGTATACTACGAATGGAGAAGTTTAACGGCAAGAATTATCAACATTGGTGGATGCAGATAGAAGATTATCTGTATCAGAAAGATTTGTACTTACCGTTGGGTGGGGTTGCAAGCAAGCCCACAGACATGAAGGATGAAGAATGGAGCATTCTTGATCAGAAGGCTCTAGGATCTATAAAGTTGAGCCTTGCATCGTCTGTGATTTCCAACTTATCACAGTGTAAGACAACGGTAGAGTTGATGGAATCTTTGGCAAATCTATATGAAAAGCCCTCTGCTTCAAATAAGGTATTTCTTATGAAGCAGCTATTTACTATGCAAATGCAGGAAGGTGGATCGGTATACACCCATCTTAGTGATTTTCATGGTTTGGTAAACCAATTAAATTCAGTCAATATTGTTTTTGATGATGAAATAAGAGCTCTCTTAATCTTATGCTCATTACCTGAAAGTTGGGAGAGTTTGGTAATGGCAGTATCTAATACTGCGTCTGCTTCTAAAATCTTAAAAGTTGATGATGTAGTTAGTGTAATCTTGAATGAAGATATTCGCAGGAAAAGCACAGATGAATCATCATCAGGGAACGTTTTAAGCGCTGAAAGCAGAGGAAGGCAAAGAGAGAAGGTCGAGCAGGGAAAATCAAGGTCGAAGATGGAGAGTGGATCTAAATCCAGAAGTGGAAGTATCACCTGCTGGTATTGTGGAAAGAAAGGACACACAAAGAAAGAGTGTTGGTTGAGAGATAAAGACAATCAACATGAAGATAAGGATGAAGCAGCTGTTGTAGGTATTGTGGCACAGGATGCTCTCATACTTTCTTTGGATAGTCAGATAAAATCATGGATTTTAGATTATAGTTCTTCTTTTCATGCATCCCCAAACAGAGATTTGTTCCATGAGTATGTCCAGGGAGACTTTGGAGTACTTTATTTAGGGGATGGTACACCTTGTCAAATGGTTGGCAAAGGGAAAGTGCAGCTGGAATTGCAGACAGGCAACACATGGGTGTTGAAAAAGGTTATGCATGTCCCAGTTCTGAAGCAGAGTTTAGTTTCTGTAGAGAAGTTGGGCGATGAGGGATGCACAATAACCCTCACAGCAGATTCTTGGAAGGTTTCCAAGGGAGCACTTGTTTTAACAAGAGGTAAGAAAGTAGGTACTCTTTACCTATCTACTTGTATTACTAATTCTTCTTCTGGGTTATCTACTTCAGCTGTAGATTCGGAGATGTGGCTTAATAGGCTTGGTCACATGAATAAGAAGGAGATGCATGTTCATGAGTCAAAAGGTATGAGTTCAAATTCGGAGGGCATAGATCGTGTTCATTGCAGGAAAAGAAAATTTGATGTTATTGACAGGAATAGGGAAGCCTTGGTGTTTGAGGAGGAGATGATGGACAGAAATCAGTCACAGGGGCTGAATAATTCTGAGCAGGGCAGTATGGACAGGGTTTTGATCCAAGATGAGCTCGCGGGTGAAAAAGTCATCACTTATAGAAAAACATAGGCATTGATGTCGGTCAACTGGGATCGACGTCGGTCAGACAGAGACCAACGTCGGCACTGTGAAGACCGACGTCGGTGACTCGGAGCAGATAACAACCGGCGTCGGCCAGGGTAAACCCATGTCGGCAAGGAGACAGTCACACGGAACTGACTTTGGTCGGGTGCAGACTGAGATGTGACTGGCATCGGTCACTGAGACTGATTTTGGGCGGACAACAAGCTGTCAAGGAGTCTCAAACGCTCATTAAAGGACTGAAGTGGTAAGTAAGTCTTAAATTTATCATTTCCCTTCTTTACACTATCTGTTGCTCACTGATGGTCAAGAATCAAGAAGTTGTTAAAGAAGCAGAACAGGTAGATCTAGGAAACAGTGGGAGCTTGGCATGGATGAGGAATGTGATTCCTTAAAGAAAAACCAAACAAGAGTTGTTGGTGGAGTTGTCAGCTAGAAGAAAACACTGAGAGACGAATGGATGTTCAGGATGAAGAAAAGTGGGAATGGATAGGTGAGACGGAAGGCCAAGGGTACATGGTCTTGAAGAAGCTGCAGGGCAATGGAGGTTTGACAGGGATATGACTAAGCATGGCTTTAGTCAAGGTCAATGTGACCATTGTGTTTTTACTTTACCAGGTGGATAATGATTGCAACATTATTCTGTTACTGTATTGTGTTGCTTGTTGCAAGGTTACATATACAGGGAGTTTTCTGAGCTAAAGGTAAAATTAGTTCAGAGGTATGTTATGAAGTATTTGGAGCAGCAAAATTCTTTGGCATAAGAGACATGAAAGATCACAGGTTGGTTTTGTCTCAAGTGGGAGCTGATGTGAAGGTGTTGGTGAGGTTCAAGGTGCAGGATGCAGAATCGGTAAGCACACCAAAAGCTGGACATTTCAAGCTGAGCTTGAACAAGTGTTCGAAATCACATAAGGTCTAGTGTAGACCTGAGTTTTTCCAAGCAGTGGGAGTTGTCAGAAAGTTTAGATGTGGCAGTGGACTTGGTTGACAGGTTTAGCATCACAGAATGTGTGGTGGATGGTCTTCAAAATTGAGCTTGAAGATGGAGGTGCCTGAGATGGTTAGTGGAGGATGCTGTACAGGTGCAGCTATTTATCTCCAAGTGGGAGATTGTTAAGTTGTGAAGCTGAAAGCTTCACCAAGAAGCTAATCAGGAGGTTGCTGAGTGCAGACAGCAACCAGCGTCGACAGTACGGCGGACGTCGGTCAGATAGGGACCAAGGATCGGCCGACGTTGGTCAGTAGCAGACTGATAGCAACCGACGTCGGTCACCTGTGCGTGTGCATGCTCTTGCATGTATTTTCCAGAACACGTTTCCAGAATTAGACTCGTCTAATTTAAGAGGTCCGAGAGTGTTTGCATGTTGAAGGCTAATTTAAGTCTTGAGTCTGTGTTTCTAATTATTGTAATTAGAAGTCTAATTATTGTATGCATGGGATCTTATTTAAGAGACCCATGGGCATGTATTGTAATTAAGAAGGCAAGTAAAGCATTGAAGCAAGAAGCAAGGTCAAGGAGATCTGCAAGGTGTAAGGTCAAGGAGATCAGCTGAAGCTATCAAGGAGGGGATAACAACTCAGGTTGTTGAGTTGGTTGTGGTTGAGCAAGAGAGAGAGAAGAAGTCCTTGAGGTGTGGCAAGCCTTAGAGGTGGAAGAAGAAGTGGCATCTTCTTTATTGTATTTTCTTCTAAAGTATATTTAATACAAGATTGTGTATTGTCTCTCAAATTCTTTGTTGTTTCAAGTTTCTAGTTACTTAATCATTCTGGTTTAATTCCGTGTTAAATTGCTTATAAGAAAAGTAATCAATCTTGCTTCCACGGGTCCCTAACACTTTGGCTCTCTTTAAGCTTAATCAGTTTATGGACAACAAAAGGAAGCACATGATTTGTAGTTAAAATCGATTGAACAATGAAAAGAAATTATTTTTAATCATTATAACATGATTTTAATCACTTCATGTGACGCATAACCAACAAACACTAATAAAAATTACATTTTACATCATAAAATATCAAATAAAAACATTGTTAGTTAGTTACATACCCAACAAATGGTAGTGAAACAACATTCCATGTGATCCAATTGACGTTTGCTTACAAAAGTCAACCACAATATTATTAAGCTTCTTAAATTTTTGAATAGGTTTCATAACAATATTTCATAATAAAAAATTCAATATAAAATATTCAATGACTTTTTAGATGTCATGTTGCTAACGTTTATTGTTTAGTTTATTTGAAAAATGTTTAAATGATATCATAAACTTATTTTTTATTGAAAATGTATCATCATAATAATTAATCAAAAAATGTAGAAATAAAACACATAAGCCATTTACAATAAAATGGTTAGTACTCACGACTCCCAAAAAAGAGCGACTTAATGCTCACACAATGAAAGCATAAGCTTATTTTGAACAATGGTTTTTATAAAAAGAAAAACACTTTTCTTTTTCATCTCACATAAATGTTTTGATAGCTTTATTTTTATAGGAAACATGAAACTCTAAGTTGGTATGATTTTTTTATATTGAATATTAAGAAGATTCTAATTTTTTATGTCATTCAAATTATTATTGATAGCTTTATTTTTATAGGAAACATGAAACTCTAAGTTGGTATGATTTTTTTATATTGAATATTAAGAAGATTTTAATTTTTTATGTCATTCAAATGATTTTAATAATTTTAAGTTTAGGGGAACATGAAATGTTAAGGAAATGATAACAAACTTTTTTCTAAGTATTATGATTATTATAGGGACAATTATCAAGTTAGAGACGACGAGAGATGAGGAGAGACGAACGGGAGCAACCTTGAGGTCACTCCCATCTAAGATTTTTAAATATCTTTGACTCTGCTCCTAATGGTTCATCTTTGGTTTATGACTTCTTCTATGATGGCCTTCATTTCATCTAATGGATGTGCTCATTGGGACTTTGTTTTGTTGTGGGTTTGCTTTGAGGTGCAAGCTATGGCCTACATTTTATGGTTTTGGAAGCTTCCATGGTTCTTGTTTCATGTGCATGGTGGCTCTGGTCACAGTCCTTCGCTTCCAAACATGTGTGAATCCATGTTAGGTGGTTTGTTTGGGTTTTTCCAAGCTTATGATAAAAGTTTTATGCCATCCTTTTTCATATCTAGTTTTTCTTGTTTCTTGTTGTGAAAAATCCTCCCCTAGTGCTTTAGAGAAATGTATTTGTTGGGTTTTGGGAGACCTTTTTGTCCTTTAATAGGTCAGATCCTATGCAAAGTTGGGTTGAGCCTTTATAAAGGTAGAAGGGAGTGAGCTTTTTGGTTGTTGTATCTCTTAATGGTTGTTGGAGAGAGGGTTTATAGGGCTCTTGGGCGGTGTTCTACCCTTCTCTTGTTTCTTTTCTTATGTGAAGCTTGTGGCATATAAAGTTTGTGTCTTCAATGAGCTAGTTTCAAGTGGTTTTATGATCTACATCGACTATTTGTTGCATATATGGACATATTTGAGTTAGGTCAAGCTTAGAGGTATGGAATATTGAGGCCAAATCAGGGTTGATCTTTGGTCTTTGTTTCATCAAAGCAAGTTAGAGTCCCTACTTTTTGAGGCAAAATGAGTGTTTGTTTAGAGCTCTAGGTGTAGTCTCGTTGTTGCTTTAGCTTTTAGTTTCTGATGATGGGTTGTAGCTGATGGTTTGGTCAGGATTTGTTGGCACTAAAAGTTGTTATGATTTGTTGCACCTTGTTGAACATCATTTTTTTAAGCATATTATTGGGTGATGTTTTGCTAACGTTAGCTGATGATTTCTCTAATGTATTTTGTTTCATTGTTGGGTGGACCTGTCTCAAGTTTTTTTCTTTCTAGACTTCATTGTTTTATCTTCCTAGCTTTGTAACAAGTTTTGGGACCCTGTCAAAATCCTCAATTTACCCTTATAAAAAAAAACATGAAACTCTAAGTTTGTATGAATTTTTATATTGAATATGAAATGAAATCAATTTTCACAAACTAAGCATACTAAAATCATAAGTTTATTTTGATTTTTTTAAAAGTATAAGAGTAAACAAATGGGTTTTAAAGGATCCTATAACCTAAACAAACTGGGGGGGAAAAAAACAAGGAATGCCAACAAGGACTAAACCAGATCTGGCTTCCCCCTATGAACCCTAAAAAAATCTGCACAAAACCATCCCAGATATAAAAAGGAACCCAAATAAACTCAGCAAAAATAAACAAAACATGATTAAACCAGACTAGGCCTACCATCCCTCCAAAAATTCATGAACAAATTCCTTTGGTCTTGTTAGTCTTCGTGATGTCAAGAACTTTGACATTCTTTCTTATCTCCTTTCTCATGTTACCTCTTCTTCTTTTACTTGGGCCCTCCATACTTTCAGCCTTCAATGGATTCTCAGGGACCTCATTAGACTCAATCACTTTTTCCTTATTTTTGTTTTAAGCCACCTCTTTGCTTCTCAAGAATTGCATTGTGTTGTTTTTTTAGCTCATGTTCCTATTTGAGCGCTTTTTCAAACTTGAGGTTTAACATGCTAACCGATTTTTTCCAAACCTCACCACCCCTACTAACAACACATGTTCTAGTCGAGATAACCTCTCTAACAACATTAATTTCCTTTATAATATTTATAATATACTTTACATGAAACTTCAGTCCAACCTCCAAAACTTTCATGTTGTCCTTTAAATTCTTGTTGGACCCCTCCTCCCCAACTAGCTTCTCTCCGTATTTTATCAGGGTCTTTCCATCTTTCATTTGAATAGTTAGGCACCCTACAACTTTGCCTTCATAACCCACAACATATACTTTCTCCCCTATTTTGGGATTTGTAAAATTCAAGGGCTTTTTTCTGAGATCTAATAGGGATTCATCCTCTAAATTGATCAATTCAGGATCTTCTTCATCATCTAACACTATCAGTCTCCTTTTGACCTTGTTTGAGCCCTTCATCTTCTTGTTCTACAAAATTTTGCCTAACATCTTTTTTGAATCCTAAAACTCCAACTTGGAGTCATCAAAAACATCAATAGACCAAACCTTCTCAATTTCCTTGGGTCCCACCTACTCCTCAACCTCTACCCAATTATTAATCACTGACTTAACTTCATTAATTGACGACATAATGAGATCTTGGTGGATAATTAGATCATAAATATTAATTTGATATGCCTCCACCATGCATTTTAAAGACCTTAGTAGGAAAAACAAAATAATGATAACATAGTTGTTTTTGAAGTGGTTAAGTAGAAGGAAGTGGTGTGAATGCACCTGCGTTCTCTTCCCCTCTAAATTCAAATACCTCATAACTTGCAAACATACTTCTGACCAAGGATAAGGAATATTTTCCCTAAAACCCCTTCTTCACCTTCTTCATTAAATCTTCATCTTTTTAAAAAGTTTTTATCAACTCAAACCTACAACACTTATCCTTAAAGTCTTTATACCATCAAAAGACATCCTAGTAACCACAACAATGCTCTCCTCAGAAACATTGATCATGACACATCACATCCTTACAACCCTATTTTTTCAATCTCTTGTAAAATCCACTGGTAATTAGGATCATGGCCTATAATGCATTCCATGTACGCATTGAAGTTGCCTTTATGAAAGATTTGACAAACGGGGTTATGTTTGACATGAACACATGATATGAGCTCAATCTTATTTGGATCTCCTCCCATCTTTTAGGCTATGTAAATTATTTTTGAATTCGTAATGCACAACACTTGACTTCATTGGATAACTCTTAAATTAGGATTAAAACTGATGTAAAACTTCACATGCATGAAAATAATTATCTTTCACCTCCCAATTGGGTCGTCCTTCTCCCCATGAAGATTAATGATGGACCAAATTTGAAAATTAATGTGGCACTCATATGGAATAAAGCTCTCCCACATATTTGGGATTAAATTCTCAACTTTCAAGATAATAGTCATTTCAAATTCTACCATGGTTAATTATGAGAAATATTTTCTTCAACACCCAACTTATTAATAAGTTGTGGTGGGAGTTCCTCAAGGAAACCCATTTTTTTTAAAAGTTCACCCCCACGCCCAAAATTGCCATGTAGTATGCACACCCATTTCTTTCCCTATACTCATGTTTGATTTAAACTTCCTATAAATTGTTGAAAAGAGTTCTTGTGTCTTTGATTTCATTTTGGATGGTCCAAGAAGGATAGGATTTCCATAAAAAACATCTTATAATGTACAAAGAATCACCTTCTATAATCAAATTCTGAATCTTATGTTCTACCACCATTTGGATTCACCAAATAGTGTGCACCAAATGTTGTAGTGAAGTAGACTAAAGAAGACAAATGATATTCCTTCATTGTATGGTAAAGTCATATCTCAAAGGAGTATAATATGGAACTTAGAATAGACACATGCCCCTAGTAGGCAAGAGTCAATTTTTAAATGTCCTAAGATGTGTATACATAGAATAAATGTGATTGTGTAAGATCAATATGTGCCATGACAAAATTAAACATAGATAACCAATATAAAGAGGTAGGAAAGTAATATGTTGCATCAAGGAGTAACATGTATTTTCGGATGTAAACTAAGATCATATTGTTGTAAAGGATGCATATGCATATGTCATCATAGGATAACTAGTGTGAATTTCTGAATCAGGCCAGTGAAACACAATAATAAAATATTGAATCCAAGGGCTAGGAGATTGATCAAATAAAAATCATATGTACACATTCACATAAAAGAATTGATAAATAAATAATTCAACTTAAAAGAGGGTGATCAAGCAAGAAAACAATAAGAATGTATGCACAATAAAGTTTGTCTAAGTTAGCCTATGATCCCATCAATGGGATGCTCAAGTGAAGGTCTTATATCAATTGGTATGAACGTCACATGATGTGGGTGAGAAGTAAAATGTATCTCAATTATATGTTAATGATACAGCATTGAATCACAATGTATGTCTTGAATTAGACTATCTGATGAATTCCTCACATTTCATAACATCAAATGAGATGAATCGTTATGGAAAATTATTATAGAAGACTATGTGTACCAAATATATCTTCTTTACTCATCATATTATGTTGAATTTACTGATTTAGCTCACAAGTAGATTATTCACATGGATATACAATTGAGTTTGAACTCATATGAACAACGAGGGTTGTATTTGTTTTAGATAATTGTCTTGGAACATCTTGATATAATTTATTAATTAATGCTTGATTCCTAATATAAATTTAAGATTCTTGCTTGGGTTCCTCTTCATTTATAAATAGGATTATCTAATACTTGCTTATATTCCTCAATTGTTTATGGTTTACACTGCTTTAGCATCCGTATTTGTGCAGCTTGAGATGTAATTATATCCATGGTAAGATGTTTCTCATGTTGTTCTATGTAAGTCTTATCTCATTGAAGTGTAATTAAATTTCCTTGGAAATCAAATGTAATATGATTTTTGATGTTATTCAGTATTGCTTCCATTTTCTCTAACTATGATTCTTCGAATGTAACATTTAATTGTATAATGTTGGGTACTACAAAAAATGATGTTTATACTATGTTAGGCCAACAAAAACTAAAAATGTGATATACCCTAATGACCCCTCATGGGTGCTCGTATGTTGTAAATCATTCTCATTATGCCCTAATTCTTTAAATAAAATCAATCGTGCATGTATTGTCTTGTACCTTGTTATCAACCATAATTCATTTCCTATGTTCACTTTCTATGAAAACTCGAATGACCAGTCATATCTTAGAAACTGCATGAAATACATTGGATTGCTTAAATTATGAAATAGATACATGTGGATTAATTGCATTAACCAGTGTGTCATTATATTTTTATTAATGTAATTACACCATTCTCCATGATTTCCTCTTTTTATTATTATAATGGAAAACAATTGTCATGTTTATGCCTATTAATTTGATGGCAGTTACAAATGACCTTGCCCCCACTCATGTTAAATGATATATAGGAGAATATATAATATAAGGTAATGGATTAGCTTCTTATCAATTAATGTTCATAATATGGTACTTGGTTTATCCTTGAGTCTTCAAAACTTTTTAGGTTGGTTATTAAGTACTAGAATGGGTAAGGCTTATGAAGGATGCTTCCTCATTGTTGCCTTAATTGTAGGTTCATTTTTGGGTGAATAATTACCTTGGAAGATTAAGGTTAATAATTAGGAATTTGTATTTCCATAAGAAAGGGCATGTGGATGCAAAATATCACTCTCATAAGGAAAGATATCAAGGTGAAGTTGCTTAAAAGACATCTTAGCATGATAGAAAAAAAATTCCTTAAATGGGGGTAAAATACCTTTGCTAAAAATAAACTTATTCTCTAAGTTGTTTGGTTGATATATCAAACAATGTAATGTTTTTTTTAATATCAATATTTAATCTTTCATGGATCCATCATGACCTTGTTGAAGGTTTTGGAGGTGTTCTAATGTTAAATTAGGGCCTCAATTAGTGTTGAAATGAGGTAAGCAAGTCTCTTCTAGTTTTAATAAATAAGATATAGACCCACTAGGGAGTGTGTAGAACCAATCTATAGTGGAAATTTTAAACTTTGGTTAATTTTTTTTAGTGATACTAACCCACCACTACATATTTCCGCAAGGAGGATACAAAGTGTGAAAGGTGGGTACAAGGATCTCCATGTTCATAAAATAAGTAAAATCTAGGCATGAAAAATCTTCTTGGATGGGGATAACTAAGTATTATATGTACTAAAGGTTGTCTTTGTATAACATCATGATCAACCCAAGAATTATATGCTATTGATTCTAAGGTTAGTGCATCAACTCATTTTTTAAGGTCACCTATTGCATCGTAGACACCACTTAACTAGTGGAAATGATTATAGAATATAAAGGTGCATTAATGGGTATCATTTCACCATCTATATCAAAAATGGGTGTAAAATATTAATTACAAGTAAAGTATGACTATCACTATGTTGATTAGATAAATCATCACATTGAATATCAATAGAAGCATCATTGTAAGGCATATTATTAGAAACATCATTGCAAGGCATATAAATATGAAGTGTAGAAACATCCTCAATAACATGATAAGAATCGTGTGTTTTGTCTATCCATTTATTTAGTGTGTCTAAACAAAATTGATCATGTTCATTCATAATCTTAATAGTGTCAAGAAGTGTATGTGTTGATTCCATTTTACTATGTTCTTGTTCTACCTCATGACTACCAAAAGTAACTATGGAAGGAAATGGAGAACTAATATTTTGTATGTGACTTACAACATTAATTTTACCTACTTCTCCTTTATTACCATTGTGTAAGAATACATCACTCGCATACTAATCTTTATTATCACCATTCACATAATCATTATCATCTATTTCATCATTGGTATGGTTGTTTTTACATTCACTGGGATAATTATTGGGCACAACATGTGTATAACACTATTAATGGTCCATTATTTTTTATTGATTGCACTTGCATAATCGTTACAACACGAGAACCCTACTCAGTGTGATACTTCTCCTTATAGAGACTCTTTAGAGTTAGGTGGTTTTGTTTCCTAAACTAACATTATTCTACCTAAATTAAATGCATAAAGGGAAATCTAGAGGGGAAAATGGAAAGAAAAATACATTAAAATAAAAAAGGTGATGCACTAGAAGTAAGTGGGATGATTTCCTATCTAAATAAACATATTAATATCAATATGTAATAAAATAAATGAACACAACATAGAAAATAAATTACAAGGGGCAAGATACAACTCATGTATGATCATGGATTTAAATAAAAAAGGCAATAACTAGAAGACAAACAAACAATAACCATAATATCTTCTATCACTTGCATGCACAATCTCAGTCTATTTCAATGAGTGCTTGGAATTTTATTACATAGCAGCATAGTAGAGACTCAAATCTGAATTTTGGGAGTTCAGTAGACTTTGCAAGTCTAAAAAATCAACTCAAAGAGAAGGAAGAGTAAAGAGAGGGAAGAACATTCAAAATTCAACTGTCCATTGCAAAGTAGAGGAGAAGCGAATGAACACTCTACGCTTCCCTATTGTCTAGCTCTATTTCATTTTTTAGTGGCTCGGGACATCTCCCCAATTTGCCCATGCTTGTAATGTTTTAATAAGTTTGACTTTAGCTTCCCCCTTTCGAATTTTTAAATATAGCCTTGGGTTCCCTTTTAAAATAAAAATAAAAGAAGGTTTTGCATTTATATTTATAGAATTAAATAGGCCTATGATGGACCATTTTCCACAAGAAAAATTAAATTGGTAAATAATGGAGCATGGTGCAAGAGTATATCAACATTTTAGTTTTATTATACTCTTGTTTTATGGGGACCATTTTTTTTATAAGGGGTGATGAATGATCTGAGCCCAAGAGGGGTCCCTCAAGACTACCTTCTCATTATGATACTCTTGTTGGTTTATGCTCACTTACAATGTACTCTACGCTACATTTTTATGGCATTGATTGGTGTGAAGTCTGTAAGTGTCAAGTGCTTAGCCTTTATGGGGTTAAAGGGTAGTGTTCCCTTTTATGGGAAAATATTCCAATCTAAATATTTTATAAACAATCTCACTTCCACTTGATGCAACTCCATGTTCTACATAACAAAACTTTTGTACACTCTATGTAGTGTAATGCAACATTTGTACACTTTGTGTACATACAAAGTACCATGCCACTCCAAGTTGATGTACATCATCTAAATATATTACCCCAAATAAGTGGCATCACAATCGACTTTCCTTATTTAGTACTTCATTCGATTGGCACACCTTGAGGTAACACATGACACAAGAGAATACTACAAGTTAATCTTCACATCAACCTCTATTCCATCATTCTAACATACTAGGACTTGTCCTAGGCATTCATTATCTTTATTGGAACACCCTAACATGAGGCAAAACATTAAGTAAATATTATACACATTGCATGATTTCACACATGATTGTGATTCTTATGCAACCTATGCATCATTATGGCAGTGTGTTCTATGTGTGCAACCTCTATGACACCCTTGTATGCGTACATAGTGCCAAGATGCATATTACAAAAAATTAAGGTTTTATGCATGACTCAACAACCACATAGACTCTCTATGCCAAATCACACCATGCTAAGTGGCACTTCAAAAGATCACGCCATGTCATAGTACATGTCTACATGCCATGTAATTGGGAGGCCAACTACCACACATGCAAGAAGCCTAACCATCACCAAGGCAAAGGATGAATTGTTCTTCTAGCCATCCTCTTTTGTAATTATTATCCATTGTAACTAAATTCTTATAATGGTGTATATAAGCATCCATTTAACCCTAAGGTAAATAAAACAAATGGACATAGTCATCTCTTGCACATGTTAGCATGAACATGCTTTAAGTATCTAAAAAAAAATTGATCATTGTAATCAATTCCTAGATTAGGAAAATCAGTTAGGAAGTTTTTCTCCCTTGTGATCATGAGAATCCTCATTCTCACCTTTTTTATTCATTCATAGTCTCAGAAAATTAGTTAGGAAGTGTCTCCCTCTTTATCATCATAGGAATTTTCATTATTAGTCTTATTTGTACTATATGCATATATTTGTATATCATATTTTTTTCATTGACTATAATTAGCATTGTTTTGTTAGTTTATTTACATTTTTGAACATGTAATGGTTGTTTTGCATCTTGTTTAGATTCCATTGCATGTTCTAGAATTTTACAACTTTGTTTGAACATATTTGTTTAGTTTAAATAGTTTTAGTTTGTCATTTATCGCCTCCTGAATGCCACCCACATCATATTATTAATAAAGAGACATTAAAGACTAGTTTGGA
This sequence comes from Torreya grandis, assembly GCA_037957365.1. Lineage (NCBI taxonomy): Eukaryota > Viridiplantae > Streptophyta > Pinopsida > Cupressales > Taxaceae > Torreya > Torreya grandis. The sequence continues at coordinate 2,116,086 of JARHVA010000582.1, forward strand.
ATTGAGGCTATATACCGTGAATGTAATGCTTGGATGATATGATATATTAAAATATGAGTTATGTGTTGTGTCCATTGACTATCATAATTTTATTCTTGTTTATGTTTACATATTATGTAGTTCAATATTACATATGTCTGCTTTGATTAGGATTACTACACATATTCTTCCTAGTGACAGTCTTAGACTAGACTAAAGATTGGTTCAACACTTTTGATGCATTATGAATGAGCATTTTTCCAAGAATGATATGTCATTTCTTCTAATTCAAAGAGTTGGTTTTTAGAAAGAATACACTCGACGTAAAATGACCCATAAAATTCAATTCCTCAAATATTTGTAAAACTCCACCAAACACTCACATTGTAAACCACATAAAGTACAAGCCACATACATCATAAAAATTGATTAGTTGTTGTAGAAGCTCAAAATTGAGTGCTTGTGTTTGAGTCCCTTATTCCACACCCAATAGGAATATGAACATTATTTGGGGGTCAATCCCATTCATTGTCGTGTGTCTGCTACCTTTGATTCAAGCTCCCCAAGTTCAAATTGAGTATTATGTTATAAAGCTCTAACAATGGAAATGAGTAAATAGAAATAATAAATATCCTTAAACAACAAACCACTATGATTATTGGAGTTGGGGGACAATCTATAAGAAAAACATCCTATATGATGTTTGCTTTCAGCTATTAATCGATTCCATATTAAACACCTAAAAAGTTACTAACATTGTAGTCTAGAATCAATCCTAAAGATTTATGTAGCATTATATAGTGAATCACTATCGTAGACATTATTTGTTATTATTAATTAGATAAGGGTTTGTGGGCCCTCACCTAGGACATAAATTAAGCCCAATCCCTGAATATGTGGTTACACATACTTTGGATACCAAATATATTGGGGAGTCACTTTGTGTGGCTCAAACTTATGACCCAGTAAAATAATATAATTTTTATTTGTCTAAACAATTGTTGAATCACAACACTCAAATAGAGACTAAATTTGATGGTCAAACCTCCCTGTCATGAAAGTTATTGATGATAATTATTTATTCAACATTGTCTTTCAAATGTTAGTATAGTTTATAGTATAATAAATAAATAAATATTAAATATAATCTATTTACTTATTATAATCCTTTAGTTTTTTCTCTGTCAGACTAAAATTTTACCTTGCATTTGATATGGTCTACCAAAAATATTGATTGTATTTTATGACTAAAATTCACAAATACAATCATACGACCATCAAATTTAGTTCCTACTCTCAAGTTGTAGACATGGATATTATGTAACATTAATTTCAGTTCATTAACCATGTAGTTGCAAAACACACACTATAAAGAATTATAAAAAGAGATAAAATGTCAAAAGGTTATTGGTTCATTGTTAAAGTTGTTTGGCTCACAAAGAGCCCACTAAGGATCAACTCTTGCTGAATGTAAATACTCGACACTATAAAGGATGAGGTTGGGTTTGATCCCAGATAAGCTTGATAGAATGGAACCTCTCAATCCTTAGCACTAAGCCGAAGACTTGGTCAATAAATTTTATTTAATTTTTTTAAAGAGATAAACCAGAATAACATTTACAAATCCTTAATACATAAAAATAAAATTTGAAAGAATCCTTCTTTTAGCTTATGCTAATGGGCATGAAATGATCATAGGTTAGATGCACAAGTACTATAGGTAAGACTCGGGACAAATAAGCTATATAAGTCATGATGCACAAGTAATATAGGTAGGACTCGAGACAAACAAACTATATATGTCATGATGCACAAGTACCATAGGTAGGACTCAGGACAAACAAACTACAAAAAATTAGGCATTGTCCATTAAAAGCATAGTTTTATCAATATGTAGTGGTGTGTCAGTGGAGTAATAGGAGTTTAAGTAGCTTTTAGGGAGTAATAAGGTGTCTCCCATTGTTTTCTTTGTCTTATCTATTAAAGATATTGGGTAGCTTTTAGGGAGTAATAGAAAGAGTTTGAATTGCAAACTATATAGGTCATGATGCACAAGTACCATAAGTAGGACTCAGGGTAAACAAACTACAAAAAATTAGGTACCGTCCATTAAAAGCATAGTTTTTTCAATATGTAATGGTGTGTCAATGGAGTAATAGGAGTTTAAGTAACTTTTAGGGAGAAATAAGGTGTCTCCCACTATTTTTTTTGTCTTATCTATTAAAGATATTGGGTAGCTTTTAGGGAGCAATAGAAAGCGTTTGAATTGGCGGATAGGGACAATAGCTCTACCATCACTTTAAATAGGAAAAGGGTAAATTTTAGAATAATATGAGAGGAGTAGAGTAGAGAAGGATGGTTGAAAGCACTGGAACAATTGAGTATGATTAGCTAAATGTAGAAAGTGTATGAAATGTTTGAATAAAGATTATCAGTGCATGTGTGGGATTGTTTCCCCAGTTTTTGTTGCACCTCCTTGATGCTTATGCTGTTTGTTTATTAATTTTATAAGATGTAACATGTTGTTTTTTTAATCATCCTAGTTGTTGTTCGGTATCACATGTGTTTATTTTGATTATGTTGTGTTGATTTCATGTAGTAGTTGAAGGGCCCAACTATTGGTTATATGTGTTTAGTGTCGTCTTTTGTTAAAGGGGAGAGTTGGTTGCATCAATGTAAGAGAGAGCTTACAAGAAACTCGTAAGGAATAAATTTGACGGTAAACCTTACTTCTAAAAAATTTCTTTGATGATGTTTATTTATTCAACATTACCTTATGATAGAATAAAGAAATATTAAAGATAAATTATATATATTTATCATTCACAATCACTGAAAGCATGTCTTTTTTGTTAGTAAAAACCAGTGCGATTTTGTTACGACAAGACTTTGTTCGCTGCATTCCTTTGAATCATTGTCATTCACAGAAATAAATAAATGACCATACTCTTACTTTTGAGAACAAAGACGGTGACGGTGTTTCATTGTCTTTGTGGCAGATGTATATTGAAAAACAATGCACATTCGAAAGCTTCAATTATAATCATACAATGCTAATGCCATCCACTGTCAATCTCAATCTCACAGCATTGTGTAGGGCAGGTCGGTTGAAGGAGGCGCTACACATTCTGCTGACCACACATGACTACCCTGTGAACTCTTCTACATATTTTCAGCTATTGCAGACATGCATTTCCAATAAATCCCTTTCAGAGGGTAAGCAAATCCACTCTCACATCAATCACAGGGAATTTAAGTTTGCCCCGCACAAACTTTTACAAAATACGCTTATACGCATGTATGACAAGTGCGGGAGTTTAGTACATGCGCGCCATGTGTTTGACCAAATGACTGAACGAGACATCTTCTCGTAGAATATCACAATTGCAGCTTACAAAACCCATGGCTATCCTCACGAGGCATTGACATTGTTTCACCAAATGCAACCTACAGGTGTCCAGCCGGATCACTTCACCTTTGCCACCATACTTCCAGCCTGTGCTAAAATAAGAGCATTGGAACAGGGTATGGGCATCCATCAAATCATAATTGAAAGGGGGATTTTGTCAGATGATGTAGTTGCAAATGCTCTGGTAGATATGTATGCAAAATGTGGAAGCATACACAATGCCCGTGAACTATTTGATAAAATGCCTCAAAAGAATGTGGTCTCGTGGAACGCAATGATTGCAGGATATGCACAAAATGGTGTTCTTGGCGAGGCTTTTAAGCTTTTCGAAGAAATGTCTCATAGAAATGTGGTCTCATGGACTGTGATAATTGCAGGATATGTACAAAATGGATTTGTTGAAAAGGCCTTGGAAACTTTTAAGCAAATGCAATTGGCTGGTGTAAAGCCAGACTCTACAACCTTTGCCAGTATCCTCCCCGCCTGTGCCAAAATGGGATCTTTAGAACAGGGGATGGGCATTCATCAAAAAATAACTGAAAGTGGATTTTTGTCAGATTTTGTAATTGAAAGTGCCCTGGTAGACATGTATGTAAAATTAGGAAGCGTACACAAAGCATATGATCTGTTCAACAAAATGCCTCAAAGAGATGTGGTTTCATGGACGGCAATGATTGCAGGATATGCACAAAATGGGTTTGTTGAAAAGGCCTTGGAAACATTTAAGAAAATGCAATTGGCAGGTGTAAAGCCAGACTCCACAACCTTTGCCAGCATCCTCCCAGCATGTGCCAAAATAGGAGATTTAGAAAAGGGTATGGACATCCATCAAAGCATAATTGAAAGCAGATTTTTGTCAGATATTGTAGTTGCAAGTGCTCTGGTAGACATGTTTGCAAAATGTGGAAGCATACACAAGGCACGTGAGGTGTTTGACAAAATGCTTCAAAGAGATGTGGTTTCATGGACTGCAATGATTGCAGGATATACACAAAATGGATTTGTTGAAAAGGCCTTGGAAACTTTTAAGCAAATGCAATTGGCAGGTGTAAAACCAAACTCCACAACCCTTGTCAGCATCCTCCCAGCCTGTGCCAAAATGGGAGCTTTGAAACAGGGCATGGACATCCATGAAAGCATAATTGAAAGCGGATTTTTGGCAGATGTTGTAGTTGCAAGTGCCCTGGTAGACATGTATGCAAAATGTGGAAGCATACACAAGGCATGTGAATTGTTTGACAAAATACCTCTAAGAAATGTGATCTCATGGAATGCTATGATTGCAGGATATGCACAGAATGGTTTTTGCAATGATGCTCTGAAACTCTTTGAACTAATGAAGCATTATGGAACATACCCTGACCATGTAAGCTTTGCTTGTGTTTTACTAGCATGCAGTCATGCAGGTTTAGTTGATGAAGGCTGTAAATACTTCAACGGCATGACCAAATCTTATTGCATTGCACCTACAATTGATCATTTCGTGTGCATGGTTGACCTTCTAGGCCGTGCTGGCTATCTTGAGGAAACTCTAAACTTTATCATCAAAATGCCAATTAAACCTATCGGGGCTGTGTGGACGTGTTTGCTTGGTGCCTGTAGAGTACATAAGAATTTAGATTTAGCAAAATCTACTGCAACTCTTCTTTTTGAGCTGAGTCCTAAAAAAGCTGCGAGTTATGTTCTTCTGTCAAATATCTATGCAGAAGTGGGCAGGTGGGGTGAGGTCCAAATGGTAAGAAGATTGATGAAAGATAGAGGAATTAAAAAGACACCTGGTTGTAGCTGGATTGAAAGCCATAAAATGGTACATGCTTTTTGTGTAGGAGACAGATCACACCCACAGACACATGAGATCTATGCAAAGTTGGAGAAATTGTCTTGGGAGATGAAGGCAGCAGGGTATTTTCCAGATTCAAGACATGCACTGAATGATGTGGAGGAGGAGGAAAAAAAATTATTCATCTGCCACCATAGTGAGAAGTTGGCAATTGCATTTGGATTGTTAAACACGCCACCTGGAACAACCATTAGAGTTGTCAAAAACCTTCGAGTATGTGTTGACTGCCACACTGCAACCAAGTTTATCTCCAAGATTGTTGCAAGACAAATTGTTGTGAGAGATGCGAACCGGTTCCATCATTTTGAACAAGGACAATGTTCTTGCGGAAGTTATTGGTGATGCTAAGTGAAGTAATCTGTAAACATGTGTGTGCACTATAACAAGCTGCACCGTGTCAGACCTGCAGTGATGTCGAAAGGACCAGGTTTTTTTTCCGAACTCTAAAAGTTATTTCTTTTATAAGTGTTTGGAAATATAGACCATGCTGTTGACTTCATAAAATCATATGTACAGTATGCAATGCAAATCACAGCCTATATATTCCAACGGAGTATTTTTTAAAGTTCTGTTTTATGATATCATGGAGCCTTGGTGGTCTCATGGCATTGAACTATTTTCAGGAAACCTGCACACGTCTGGAATGAAAAGCTGGAGGAGGAGATGGACACATTGCTTTCCACCTCTGTTGGTCGCATAACTGCTGCACCTTTATTTTCCACCTTTGTTGGACACATCATATGTTGCAGATGAACTTCAACCAACAGAGATCAATCCTAATTGTACCATGCTGGCAAAAGTGGATCAAGTCATGTCATGGTCAAATGCACACAAAACCAAGTGATTCCTCTCTACAATATTGTCAAAGTAGGTCAAGTTCCTTTCCAAGGAAAATGGTATGCCAAAGCTGTGGAACGTTGCTATCAACTTTTCACAGTGTCTCCCACAACTTGCCACTAATCCATTAACTTTGTAGGTGATGGCGGGTAGAAGGGGTCTCTCTGCCGTTTCTTTGTTGGAATGTTTGCATAGGATATATGGCGATTTGAAGGTGGTGAACATTTCGAAAGGTTGTCTGCAAAGTGCAGAGATTAGTGTGGTGTTGGATGATGAGTGAACAACTATTGGTAAGATTTAATGTACCCATTCTCCATTTGGTTTGCATTGGAGTTTATCTTATCTAATACCTGTCACTCCACTTTGCATGATTTAGTGGATGTCTTTTATGCTTGCTTCTTCTGTATGGGGGCATGAGTATCTTTCCATATTCTTCCATCATGGATGAAATCTTGCATTATTCTTTGCATTTTGGTTGCACTTAGCTACACTAAGACTAAGCAACTATTGAAGTGAAAAAGAGAACCATTTTTCTCTCTTATTGTTGGGTTTTTGGTGGATTAGAATGGCTTCCTCTGCAGGTAGAATGGGGTTTGATACAATGAGGCATCCCATGGTGAAGATAGTCAGGTCTGAAAGAGTAAGGTTAATGATGGCCATGTCCAAGTCTCTTTTTATTAATCATGTAAATAAAGAAATAATATATCCATATATGATGATATGTATTGAAATAATGTGTATTTTATTTTATTTTTTTAAGGAAATGAATGATTTTGGGAAGATGCTTGACCAAGTCAACTTATTGAAGGAGAAATATTTTTAACATGGCTTAGAGTATGTGTTTGAATGATTGTGAGGGAAAGGTATTAAAAAAGAGCATTTTTATGATATTCGATATATCCTATTCTCCTTTTTGCAATCCTGAGATTTGTGTGGAAACGAAAGGTGGGTGTGAGGAGAGTGAGGGATATGTGTTCTCTCTTAATATTGAATGTAGAAATCCTCATATTCACTATCATATTGTATCTCTGTTCAGTTTGCATGGGTTTGGAGTATGGAAGAAACAACCCTTTTGTATAGAACTGAAAGTTGATTTCTTAATAGGCATCAATATGAAATTTGAAGATATATGTTGAAGAGATTCATAGGAAGTTGGTTTTAGATGTATGATGAATTGAACATTTTTGTGCAAAAAAAAAAGTTGGTGGGACAGTTTGTTAAGGGAGGATCTATTCTTTTCCTTGTAAACTTTTTCTAAACATTTTATAAGCTTATTGCTCCTTAATAAATTGATCTGACATCTCAAAGTATGATGAGTATTATCATGGTAGAGTATCTATTATTTTGGGATTGGAGGGCATGCCCTCAGTATACATGGATGAGAAAATATGTATTTTTGATTGAAAGCAAAATATTTTTAGAATGATTGTGTTGAATATCATGGGGAAGGGAGGCTAAATATACTTTAAGATGAATAACTAGTCTTCCTTTACAATTTGATGATGGATTATCGTCAAAGATTGCTTTTCTAGAAGCAAATAGGGTTATTTCTCATGAGAATGGGATTCTAAGCTATGTAAATAAAGGTGGTATAAATCATCTAATATTAATTCAGGTTGGTATTTTCTTTCAAAAAATTTGTGGGTCTAGGGTTCCTAACCCTCACTATATTTAACTTAAAATATTGATAATGACTTGAATATTTAGAAAAGTCTACCAATCACTCACAACAAATCATATAAAGTATGACCCAGGGTTATCATAGAAGCTCAAAATGGAGTCTCTATTGTCTTTAGGAGTACCTTCGTCCACACCCAATAGGAATAGAAGTCCCATCCATTATCATACATATCTGCTATTAATTTAAATCACTCGAGCTTGGGATAAGTATTCTTTTATGAAGCTTTAACAATGGAAATGGGAAGTTAGGATTGATGATTATCCTTCGGCACCAAACCACTTAATTTATCGAAGGGGAAGTGTTTGTAAGGAAACTATCCTACATAATGATCATGAAGGTTTCTAGCCTTGTTGCATTTGTCTCTACTAATAGAAATCTTGTGGAGAAATAAGGTTCGTAAGAGGCACCTTTGTCAGTGATCCTAAGCCTTGCAAGTGTTTAAACTCAGAGGTCACCTTGGATGTTTGACTTTGAATTTGTGAAAGAACATTTCAAACCATAAAAATGCTTTCAATCCAAAAATAATAGCATTAGTAAAATAACAAGATTTATCCTTTCCCCTAATTGATATACAATTTTTATTTCAATTTATATTGAAATATATATGGAAGGCAATTACTTTTATCCAAAATATTCATAAATCCAACTTACAAGTTGAAAGATGAAAATAAGCTAGAATAATGAAATTTCAAGGTCCTTTATTATATTTTGTAATTTTATATTTTATATTAAGTAAGGGCATTTGAATATGTATTATTAAATGTGGGGTTTAATCTAATTAATGGCTATAATTCTTGTTTGAAAAATTTACTGGCCATTTAATAGGAAGTCGAAGTTCTTGTGCATATCAACATTAAAATTTAAGTTAATAGATAGTTTATATGGGACATTTATTATTTGAATGTACGATTCATTTAATTAATAGTTATGATTATCAAATTAAAAGTTACAACTTTTTAATTGTAGTTTAGAATGTTATGCATTTCAACATTAACATTTAAGTTAGTAGCAATAGAAAAAGATTTCTAATATTAAAATATAGTTTATAAGGGGCATTTATTATTTTAACGTGTGATTTCTTTAATTAATAGTTATGATTATTGAATAAAAACTTCTAACCATTTAATAGTAAGTTAGAGTCGTGCATTTCAACATGAACATTTATATTATTACATTTAGAAAATAAAATAATAGTTTGAATTTAGAATTAGAGTTCATATTGGATACTTTTGGCATTAGAAGTTAGCCCTTACATTGTACATTTACATAGATAATTTTGAAGGATGGAATTACACATATAATAAAATTTATTAGGTTTATTTGATATTGAGAAAAAAACTCTTTCTTAGTTGGGAAAAAAGGGTAGAAGGTGAAAAGCCCAAAGACGTGGATTTTTAATGTTCATATCTTTTCCTCCATATTAACAAATGCTTAGAGGTCCCCCCCATACTACCACATGCTTAAAGATGCTTATTGACGTAGTCACAGTTAGGGAATCCAATAAAGGACAACCTTAGATCGTGTAGTGTATGAACTTAACACTACAATGGACATACATATGTAGTCCATGCACACAACATAAAACAGAAGACTTGTTTATTGCTTTCAACGAGGAGTTACAATATAAACTCACACAACTATAAATACATATAATCTTATATGGCTACAAACATATACAATGTTACAAAACGTCAATCCACTCATGGATGTGGTTCAACCCTATAGTTCCCACTTCGATATGCACCCTATAGCAAATCTCTACTCACAACCATATAATTGTTGAACTTTTGAATTGTTCTCTCCTCAAGATCGAACCCCTCTTTGAATGGAATTCACTTTCTTATCACGGAACTTCCCAAGAACTATTATGAAAGTCTCAACCTTTCAGCGTCAATTTAGGAGACATTTTTCCTTCCCATTGTGAAATTTTGCTTCCATACTTTATGAGGCATCTCTACCATGTGCGAAAAACCTGATTAGAGTGATGTTAAACTACAATCCCTGGATTTGACCATGGGCAGACCGCATGCTAATGCAAAACAACCACATGATTGTTTCAAGGTTTAAGGAGCTTGACTTAGAACCATAACAATGTGTCGTGTTATGTTTTAATAGATAATCTTGTAAGGTTGTTTCCATGTTGCTTTCAAACTACAAAGTGTTGTAGATCCTTGTGGTAGTTTTTTATATTTTCAAGCAAAACTGTGACTGTGCACCATGTTCTAATTTGACAAATGATCTTATAATCATATTTCCATGTTGCCTGCAAAATATGAGATTTTTGTGGTGATCTGTAGTAATTTTTAGAGGCATGTGTTGAATTACAACTCTACATCAGGTTTTTAGGTGGTATGCCACTTGCTAAGTCTATTCATACGTTGTATACATGTTGTAGGATTGTGCAAAGGATTGTAGAGTGATTTAAACCTACAATCAAAATTGCATCTATAAATCTTGTTTTCAGTTGTCGTGCCATTTAATAAGAGTGTGAGACAACTTATAGCAATGCTAGGATGATCCGAGACATACCATAGGCCTCTTGAAGTGGTTCTAAAGTACAATTAACACCTAAGATCTACAAAATTGCATTATTGCTACCAACATACTCATGTTTTTGGTTGATGCAATATTGCTTGTGAAATCATACACCCCAAGTAAGTGTTTTTGAGCATAGTGCTCACAAATTTTGGCTAGATGGTTGTACCATCCTTTTGACTTAAGGAAAAAATGCATGATGTTCCCATCCACCTTGTTAGGTACCTCTGAAGTTTTTCAATCCAATTTTTTTTTCTATCCATCTATTGTACCACATATCGTCTACCTTTACCTAGCTTTGATCACTCTTCTCTTTTCCTTTCCCCTGGGTTCGACATAATTCATCCAGCTCCTCCAATTATCACTCTTTATTACCATCATCTAGTGGGAGTTGACCCACCACTATCCATCCACCTCTGCTATTTTATCTTCATGTTGTTATTTCTCTCTTTTGTGTGTTTAAAGCCACCATAGCTTGACATCCTCCACCAAAAATCATTTAGGTTTTTCTCACCACTTTCTAGTCTACCATTGGACTCTTCAACCAACTATTCTCCTTCATATGTAGTTCTTCTTTCAATCTTTTACATAATATCATCTTGCTTGTTATCTTCCTTGCATCTTCAAGTACATGGTCACTTCATCATATATAAGAGCATAAAAAATATATTACAAGTCTCTCTCATCTTCTTCATAACTTATGCCCGCACAAGCAACTCATTCCTTCTTTGGAAGGCTTCTTCAAGTGCCTTCTCCTCTATCTTTGTGACACCTATATGTAACCATTCAAAAGAAGAATTAGAATTAAAGTTTTAGGACTTAAGAGTCCCTATAAACACTACCTCCAATGGTGCCTCTGCTGCATATTTCTTCATCTCTTCACACATATGAGTAGTCACTACAACTAACTCATTCTCCTCATGATTTTCTTCTTTTATTCTTTTCTACATCCTTCTCTCCTCCTTAGCCTCTTCAGAAGCTTCTTTTAGTACATTTGCTTGCATGTCATCCTATTTCATCTCCATGCTTTCTAAGAGGTACACCTCTGCTTCCATATCATTTATTGGTCACTCTCCATCTGATGCAAATTCAATCCTTGACATGTTCTTAGTTTCATGCCTTCCACTCTTGCTTCTCATACTCATCCTCTTTATTTGGTGTTGCATATGAATAGTTAAAAAAAACTAAATAATAGGAATCAAGGGTTCCCATAGGCATTTGCACCATTGATACTTCAGCGGCATTCTTTTCCTTTTCTTCACATTATGAGCTGATATTTACATCCATTTTTGCACCTCTTTCCCTTCTTCACATTCATAAACTGATTTTAGAATCAATGGTTCCATTTTTCTCTTCACAACTCTTGGCTTATTTCCACCATCTATTCTTAGCTCTTGACTCGCGAGAGTCTTCTCCTATACCTATTCATAAGCTTGTTTAAGTGATAGTTTTCACTTCTAGTTTCTCCTTCTTCTCCACCTCTCTACCTTCAAAGAGGCATGATTTTGTTACTATACTATTGTTTCCATTTCTTTCAATCTTATCCTCCCTCACAAGGACTTATCATTCTTTGTAAAACATGGGACCTTTGTGACACCTCAGATCATATATTGTTTATTTTAACATCATGTGGGTTGCTCCCACACATTCCACCATTTGGGCAACCTCAAAAAAATGGTTGCAACCTTCTCCTCCATTTCCACTTTTTACTTCATCCTCCTTCAAGAAAATTCCTTCATCTTTCTCTTCAATGGATAACTCACAATCTTATGTGCCATTGCATTCATCAATGCTCTCTCCTACTTATGGGTAGAAATACTCTACCCGCTCATCCCATTCATCATCTTCATCTTCACATATGAGGGATTTATCCTCATCTTTCCACTCTTCTCCTTCTTATTGAACCAAGTTATAAGTATGATTGGGTTGCATGGTTGAACTAGTCTTAACTACTAGGTGGAAATCCACATTTTTTCTAAGGTTGGGGGCATCTCTCTCTCTCTCTCTCTCTCTCTCTCTCTCTCTCTCTCTCTCTCTCTCTCTCTCTCTCTCTCTCTCAGCTTTGGTTGGGTTGTTTTCTCCTCAACCCATTCTCTTTCCCCATGACAATGTGTGGTTTCCATCATCTTTTTGTTATCTTCTTGACTTACCAAGGCTTACTTAAATCATTCCTCAGTTTCTCTATCTCTATCCTATTTTATGAGAATTCATTCATCTATTGGCTACTCACCTCCTTCCTTCTCTTTTTAGTTTTTCAAAATAGACTTGAGTTGTTGACATGGAAACTTCACTCTCTCGTTTATTTTCAAAGCAATTTTCTTCTCTTCATTCTCGAGGCCTTAAGATCTGAGGCTTCATTAACCACTCTACTTGCATTCGTGGGTGCACAAATTGTCCCATCAACTGGGTAAGTATATGTTCCAAACTATTTACCTTGTTTTTTTCCTTTCTCTTATCTCCACTCTTGTAACTCTCCAATACACAACTACAATGCCACACAACCTTGTGTTTATAACATCTAACCTCTTTGGATCTTCCAAATAACACTCTAACTTCACTATCCACTTCATGAGCTCTTAGGATTATCTCCACCTAAAAAACAAATGGATATTTCTAGTGGGATTACCTTCTTCCACCATGATTTTTGATGGCCTCTTTTTTTTGGGTTCATCTATGATGAATCCACAAACTAGCAAAGCAAAAAATATATCAATAGGCACAATACTCGAATTTTTTTGAATCCATCATATTCATTGATTCACCTTGAAAGAATAAAATCATTACATAAAATTCTTAAATAAACATCAACTCAAAAATGGAGTTGACATGCAAAATTTAAAAATATATATAAAAAACAATAAACTACCTAGAGATAATGACCCCTGTTATAAATAAAAACTTGATTTTATTAATAACTTTTGCATGCAAGTTCGGATGAGCATAAAATTTCAAACATATCCTATAAATAATAAAGTCACAATGTTGGATGAGTTTCAACCTAAGTTCATGTCCGGTTACAATGTTCTATGATTTTTGCTATTTTTAGCATGACTAAAAATATTGGAATGCAATTTTGGACCCTGGATGATCTTGTACGACTCTCCAAACATCTTGGAATTGGCCCTAATAAGTGAAGTGAGTTATGGTTTTATTCTTATTTCCTTTATATATATTTTGGTGTAAATGAGAGCTCAATCAGGGTAACGAGTCAAAAGTTATGGCTTCTAGAAGATAGGTCTCTATATCATTCTCCTCTTTGCTTCAGGAGCTTCTTCTTCACAACTATCCTCCCCTCTTTACTTGATAGTATTTTCTCCAAGCCATCCATTTTTGCTTGAAAAGATATTAGTATATTTTTCATTGTGTTTAGTTTTGCAACTTATGGTTGTTGACCACCTTATCTCTCTTTTTAGAATATTATATGTGTCGTTGCAACACTTTGTTATCTACCCACCTACATAAAATGTAGAACTCTCAGCCCTCTCTTATGACTCTTTATTTTCTACCCACCTACATAATATTAAAACACCTCTATGTACCCTCTACCAACTAGTCACTCAATGGAGGATGTATTGGTAATTCTCTACCCACCTAAACAAGATGGAGAAAAAATCACATACACTCGAAACTGTGATGGCTACAATTTATCTCTTCTCTTTTACCTTCTTCCCACTTTAATTTGTTTTGGAGGACACTCAAATGCAATAAAACCTTCTACCCAACCCTTTTCCTAAGCTAGAAGATGTATTTACACACCCTCAACCTCTCACTCTATTTTCTACCACACTTGCTTTTATGAAAATAAACTCTTCACAATCTCTCAACTTAATTCATGCCCTCTACGCATTATTTACTAATGGAGGACAAACACTCTCTCAGTCATCCCAAAGTTTTTACCATCTCTAATACCAATTGATGCAGTCATGGTTAGGGAGTCCAATAAAGGACAACCTTAAACCATGCAACCTATGAACTCAACACAACAATGGACATACACATGTAGTCCATTCACATATTAGAATGCAAAAGACTCTTATTTATTACTTTTAATGAGTTGTAATATAAAATCACACAACTAAAAACACTTACAACCTTATTAGGCTACAAACACATACATCGTTACAAAACCTCAATCCACTCATGGATGTGATTCAATCATACAGTTCCCTCTTAGATATGGACCCTATCGAAAATATCTGCTCACAACCCTTTGATGGTTGAACTCTCTAAACTGATTCTCTCCTCAGAATTGAACCCCTCTTTGAATGAAACTCACTTCCATATCAAGGAACTCCCCAAGAATTGTTATGGAAGTCCCAACCTTTCAACTTCATTTAGGAGATGTTTTGCCTTCCCATTATGAATTTTTGGCTTCCATACATTATGAGACATCTTTAACAAGAGCAAGAAACCAAAAAAGTGTGATGTCACGTTGTGAGCCCTAAATTTGAACCTGGGAAAACCACATCCTGAAGAAACACAATGTCTTGGTTGTTTTACGGTTTAAGGTGCATAACTTAGAACTATAACAATGCACCATGTTATATTGCAATGGTGTTGTAAGGTTTTCAAAATGTTTTCAACAAAACACAAGATGTTTCAAACCTTATAGTGCATTTTTCAATTTCTGAGAAATCCATCATATTTTTCCATGTTTTGTTTTGACAGATGGTCTTGTAAGTTTGTTTCCACATTATCTGCAAATTGAGAGGTGTCATAGATCTTTGTCATAATTTATTATATTTTATTGCAAAATCATAATTACATGCCAAGTTCTTATTTACAAATGATAATGTAAGCTTGTTCCATGTTGTATGTAAAATATGAGATGTCATGGTGCTCTATAACACTTTTTAGAGTTTTACATTGAATTATAACTCCACATTAGCTTTTTAATGGTTATGCCACTTATTGAGATTGTGTATGCATGCCACAAGATGATGTGGTGCACTTTAGAGTGATTTAAAGATCCAAACAAATGCAAATCATGTTTTTCAAGTGTTGCACCACTACAAAAGAGTGTGTAAAAACTTATAGAAATGCCCAAGTGATCTAAGACATGTCACAATCCACTTGAAGTGGTTCTAACTTCTAATTATTGTAAACACTTGAACACTGAATACCTACAACATTGCTTTGTTTCTACCAGATTACTCATGTTTTTGGTTGATGTAAGATTGTGTGTCAACCCAAATGCTCTTGCATCACTTATGTGCATTGTGGGTCCCCTTGCCTTTGATTATTATCAACATACATGAGGGAAAAGTCATTAAATAAATGACTACTCATGGAAGTTGGTCAATCTAGCAATTTAATGGCGAGACTCAAAGCTACACTCAGCTCAACTCTCACTCCTCCCTTAAATTCCTACTAGACTCTTTTGTTGGGTACATGACATATGATACTCAAGACTGAAATCAAATTAGCTCTTTCTTATCCCCTAAATTCCCATCGGGCTATTTCGTGGGTATATTGCACATGGACTTAGGTACATTTTCACCATTTTTAACATAGCCATCTTCCAATGCCATACAACACGAAGTATACTTCATCACGATTGCAACTAAAGAAAGTGTCTAAAGGCACACGATAGGAAATCACTACTCTGAATCCCAGGAGGTTTGTGGGATACCACTCTAAATGAGAATTTAGTAGAAGTAATATTAAACAATATTCAATGAGGATTTAGATGTGTTATGTGTGTGTACAAAAGTAATATTAAACAATATTCATGGTATATAAAATAATAGAATTGAAACATGAAGCTTTATTAATTTGTTTATTTTGCATACTCTCAAAGGAGGTGTATTACTACTTATTTTCTAAAATCTAATGTTATCTAATCACATATGTATGTATGTATCTATATACATAAGTGTGTGTGTGTGTGTGTGTGTACATGTATGTATCCATATACATATGTATATGTACATCTACATATATGTATACGCACACATATACACATATGTATATGTATAGGTACATGTACATATACATATACATCTATGTATACCTATACGTACATGTATATGTATATATACATATAACTACATATGCATATGCATACACACACATACACATACATACTACAAAAATTGTGAAGGATTGAAGAACCATAAAGGGAGTTGAAATAGGTGAGCTTCTAGTGTGAATATTCTACCTTTCGACATTTGAGTTGAATGATGTGAAATTTTGATGGTCAAAATCTATCCCAAAGGGTGCTACCCCTCTACCTCGCAAGTGAAACCCATCGAGTCATATTGAGGGATCCACCTCGATGAACAAAAGCAACAATGCTATCGACATTTAGTGATGTTGCATGTTGTGAGTAGACCTTAATGGTGTGACTTGTAGGTGTTTGAGACCTTGAGAAAACCATCGACAATGATCACATAAGGTTTGGCATGTGCAAGGTAAGCACCATGTTTGATTTTTTAAGACTACATTATCCTACTATAGAAGAATGTTTGTGGCATTTAGTGTAGATGGATTGATGACCTTAGAGATATTGAGAACCTCTAAAAGTGGTTTAAGGATACTGCAAAGTATTAACTAAGAATATTATTATCGTAAGCTATGAACATGGACTTTGCGATATCACAAGAATTACTTTTATAAAATCTCCATGGATCAATAATATTACACAATTAAATAAGATAAAACAATGATTTTATTGTCTATGAAAGGCCAAAATTGGCTCATGAGATTAAAAAAGTACAATGTTAATTAAGGAATAGGGAGTGCAAGAGAAACTTTAGCATGCCCATAAACTAAAAAGAACATGCAACCAAAAAAATATGTGAAAATAAATCATTTCCTTCGATGCCTCAGTGATTTCATTACATCTACAACCTTGTTATGCATTCGCTTCCTATTCAATCTTGAGGAAGAAACAAGGTGAAACAAAGAAGTAATCCTCTGGGTGCATATCATTGTAGAAGTAAAGTCTCTGGCCAAATGTTGGTGAAGGTCAAACATCTCTTGAAAGAAGAGAGCTAAACATTTACAATCTTTGTAATCCATGAAAGTTTGGATAGAGTTATATGAGCTTTTGAAGATGCAAAATAGTTGATCTCGTAGTAAGGAGAACAATTAAATACAAAATGATCCTAGGTTTTAGGTTCCAAAGAACAAATAGGATGTCCCTGTAGAGTATGGTGATTTGTCTTAATGTAGAGGTGCAGAGGTGGTGTGAACAAGCTTTGAATTGTACCAATAGAACCCTCAAAGTGCAAGATAATTGGAGTTGGGTGTACCCTGGAGGTTGGATGAGCCCATCCTCAAAGTCAATATATGTAATGTAGTAACGTTGAAGCTTTGAGGAAAGAGGCTCACACAGCGCTAGCCATTTGGATCGTGTCATCTCTAATACCCTTAGTTATCTTCATTTTTGTATATATTTGGTGCATTAACAATTAGGAAATTATATGGACAGGTTTGTTAATGTCAATATCTACAAGGCTCAACGGAATGGAGGCATTGGGAAACTAGCTGGATTTGATCCCACGTTGTGCAAGTTGCATAGAAGACTTAAATGCTTAAAATGGGTCATGAAGAAATCAACATAAAAGTTGATCATCCAGCGAAACTTGTGTATCATTATCACCACTTGAAAGATCACAACAATAATGAACAGCGCTATACCAAATTCAATGATAATAATGTCTTAAGAGACCGATCTTTTAACATGGAGATTGTTACATAATATGGGGAGAAACACTCTTTCAATGCGGCTTTGATCGGCTTTCAAGCGAAAACAAAATTTCAGCGGTTTCACTGTCATTGTCATCCTGATAGTCAAGCGAATAACAATGCCCATTTCCGACGCTTCAGTTATAATCAGACAATTCCAATGCCAATGCCGCCTGCTGCCAATCTCAATCTAACTCTCACAGCATTATGTAGACAAGGTCGATTGAAGGAGGCGCTACAAGTTCTGCGTGCTACAGACAACTTTCCTGTTAACTCTTCTACATATCTTCAACTAATGCAGACCTGCATTGCCAAGAATGCCCTTTCAGAGGGTAAGCAAATCCATTCCCACATCAATAACAGAGAATTTAACTTTGCCACACACAAACTTCTACAAGACACCCTTATACGCATGTATGGGAAATGCGGAAGTTTAATAGATGCTCGCGAAGTGTTTGACCAAATGTCTGTGCAAGACATCTTCTCATGGAATGCGATCATTGCAGCTTACCAAAGACATGGGTACCCTCATGAAGCTTTGACACTGTTTCGCCAAATGCAACAAACAGGAGTTCCACCCGACCGGTTCACCTTTGCAAGCATACTCCCAGCCTGTGCCAAAATAAGAGCTCTGGAACAGGGCATCGACATACATCAAAGCATAATTGAGAGCGGATTTATTTCAAATGTTGTTGTTGCAAGTGCCCTGGTAGACATGTACCGAAAATGTGGAAGTATACACAAGGCATGTGAACTGTTTGACAAAATGCCTCAAAGAGATGTGGTCTCATGGACTGCAATAATTGCAGGGTATGCACAAAATAGGTATGTTGAAAAGGCCTTCAATACTTTTAAGCAAATGCAATTGGCAGGTGTAAAGCCAGACTCCACAACCTTTGCCAGCATCCTCCCAGTCTTTGCCAAAATGGGAACTTTAGAACAGGGTATGGGTATCCATCAAAGTGTAATCGAAAGTGGATTTTCATCAGATATTGTTGTTGCAAGTGCCCTCGTAGACACATATTCAAAATTTGGAAGCATACACAAGGCACATAAACTGTTTGACAAAATTCTTCAAAAAGATGTGGTCTCATGGAATGCAATGATTGCAGGGTATGCACAAAATGGTGTTCTTGATGAGGCTCTAAAACTTTTAGAAGAAATGCCTCAAAAGAATGTGGTCTCATGGACTGCAATGATTGCAGGATATGCACAAAATGGGTTTGTTGAAAAAGCCTTGGAAAATTTTAAGCAGATGCAATTGGAAGGTGTCAAGCCAGACTCCACAACCATCGCAAGCATACTCCCATCCTGTTCCAAAATGGGAAATTTAGAACAGGGTATGAACATCCATCAAAGCATAATTGAAAGAGGTTTTTTTTCAGATGTTGTAGTTGCAAGTGCTCTGGTAGACATGTATGCAAAATGTGGAAGCATAGACAAGGCACGTAAACTGTTTGATAAAGTGCCTAAGAAAGATGTGGTCTCATGGACTGCAATGATTGCAGGATACGTACAAAATGGATTTGTTGAAAAGGCCTTGGAAACTCTTAAGCAAATGCAATTGGCAGGTGTAAAGCCAAACTCCACAACCTTTTCCAGCATCCTCCCATCCTGTGCTAAAATGGGAGCTTTGGAACAGGGCATGGACATCCATCAAAGTATAATTGAAAGTGGATTTTTGTCAAATGTTGTAGTTGCAAGTGCTTTGGTAGACATGTATGCAAAATGTGGAAGCATTTGCAAGGCACGTAAACTGTTTGACAAAGTGCCTCAAAGAAATGTGATCTTATGGAATGCTATGATTTCAGGATATGCACAAAATGGATTCTCAAACGATGCTCTCAAACTTTTTGAACTCATGAAACACTCTGGGACATACCCTGACCATGTAAGCTTGACTTGTGTTTTATTAGCATGCAGCCATGCAGGTTTGGTGGATGAGGGCTGTAAATACTTCAATGGGATGTGTGACACTTATTGCATTACGCCTGCAACTGATCATTATGCGTGCATGGTTGACCTTCTTGGCCGTGCTGGCTATCTTGAGGAAACTCTAAACTTTATCATCAAAATTCCAATTAAACCTGTGGTGGGTGTGTGGACATGTTTGCTTTGTGCCTGTAGAGCACATAAGAATATAGGGTTAGGAGATTTAACAGCAACTCTTCTTTTTGAGTTGGATTCTAAAAATGCTGCAACTTATGTTCTTCTGTCAAAAATCTATGCAGAAATGGGCAGGTGGGGTGAGGCTCAACTGGTAAGGAGATTGATGAAAGATAGAGGAATTAAAAAGGTACCCGGATGTAGTTGGATTGAAGGCCATAGTATGGTACATGCTTTTTGTGTAGGAGATAGATCACACCCACAAACACAGGAGATTCATGCAAAGTTGGAGAAATTGTCTTGGGAGATGAAGGCAGCAGGGTATTTCCCAGATTCAAGACATGTACTAAATGATGTGGAGGAGGAGGAAAAAGAGTTATTTATCTGCCACCATAGCGAGAAGTTGGCAATTGCATTTGGATTGATAAACACACCCCCTGGAACAACTATTAGAGTCGTCAAGAACCTTCGTGTATGCATTGACTGCCACACTGCAACTAAGTTTATCTCCAAGATTGTTGGAAGACAAATTGTTGTGAGAGATGCGAACCGGTTCCATCATTTCAAACAAGGACAATGTTCTTGCGAAGATTATTGGTAACTCTACATGGATAAATCTGTAAACATAAGCTTGCACTAAAACAAGTTGCACCTTGTAAGACCTGCAATGATAAAGAATGGACTGGGCTTTATTTCCAGTTTTTAAAAAGTGTTTTTCCCAAAGTGTTTGGAGATCTAGTCCATGCTATTGACTTCATAAAGCAGATGTAGAGTATCCAATGTGCATCACTGCCTATATAAACTGATGGGGTATCTGTTAGAGTCCCATTTGACGACATCGAATCGTTTTCAGGGAACCTGCGCATATCTCGGATGAAAAGCTGGAGGAGGAGGAGAATGGAAAAATTTGAAAGGAGAGGAATGCTCGAAGGAAATACAAAGATGCTTGACCAGTAGGAAATGTGAGAGAAGGGTTTACAATCAATCCAAAATGTGAGAGAAGGGTTTACAATCAATCCAATACTTGGAGACGTTTGGGGAGAGCATCTATTAATAGTTTTTTCCTCCAAACTTTGTCATTTTGGATGGTCTTTTTGTCTGGATCGATTGTATTATCTTGTGCCTATGTCAGGTCTGCTATTTGGGATTGAATTACACATACCAGATTCTGTATGCGAATTTATTTATTGGTATTTGTGCAAAATTATATATGTTAATGATACCTCGCATTCTTTTGTTTTTTTGGGAGAGCTAATACGTTTTTGGGCTCACAATCTTTTTTTACTAGTTTAGTTTGATTTCAATTTGTTTGTTTTCAGTTTAGAAATTATTTATTAGAATTTATATATGCGGAAGTAAAATTAGATTTTTTATAATATTATAATTGGCATACGAAAATTGCTTGGGTTTATAAATTAAGTTGTTGATTGAAACTTGCATCATATTACTAATAAAACATAATACAAGAACGATAAAAAAATGGGTGGTATGGAAGCACACCCTAAAGTCACCATACACTGGAAAAATCGGGAAACAACAACAACAATTACATCATGCTAACATCAGCAAAGTATATTATAAAAAGATAGCATATCAAACAATCGGGGCCACCAGACCTATAGACGGAGGAGGTAGGAGGACTATTAGGCTTATCTCCCGGAGAGGTATCAGGGATGGACCAACCATCTTCTTGTTTTTTCCCTTCTTCATTCCACTTGTGGTGGAGAAAGATTACAAGAGCCAATCTGGGAAATTTGGCATGCCCATCTCCACCCAAAGGGTCAAACCCAACATGTCTAGTGGTTGATGGTTGTCTTCCATAATCACCAAAGGGAGAAAAGCCCCCCTTGGGAGGAGGAGGGGAGGAGAAAGCAAAGAGACTCTGTGATCTGTGGTGGCTATTGTTCCTATTTCGGCCACGACCCCTCCAAGTCCGGTCTATATGCTGGTCATTTTATAGAGGATCCTCCACTAGAACTCTACTAACAGTGCAGGGAGCACAGCCCCAGTGCTCGAGAAGAGTGCGGAGATGTTAAAGCTCCATTTCCACTTGCACTTGAATCTAAAGCATGACATTAGAGAGCACAAAGATTTATTAGAAATAGGAAAATCCCTGGCTAGGATATCTTTATTAAAAGCAGTAACATCTCTATTTTTCCATAGCATAAAAATAATTTCAATGTGGAAAATATGCCAAATTTGCTTGAACTTTGCAGGTTGGCAGGTAGGCCAACAAATCCCTCAAAAGAACGGTATGCCAAGAGAAGGGTTCAGGGCTATAGGGTTAGAATAATGAGTGGATCCAATTCCAGGCATCTTGAGTTCTCATAGAAAATCCAAAAATGTGCTTGAAGGACTCAAATTGACCACAAACTAAGCATCTAAGTGGAGGAATCCCCGTGTGAAGTAGTATTTCTCCCACAAGGAGACCTTGGGAAAGCAAGCTCCAAGCAAACATGGCTTTCTTGGGTTCCGCAATGGCAAAAAACAGTGTTAAATCTCAAATTCCATATAAAGGAGGGGGGGAGGTTGGTAAGATGCCACCATTTATTGAGCATCTCCTAAGGAGAAGTGGTTGGAGAAATCCACTGATAACCAAGCCGAGGTTTGTACCAAAGCATAGGTGTGGATGTGTACCAGTTCTGATCCTTCTGCCACCAAGGGGAGTTAGTGAGACCAATTTTGTGCAAGGCACAATCTGGCACAACCATATGAATTTCAGAGATAGACTCAAAGTCATGGGTGTTTAACTTAAACTTAGCCTTGAGGACCTCCCAAGTGAGCCAAGATCTGGTATGCTTGTCAAAAATATCCCTCAAAGTCTTAATGCATCAATGATACAGTCTCGGAACTTTAATTATAAGGGCTTTAGTCAATGGTTTTTCATTGATAATAACAGGGGCCACCATAGGGAGTGAGAATTGATAGATAGGCCAAATCTGAACCCATCACCCTTCCAAATCAACCATGGGTTGATAGTTTCTATGCCTTCCGAATGATTTTGACAACAAAGGTCCCAATGATCTTAATAGTGGCTAGGGTAACCAATAGGGTTTGAAAGCCTAGATTCCTCCAAAGCTTTCTACCTTGAGGGGCTTTTGTAGAGATGTAGTTTCTGAGAAAAAAATTCCAGACCTTTTGTCCTTCAATAGCTCTAATAATCAACTTAGCACATAAAGCAAGGTCTTGCTTAGCTATGTCAATTAAACCAAGGCCTCCAACATCTTTGGGTTGGCAACAAATGTCCCAAGCCACTTGATGAAAGTCTTTGTTGCCGTTTGCATTGGCTCATAATAAATCCATGAGCAATTTTTCCAGCTTCTTGTAGGTTGCTTTTGAGGGAGCCCAACAAGAAGAGTAGTAAATATGAGTAACTGAAAGAACTTTGGAACAAATTTTAAATTTGCCAACTAGGGAGAGAGGTTTAGTTATTCAACAGGATAACTTTTTCTCAACTCTGAAGACCACATAATTCCAAAACTCAACTGGAGAAGCTTGAAAAGCAAAGGGAATGCCTAACAACTTGAACATTTCACCATGGGAAATCCATTTCCATTGATAGACATTGAGCAAAAAATTTAAATGGCCACAACTCTGCCTGTAACACTGCATTTTGGTCCACTGAATGTTAGAGTTGGAGGTTGAACAAAAGATTTGGAGGCATCCCATGGCATTTTGAACCACCTATTCATCCTCTTAAAGGGTAAGAAAGGAATCATCAACAAAATACCCATTAATTAATTGGTTATGAGGAACAATGGGTAGAGAAATGCCCTTGACAAGTCGTCTATTAGTATAGTCTTTTAATAAGTAGCCAAACCCTTCAACAACAAGCACATAGAGAGAGAGGGAGCAAGAGGGCAGCCGTCTCTGATAGAGTGAAACAAACCAAAACTCTCAGGTTGATGACCATTACGAACCCACTTCGTACCTTCCAAAACTGCCATGATGCTATCTAAGATGTATCTCCCTCGGATAAACCTTCTTTGCTTAGATTGAATGATAAGGGGAAGCAAATACTTGATTTTGAGGGCTAGAGATTTAACTATAATCTTGTAGGAGAAATTTAGAAGGGTGATAGGCCACCAATTGGAGATGATTTCAAGATCCAAAATCTTGGGAATAAATTTGATATTACACTCATTGATGGGTTTGTCCAGTGGACCCTAGGAGAGAGCTTCCAAGTAGACTTTGTGTAGATCAGGGCCAACGCAATTCCAAAGAGTTTGGTAGAATTTGCAAAGGAAATCATCAACCCTTGGAGCCTTGTCTTGAGCCATAACCATTGTTGCTTGATGCAGTTCTTCTATGGATAGAAATTAATCACATGCCACCTTTTGAGAAGGGGAGATTTTCTAGGGAACAACATCCAACCAAATTTGTTAAGCCACTTTTTGAGTCTCCAAGGAAGGTTGAGCTTGAAAAACTTGACTATAATGTCGAATAAAAACGTGAAGATGTTTAGGAGATTAGTCAAACGATCTCCAACATTCTTAATGGTTTTTATTTGAGTGGCGGAATTGCCAAAACTTGAGCTTATTGAAAAATTCCTTGGAAACTCTATCTCTAATTTTGAGCCAATTTAGACAAGATCGCCACTGAGCTCCTCAGGCTTGATGAAGGTCAACAAGTTTGATTTGTTGACTGAGGGTAGCCACTTGTTTTTGTTAATAATCATCTAGAGGGGAGTGTTTTAACCCTTGGGAAAGACAATTGAATTCTCTAACTGAAGCAAAATTCACTCATTTTCTAATGAAGGCCAACTGCTTACCAAAAAATGAATAAAGGTGACAGTGCAGGTGATGATAGCGTCCCACCACTAAATCCACCCAAAATCCCCAGACAAACAAGAGGTAAGATTCCAAACTCTCTTGATGTGGGTAAGGTTTTGTGGATGTTGGAGATGGGAAGTATTCAGGTGGAATAGGTTACTATAAATTTTAGTGGGAAGCCTAGACCATTCTACTGTAAATTGGATGGGTTGGTGATCCAAGAGGAGGAAATATGTAAGCACATTCACAAGGCGATTATAATTATTAGCAAAAAAGAAGATATTTTGGTCTGAAAGGAGGGCACTCTCTAGTCTTTTGATCACTCATTTAGTTCATTGGAAAAATTTGGACCAAGTAAACCAAGCCATGGGAAATGAGTGCCAATGGTGGTCGTTTGGGTCAAACAGGGCAAACTTATTCTGCATATAGAACTAGGCTTCTCTCTCACCAGCGCACCATCACATTAGAAGAACCCCTTATTTGTCTTCTATGGATTCAATCATATTAAAATACCTGTTGATAATCTAGTGGGCCATGGGGAGGGAATCTCCCATCCATCTCCAAAGCATTGTCCTTTCAAAAACATCTTTGGAAGCTTAAATGTGAACAATACCGATAATCTGGCTGTCAAAATTAAAAATCATCTAGATAACTCAATTATATGGGTCCACTCCTAAATCCATCCCAAAGGATGCGTAAATAAGAACTATCAAGGTAATTAAGCCACCACGCCCCACCTCATGTTCAAACATATGATAAGTAGCCTTGGGCCAGATGATGTTGTCTACCATTTATAGAGCAAAACTGGTAATCTTAACTTCTTACAGGCACATGATATGCATATCTAAGAACTTATGACAAGAGTCATGTATTAAATACTTGCATTTTGGGTCTATCAAGCCATATACATTCCATGATAAAACATTCATTGGAAACCATCAAGGTTCATGGTTTCACCCTTTGGGACCTCTAATGTCGCAAAGCGGTTGCTCAAGAAAGTGTTATGTTGTTCGTTTATGAGAAACTATGCAAGCACAATAGGTCACCTCTTGAGATAAGCAAACTCATTATCTTCAATGCTAGGAGGAGGACTCCTTGAATGATGAGTTTCTTATGTGGGGAGGGGGGATTTCCCACAGGTTTGTCATTGAAACGTTGGCCAAAAGTGGATGTGAAGCTTGCGTTTGAAAGAAAGAGAACCTATAGAACATAGTCTCTTGTGGTTTAAGTATGGTATTAACATCCTACAAAACGCTTATCATGGTCAGACTAAGATTGGGTTGTGGGGCACGAGTAGGTGGGGTTTGGGTTGAGGGTGACAGAGTGGTTACATTAGTAGAAGATATTGGTTTATTTTTTCTAACGGGAGCTTTTGAGTTATGACTGCGTTGATTATTTCTCCTCCCCATCCCCTGCTAGCCATCAATTTCTCTCACCGAAGGGAGGGGAGGTATTGTTAATGTTTTGGGTGGTGGGTTTGAATAGGCCATAAGGGGGCAATCTTTGATCATGTGGTCCAAGGCCTGACACCAAAAACAAGTATTGGATAGGTTGATGTATAACACCCCCTAGGTGAACCGTTGACCTCCAATATGAATATTAGTGGTCTCACAGAGGTTTTGAGAAAGATCCACCTCCACACAAACCCGAAGTTAGGGATAGGCGACCAAAAAATGGTTGATTTCAAAAAAGACAAATTGTCTTGTGGGTTTAACTAGTTATTCTCTAAAGGGACAAAATGACATAGGTAAGCCAAGGAATTCTATCCAGACAAGGACTTTTAAGTTTTTTTTTTTGAAACATCAAATTCCTGGGTCCATAGTGAGAAGACAAGCAAGGAACTTCACACATAAATTGGGCCATGTTTATGAATGGCAATGCAGTGCTTAGGGTTTTCAAATTTGAAGAGAAAAAAACCCTTAGGTTTTGAATCTCAACCAACTTAATTACATGGGGTGGCCAGTTGGTTTTAAACCAACTTCGAATCATGGATTCAACCAGGACACAACCCATCAAATAATCGATAAGGGTGTGGGTTTCCATCCAATGACAAGCATTATCAAAAGCATGCAAATCAATTAAAACATTAAGAGGGGAATCCTTGAGAGATGGGTACATTACCACATGGTAAAATTTTGGAACAAACCTGTGTGCTCACTTTCGCGCCATGGTTGATTTATCCTAATTGATTGCATCAAATGATGCAAGCTCTTGAGGAGAGCCCATTAAATAAGGAAAGGATCACCTAGAGGGTAGAGGCCCAAGAAGCAAAAATAATAAATACAGTTAAAAAATCCTGCAAGTCTGAGTAATATTGTGGCGGTGTGACAGAGGAGGGTAAACCCTAATCAAATCTAGTCATGACACGAGTTTAGAGCTCCCAATAAACAACCATAAACCACACAATTAAATTTAAGTATTCTAAACTCACAAAATAAAGCTAAATGTTAACCATGATTATTAATATGTTGATCAGATCAAGACCTTCACATTTGTGTAACTATATATATAAACTTACCACCTTTAAGAATATAATCCCATAATAAAACCTATTTTAAATTTTAAAGCAAAAGCTTATTTAATAACATTCAGTATGAATATCATGCATAATTAACACAAGCATATCATAGTGAAATTTTCCAAAGGAGGCTATTCTCAAATTAGTACTCCCTTAATATGAATCGAATATGTATAATAATTTTCTCAATTTAGTATTCCCTTAATATGAATCGAATACGTATAATAAATTTCCATGCTAGAATCTCTACAAGTAAAGTCCACACATCATGATGACTCATTAAAGAAGATTGCATGGACAAAATAGAAGTACATAATCTCTCACAAGTTTTAGCATGTGCCTCTCATGACTCACTCCCATTGCTTATAAAAGACCATACCTTGCCCTCAATTTATAGCATTGTTATCGAGGATGGTTGGTTATATTTGGTAATTTGAAACTATACAAGTTTCTAAATTAATAGAATTAAACATGTTATGGAGGATGGTTAGTTATATTTGGTAATTTGAAACTATACAAGTTTCTAAATTAATAGAATTAAACATGTATATGTGAGTCAGTCAAATTCGGACTTTAATTACCTGTGCTCTAAGTGATCAATTTTTCTTTACATGGTCAAATGATAACATGTGTAACATGGAATTTCTATAAATACAAGTTGCAAATCTCATATGGATAAGTTTCTTATTTATAATAGAGAAAAATAAGAATTGTCTAACCTAAGAAAACTAAGTAAGCTTAGGCAAGGGGTATGAATACAAAAACATTACTCTTAAATGAACTTAAGCAAACAAGGTTCAACCTTCGATATGGGTCCCAATAGTTAGGCCTAATGAGGTATCCATTTATATTATGTTTGGAATGGTCCCAACATCGAGGCCTAATGAAGTACCCATTTATATTATGTTTGGAATTTTGTTAAAATAGTGAGATACAATACAAGTATCTCATCCAATAAGTAGTATATCACACATATGTGCCACCTATTCCCTCCGCTTGAATACCCCTCCCTAATGTAAAATTAGTGAGGCAGATGAATGTCTCAAGTAAAAAATGTTTGAATTAATGATGACCTCACACAATTATGAAGTATCATAAATCAACAAGTGTTGAAGTTGATGTCGACCACACAAAATAGGAAAGCATAATAAAAATAAAGACAAGGATTAGTGAAGGCATAGTGTCAAAATTTTCTCAAAAAAAGGGCTTCATAATAGAAGAAACAACAATGTATAAACCCTGTGAAAATGGTAAAAGGGATAAAGTAGGAAATAAATAATGAAAATTCTAAAAGCACAAAGAGAGGATGGAAATAATTCCAAAGTGGCATGCATCTCATTCAAACTCAATTAAAGTTATCCAAAAGAAAATTGACGAGAATGTTCACCCATTGTCAAAAATGTTTCCATCAAATTTATCCAACAAGAACCTAATCGGAGTGCCTAGACAATTTTACAAAAAATTGCCATCAAATTACACTAAGAGGGATCATTGTTGCTACTAGGTACCAATAACGTTGTTTAGATGATGAAAATGAATAGTGGATGAACTACGTGGCTAGTAGAATCCACGCAAGGAGTGTTAACAATGCCACCACAATCTATCATAAATCCATCCAAGATGAACATGTGTCATGTAGGGTTTAGGCTAGAACAGAGGATGTTATAGGGTATCAATAGGGAGGGAGGAATAAAGGTGGCATGGCAGGTGGAGCATTGGGGAACAACAATAATGGAGGGTTTACAATAAGGGCAATGGTGGTTGCATTGATAGTGGTTAGTGGACCACAACTACTTATGTGGCAAATGATGGAGAGGAGCATGTGGGTAATAGGTGTATGGTCAACCCGACCTTGCATTGTTGGGTCAATAGGGATGGGGAGTTAACCTTGATGGATTGATCAAGGGGTGGCCAAAAAAATCTTTATACACACACATATACATAAAAAGATAAAAAAAAATGACCCCTCTTTGTTTTAATCCTATAAAAATAATAAATTACCCTTCCTCACCACACCCCTAAATTATATTTTTCTTCAAATATGTAAACACACCCCTTCAAACTTCAAATAATCCCTAAAAAGAATTATTTTTAAAATCTAATTTAAAAAAAAAAAAAATCAAACTAATCTTTTAGAAATTCCTAAAATTTTCATCTAAAAAAGCCCTTAAAATTTTTATCACAAAAGATTCAGAGACCCTGCCTCTCCATTGTCCTCCTCCCCCAACCCCCCCAAAAAAAGGCCAATTATTTTTTGAAAATAAATTTAAAAAATGCCATATTTTTTTGTATGCTAGTCATATAAGGATAAAACTTCATATTTCTATTTTTTCTCTATTACCCATTCATATCTATCACTATATGTAAAATTTGAAATAAATAAGTTCCAAGTATATAGGGTTGTTACGTACAAGGTTACAATAACTTATCGCTAAGTAGATGTCGTAGATATAATGAATCCTTTTCATGTGATACCTAAGTTCCACATATCATTTTGGTCTCATGTGATTTAATCTCTCTTTCATATATCAACGAGTATATAGAAAAGATGACCTTATTCTATGTACCACTACCTATATAGGAAGGGTGAGCATATCTAGAGGTTTGTTATATTGGTTTGGTCGTATATAGAAAAATAAACCATTTGGATCGATAAGGAGCTAATCCATCTCCCTTCATATAAAAAATGCATTCAATAAAAATAATTATTGGCACAACACTAACCTAGAAGAAAACTTAGTTAAAATAGTTGAACATGTGGAGATCACTCTCATCTTCAATGATTTATGGTTTGACATTTGTGACAAGGATGCATAACCAACTAAACCAAAGGAAGAAAATAAATTAAAATCTTGGAATCACAAGAATTTGAAAAATGTTGGCCTTGATAAGGGCCTCAGTTAATAGAGAAGTTTTTTTTGTCATATACAAGAGTGAAACACTCCATCAGAATTAATGTATAATTTGAAGGACTTGTATGATTCTCATTCATAATTGGAGATCATACAATTGAAATTAAAATTCTTCAACCTTGAGTTGAAAAGCAATGACAGATGAGTCTAGACTTATAAATTTGAGTTATCAAACATGATTTTGATGTTACTAGTGTAAAAATAAATATATACATGACTACATTCATGAAAAGTCTTCTTTACACATATTCAACATATTTGGAGTCTTTGCAAGCAAGCAAGCAATTGAAGACTCTCATTTTTTATAAGTTGGCTGAAAAAATGGTCAAAAGAGGAGAATTTTTTAAGAAAGACTAATACCATAGGTGAAAGTATTTACTATGCTCATTAAAATGGAAATTATTTTAAGGATTCTTCTTCCAATAATGGCTCGCATTCCAAAAATTGAGGCAAATGGAAAAACAAGGGTCAAGGAGGCAAAAATGACAAAAAAAAGGGACAGCACCAAAAGAAAAATGATAAACAAAATTTGTTTTGAAAACGTTGTAGCATAAAATGTAGCCATGGGGCTCATGAATGAAAAAAATCATGGGAAAGAAAAAATTGAGGCCTATTGTGAAAAATGAGAATAAAAGGAAAATAAGAAAGCTTCGTAATAAGACTTAGCTTAGTTCACAAGTGAATGTGTGATTTCCATTTCAGGTGAAGCAAAGAATGCCTCGATGAATTCAATCTGGGACAATGCTTGGGTCCTAGAAACAGGGGCCACACAACATATGACTTTCCAAATAAACTTCTTTGAGGATTTTCATGAAGAAAGTTGTGGTCCAGTATATTTTTTAGATAAAACAAGTCTGCAACCTCAAAGTAAAGGTATAATTCCACCTAAGTCACTAGGGCTTCTAGATTTCATTCTAAAAAATGTCCTATACCTTGCTCAATTGAAAATAAAATTTTTGTCTCTATTTCTCATTCGACAATAAGTCCACTACATTCTATTATATGATGTAGAGGTACATATCAAAATAAAATGTTATAATGCACTCATCTTGACTAGAATTGAGGAAGGAAAGTTGATTGGCACCATATAGATGTATTGTACTAAATAGACCAATTTATTTCATCCTCCTTGACCCAACAACTAAACACCGAACCACGATGGAAGGTAGTTCATAATAGTTGAAAGGAATTCCATACTACCTACTATAGGAATTGAATCACCCTCTAGCTCTTTACTCTTTACACTCCATTGAAATAGGAATCAAAACAATCGCTTTGATTTCCCCACTTCAGGATAGAACTAGACTAAGATTTCCCCTAATCTAGAATATGCACTACCAACACTAAGGGGTTAAAGCCATATCTATATACTTGGCATGGCCCCAGTTTCCTCTAGGTTTAAGGCTGCACTATAATGTCATGTAGGAATCACCAACTGGAATATGCACTACCTTCTCTAGTTTCATATATTTAAGGTCAGTCATTAGGACTGGCACCTGATATTACCTTGGCTTGGTTCTAGCCTTGGCGGCATGCCACAAATACCGCGCTCTGGTTTGGTACTAAGAATGAAAGGGGATCAAGAGGTATTAAGCTCAAGAGGATTGGAAACTGACTAAAAGATTAGATTTAATAATCTCTAAGCTCATGTATGGATGTCACTCGCTGAGATAGAGATAGGGAGCCATATATGTAGATAGGGGCTCAAGTATGGATTGTTTGAGATAGAGATACAAATGAATGACTCATGACCCCCTAGTTGAGACCCAATGGCACTAGTTGAGATAGAGATAGGGATGAATGACTCAAGACCCCTATATATGGTGCATCACCCTGAATGTCTTGGTGGGAAACATCAATTGGAGTGGAGTTGTGAAATATGTTATAGTATGGAAGTAGGAATAGACTATTGTGCATAAATGACCTTGACCTGCATGCATAATTTATCACTATAATGAATCAACATAGATTTCATTATATTGAATAAACCTATATCTCGCTAGTATCATAACATGATTACATAGATATGATTTCATGAATCCTCTACTGACATGATATCAAATGGGATATCAATAGGGCTCGACCACGTGCCACAACAGGAGATTAGAATTGACCAATGAGCCATAGTGGTTGAGAGTAGGTGAAAATGAGGTAGTTACATACATCCAAAAGCTCATTATGGATGTCCTAGAAGCATAAAACATAAAAATATTTTGCCAATTAGATGAGTTGATGATCTCAACCTAACACATTCAAACACTATCTTGTAGCATGCTCAGTAGTCGTTTCAATAGTGTTATCGAGTTTTAATTAATATTAGGTCATCACATTTGTGTTTAGGGGGATCAATATGCCCTATTTGAGTGCCATGTGTAACTAATCAAAAACATTGTTTCACAAGGTAATAAAATAGGGCATATTAAGTCCAAATATACATTAGGTAGTTGTATTTGTGTTTAATGGGCTCAAAATTCCCTATTTTAGTGCCACATACAACAAATTGAGTGGTTAGTTGCATATGACACTCAAATAAGGAATATCAAGTGTGAATTTACATTAGGCTATCACATATGTATTTAGGGGGCTTGATATGTCCTATTTGAGTGACTTGTGAAACTAATCAAGTGATTGGTTGCATGAGGCACTCAAATAAGGCATATCGAGTTTGAAGTGATTTGTTGTATGTGGAATTCAAATAGGGCATATCAAGTGTGAATTTACATTAACGGCTATAACATTTGTATTTAGGGGCTTGATATTCCCTATTTGAATTTATTGTGCAACTAATTAGGTGATTGGTTGCACAAGGAACTCAAATAGGGCATATCAAGTCTAAATTTACATTAGTTTGTCACATTTGTGTTTAGGGAAATGATATGCCCTATTTAAGTGCTATGTGTAACCAATCAAGTGATTGGCTACACAAGGCACTCAAATAGGGCATGTATTGAGTCTGAATTGAGATTAGGTTATCTTATTTTAGTTTATGGGGCTTAATATGTCATATTTTAGTGCACCATGTAAATAATTGAATGATTGATTACGTGGGATATTGAGTCCAATTTACATTAATTTGTCATATTTATGTTTAGGGAGCTCAATAAACCTTATTTAATTTCCCCATGTAACCAATCAAGAAATTTGTTGCATGCGGCATTCAAATAGGTCATATCAAGTCTAAATTTCCATTAGGTTGTCTTTATTATGTTTAGGGGGATTGATATGCCCTATTTTAGATCCCAATTAATGAATAGAGTGATTGGTTGTCAGCGCACTTAAACATGGCATATCAAATTTGAATTAATATTAGGTTGCCAAATTTGTTTTTAAAGGGCTATATATAACCTATTTGAGTGATCATGTAACAAATTGAGTGATTAGTTGAATGGGGCATTAAAATAGGACATATTGACTCCCAATTTACATTAGGTTATTGCACTTGTGTTTAGGGGGCTAGATTTATCCTATTTTAGTGCTCCATGTAATTTTAAATTAGGTTTGTATGTGCACAATCACTTTTGAAAGCTAGAATTAGGTTTGTATGCATATATTTGACCTTCATAAGTGTGTGTATGACTTGCAAATAGTTTTTCCAAAGTTGAAACCCTAATCGGACATAAAAATATTTTAAACCTACACATGTAAAAAGGTAGAGTGTAATTAGATGAGTTGACCTCGATAACCCCCACAATGACTGAATGATTCCTACATGTCCAATACTCTAATGAGGGAATCTAACACACGTATTTATCCCACTTAGTGTGTTTTATGAAGTTGTGTTCCTTTGACTGTATGAATCCATATAGAAATGGATTGAATAGTTGATCATGCTTTACTTTCGGGGTGGATAAAACATGTTTGTGACTTGGTTAAGGATTGCATTTAGTGATCAAAATCAAAATTAGGAAGAATAGGGTACTTTTACTCAATGTGCACTAGTGTAAATATGTCTTTGTATTGAAATTTCAAAGTGGTGGAATAAGTGACTTGAATGTGCCTTTATATAAATCCAAAAGGAGAAACCACATGTGAGAAACCTAAAAACTCAAAAGATAAGATAAGAGAGGGTTTAATTTTAAAAATTGATTACTAGAGGACCAAGGGATAGGATCAACCCATAGGGAAAAATCTTATTGCGACTATTGTCCCTATTGGTCTGTCTTGTCCTTTAGGGAAACATATGAAATTTAGATTTGGGTTTGGTTATAAAGATTCTTAAGGGCATTTTTTACAATCTAAACACTAGTGTAGGTGATAGATAACAATTTAGAATAGAAAAATCTTGCATATATGATATAAGTTTACAACATCATTTGGCAGAGACCAAGGTTCACTTTGGTCATTGGAGTTGATTCTAAGATATGACGGATTGACATTCATAGTAGTGGAAAGGCCTATGATTTTGGATATGTCTTACGAGCTGATGTTATTTTGACTTCCAATGTCCAATACTAGGCTCAAGAGGGAGTCAATAGGTGCTAAGTTACGATTGAGCATCGACAAAAGAACTCAATCATTTAATACTAGATAGACTGATTGGTATTAGACCTATTGAGTACTAGCCATAGAGAACACTTAATTAATTAATGGTATATATAAATATGTGTGTGTGTGTGTGCACGTGCGCGCGTGCACTTGAGCATCGACTTTAGGAATTTATGCACTTGACCTCCTCCCCCCCACCTCTCTCTATATAGTTTAGGGAGAGGGAGATAGTGATATGAGTGCTTCTGATATGATCCTAAGAAAATAGGGTTTGCAAGCACTCCCCTCCACTACAAATAGTAGTGGTAGTGGAAATGGTAGTGGTAGTGTCCTAAGCGAGTTTGGAATGCTACAAAATGACTTTGTTCAATGTGAGTCTAGAATAAAGCAGTTAGGTCATGCATTCATGGGATTGAAATTGATGCATGCATGGATTGACCCATCTATCTAACATTTGTTTCAGAGTGAACAATATCTTTTTTGAATGTATTTTAAATGGTGATTCAATTCCTTTTGTTTTGAATGAAGTGTATCAGGGTGATTAGCCCCAATCATATTTGGTAGATCAAGAAGGACTATAATGAATTACTCCATGGGTATTGTCATATGATTTACATAGTAAAAATAAGATAATCTCAAGTTGATCATATTAATTAAATAATAAACATTAGAGTGATGACTATGGAGCAATCAACAATTAAAAAAAGTGTTCAAATGACTAGATTCATGTCCACATAGGATCATGTAGTTACGAATGTCCATAAAAGATCCCCTATTGGATCGAATCATTCCATTTCAAGTCTATGACCAAGTCATGAGGGTGGGGGGTAAGTATATAGTCCTACTATCGTGAGATTGGAGCAAAAATATTTTTATCTATAGACCTAAAATGTTATCTACCGACTGCAAGTGCATAAATTCTCTCTATATTTGCATAAATGGTTGAGTACTCGACTGGGCACATAAATGCTACCTTTATCTCCCCATATAGAGATATAAAGGAAACATGTAAAATTCTATCCATGTATCAACCTATCTATCTATCTATCTATGGGAAGTGGGTTACACATAAATGACTTGACCTAATCTATAGTCATTAGTTGACTGCTCTACTCAACTGACCCTTACCCTAAACTATGGGAGCTCAAGGCACAAATGTTATATCCCAATCCCCCATGATAAATCTATTACATACATTTCATGTTACATAAATAATAGAGATATCGTGCTTCTATCCATTTTCATTAGTGAAACGATGTGATGGAATTTTGTCAGAGCTATGAAATTGTATCATGATGACAAGTATGCTAGAGGCTATTCACTTATAGATATCAATCGACCTATTAGTTAAAAAAACCACAAAGTATTTAGGAATTTGGCCCAAAACCATCTTCAAGAATTTTTATAACTCACCATGAATAAAATTATTATGATATGGGAATGGCACCACCTAGAATAACATGGTTATTTGATGGGAATAACACTACCTAGAATGACACTAGCATTAAAACCTATACTATGAATATAATATGGGAATAATAGTCTAGGTACGGTAGTCTTATAGAATATATCTGGGGATGGAAGGTTGATTTCAAATGGTCAAATCATTGGTACATTAATAGTGTCATTTCCTAATCAACTTGAGAGATATATATCCAAATTGTTGGTTCATTGAGTAGATATAGATAAGCAGGAGAGGTCATTTACAGACTAAATGTCATGCACTTTACCAGATAGAAATTAATTTACCTAACTACAAAGATAGAGAGAGAGAGATAAAGTATTTGGGAAGCAAGGGTCAAGAAAGTGCATTGACGTAATGGGTTACTGAGTGAATGGTCAATGAGTGAATGGGAATAGCATTAAAATGGGAATAATAACATATGATGTATCAATTAGCAAGGCATCTAGAAAACAACATCAATATCAACCATGGGTGTAGACGAGTGCATGATCGTAGGTATTAACATGTTTGTCAAACCCCATCTATCTAAATTAACACCTATGAATGTTGAGGTTTGTTGATGGGGGAACAAAAATTGGGTCTGTATGATCTCATGATCTGGGTTGTTTCTATTCTTTAGTGAAATGAATGTTCATGGAATGAGAATCGTAAGGCGATACTCTATCTTTATATCAATGGATGGGGCTAATGGAGTGACTCACTTCTATCTATCTCTCTCCCACCTCCTCATTAGGAAAGAAGAAAGAAGATATCTAGGTCTACATTAACATTGGGGTGCAAAAGTGATCGGTAGGTTTGGCCCACAACCCAAATCTTCTTTTGCCTTTGTTTTAATAGATGAGAGATGGCCCCAAAATTAGATAGTTGAAGGTGAAAATAAAGAAGCCAATACAAAGTTGTCATTTTTTCGATGAGGGTTGGATGTATCAATTGAGATAGGTAGATGCATTTGTGAATGTTCCATCCCATCATAATAAGTACATGATGCACCATGTTAACAGAGGCATTTTCTCTATCATTCATTCTTATATCTATCTTGACCAATTCATAGCTAATCCCCTATCTATATATATGGCTCCCTATCTCTATCTCGACCAATGACATCCACACATGAGCTTAGAGCTTAATAATTCTAATCTTTTAGTCAAATTCCAGTCCTATTGAGCTTAGTACCTCTTGAATCCCTCTTAAGTGCAATCCCAGACCAAAACAAGGTAGTTAGGTGTGTCGCTAATGTTGGAACCAAGTCAAGCTAGTGTTGGGTACCAATCCTAACGATTGGCCTTAAAACCTATGAAACCAAGGACGGTAGTGCATATTATAGTTGGTGATTCCTTATAGGACCTTATAATACATAATTAAACCTTGAGGAATTGAGGTCATGCCAAATATATAGAGAGGGCTTAAACCCATTAGTATCGGTAGTGCATATTCCACACTAGGGGGCACTCTTATTCTAGTTCCCTCCTAAATTGGGGAGATTGGAGAGACTGTCTTGATTCCTATTCCAGTCAGTGATTCACCATTCAAGTAGAGAGTAAAGGTTAAAAAGTAAATATTAAAGAGATAGAGGGTGATTTGATTCCTACAAATAGTAGTTAGGCATTCCTATCAACTATTCTGAACTCCCCTCCTTTTTGATTAGGTGTTTAATTTCCAAGTCAAGGAGATTGAAATAAAGTGGTATATTTGGTATTATATATCTATACAACACAAATTTCATATATCTCTATTTTTCCTTATAAATGGCACCTTGATGATAGATAAGGTGTCATATCCTAGATAAATATATAGATCAGTCATATCACATATATAATAGACCTATATACCTATTGTAATTTTTAAAACTTATGTTCAATATTGAAATTATGAAAACTAAGTACTAAGATATTGAAGCAAGGTGATTTTGATCTAAAGACCTAAAATATTATCTCTCAACTATGAGCACAAAAATTCTATCTATATTTGCACGAACGTGAGTGCTCGACTGGGCACATAAATGCTCTCTATCTCCCCATATAGAGATATAAAGGCAACCTGTAAAATGTTGTCCCCATCTCAACCTATGTATGTATTTATGGGAAGTGGGTGATGCATAAATGACCCGACATGACCTGTAGTCATGATTTGAGTGCTCTACTCAAACTAACCCTATTTTGAACTCTAGGAGGTTAAGACACAAATGTTATCTACCAATCCCCCATAAATGCATCTATTACATACATTTATGTTACGTAGATAATAGATATATCACGCTTCTATCCATTTTAATTTGTGAATTGATGTGATGGGTTCGTGTAAGAGCTAAAATATTATATCATGACTACATGTATGCTTGAGGCTACATGCTACAAGTTGGACATTTATGCATATCGATAAACCCATTGATCGAAAAACCCACAAATTATTTAGTAATTCATCCCAGATCCATCTTCAAGCATTTTTATAACCCACCATGAATAACATGATTATGAGATGGGAATGGCACTGCCTAGAATAACATGGTTATTTGATGTGAATAACACCACCTAGAATGGCATCAACATTGCAACTTAGACCATGAAAATAATATTGGAATAACG
This sequence comes from Torreya grandis, assembly GCA_037957365.1. Classification (NCBI taxonomy): domain Eukaryota; kingdom Viridiplantae; phylum Streptophyta; class Pinopsida; order Cupressales; family Taxaceae; genus Torreya; species Torreya grandis. Next base: position 2,154,899 of record JARHVA010000582.1, read on the forward strand.
GTCTGGGTAGGGTATCCCTATATTATATATCTGGTAAGGGAAGGTCAATTTAAAATGGTCAAATTATCGGTCCATTGATAGTGTCATTTCCAAATTAACTTGAGAGATCCATATCTAAATCGTTGGTTTACTGATTAGATATAGATAGGCAGGAGAGATCATTTATGGACTGAGTGTCATGCACTTTATCGAATAGACATTACTCGACCTAACTACAAATAGAGAGAGATAGAGTATTCAATAATCAAGGGTCGATGAGGTACATCAACATAATGGGTTATCGAGTGAATGTTCAGTGAGTGAATGGGAATAGTGATAAAATAGGAGCAATAACAGATGACATACCAGTCAGTGGGGAATCTCTAAAACAATATTGATATTAAGCGTAGGGGTTGATAAGTGCATGATCATAGGTATTAGCGTGTATATATGACCCCTCGTATTTGGATTAACACATATTTATGTTAAGGTTCAATGATGGGGGGGAATTGGGTATGTATGATCTCATGAATTAGGTTGTTTTTATTCTTTAGAGAGATGAACATTCATGGAACATGAATCATAAGGTGGTACTCACTCTATCTCTATATTAATGGATGAGGTTATTAGAGTGACTCACTTATATATATCTTTATCCCACCTCGTCATTGGTGAAAGCAAATCTATGGGTCTACACTGATGTTAGGGTGAAAAAGTGGAGGTTCGACCCAAAACCCAACTCTTCCTTTGCCTTCATTTTAATAAATGATATATGCCCCCAAATTTAGATAGTTAAAGGTGAAAATAAAGAAGCAAATACAAAGTTGTCATATTTTTGTCAAGGGTTGGACATATCAATTGAGATAAGTTGATGTAATTGTGCATGTTCCATCCCATCATATTATATAGATGATGCACCCATGTTAGCATAGTCCCTATCTCTATCATTCCTCTATATATCTATCTTGACCAATCCATACATGATACCCTATCTATATATATGGCTCCCTGTCTCTATTTGAACCAATGACATCCATAACTAAGCTTAGAGCTTAATCACTCCAATATTTTATTTAGTTTCCAATCCTCTTGAGATTTGTACCTCTTGACTCCATCTCAAGCTCTATACCAGACAAAAGCAGGATAACAAGGGTGTGTCACCAATGTTAGAACCAAGCCAAGGTAGTGTTGAGTGTCAGTCCTAATGACCGGCTTTAAACCTATGAAACCAAAGAAGGTAGTGTATATTCTAGTTGGTGATTCATACAAGACCTTCTATTAAAACCTTAAACCTTATGTAAATTGAGGTCATGCCAAATATATAGATATGTATTAAACCCTTTAGTGTTGGTAGTGCATATTCCACACTAGGGGCACTCTTATTCTAGTTCCCTCTCGAAGTGGGGAGATCGAAGTGACTATCTTGATTCCTATTCTAGTCAGTGAGTCCCCAATTAAGTATATAATAAAGAGTCAATATTAAATATTAAAGAGATAGAGGGTGATTGAATTACTACATTTGTTAGATTGACATTCCTCTTAACTATTTTGAACACCCCTCTATCGTGGTTACGTGTTTAGTTTCTAGGTCAAGGAGAGTGGAATAAAGTGGTATATTTAGTATTATATATCTATATGAGGTCAAGGAGAGTGAAATAAAGTGGTATATTCAGTATTATATATCTATACAACACAAATGCTCTATATCTCTATTCAACCCTATATATCTATATGGCAATCTGACCATAGATAGGGTGTCATCTCCAAGATACATATATAGAGCAATCATATCACATATATAATACACCTATATATCCATTATAATTTTTACACCTTATGTTCAATATTTAAATTATAAAAACTAAGTATTGATCGAGAGATTGAAGCAAGGTGATTTTGATCTTCAAACCAAAAATGTTATCTCTCAACTAAGAGCACATAAATGCTATCTATATTTTCATAAATGATTGAGTTCTTGATTGGGACAATAAATGTTATCTCTATCTCCCCCATATAGAGATATAAATGCAACCTATAAAATGTTATCCCCATCTCAACCCATCTATCTATCTATGGGAAGCAGGTGATGCATAAATGACCTAACCCAACTTGTAGTCATCGATTGAGTGCTCCACTCAACTGATCCCTATCCTGAACTATGGGAGGTCAAGACACAAATGTTATCTTCCAATCCCCCCATGATGTATCTGTTACATACATTTCATGTTATGTAGCTAATAAAGATATCACACTTATATCCATTTTCATTAGTGAATCAATGTGATAGGTTCTCCTAAGAGTTATAGGACCGTATCATGACTACAATGATACTAGAGGTTACATGTTATAGGTTGGTAATTTATGTGCATCGATCAACCCATTGATCAAAAAACCTACAAAGTATTTAGGAATCCAACCCAAATCCATCTTCAAGCATTTTTCTAACCCACCATAAATAACATTATTATGAGATGGGAATGGCACCACCTATAATATCATGGTTATTTGATGTGAATAACATTACCTATAATGGTCTAAGCATTACGACCTAGACCATGAATATAATATGGGAATAACATTCTGGGCATGAAATCCCTATATTATATATATGGGAAGGGAAGGTTGATTTCAAATGGTCAAATCATTGGTCTATTGACAGTGTCATTTCCCATTCAAATTGAGAGATCAAGATCCAAATCGTTGGTTCACTGAGTGTATATAGATAGGTAGGATAGTTTATTTATGGATTAAATGTCATGCACTTTACTAGATGGGCATTACTCAACCTAACTACAAATAAAGAGAGAGATAAAGTATTTGGGAAGCGAGGGTCGAGGAAGTGCATTGACATAGTGGGTTATCGAGTGAATGGTCAGTGAGTGAAGGGGAATAGTGGTAAAATGGAAATAATAGCATATGATGTACTAGTCAATGAGGAATCTAGAAAGTAACATCAATATCAAGTTTGGGGTCGATGAGTGCACAAACATAGGTATTAACATGTACATTAAACCCCACCTATCTAGATTAACACCTATGCATGTTGAGGTTCATTGATGAGGGAATAAAATTGGGTTTGTATGATCCCATGATTTGGGTTGTTTCTATTCTTTTGTGAAATGAATTTTCATAGAATGATATTCATGAGGCGGTACTCACTCTATCTCTATATCAATGGATGGGGTTATTGGAGTGACTCACTTCTACCTATCTATCTCCCATCTCCTCATTAGTGAAAGTAGATCTCTACGTCTACACTAACATTGGGGTGTAAAAGTGATTGAGAGGTTCAACCCACAACCCAACCCTTCCTTTGAATTTATTTTAATAGATGATAGATGTCCCCAAATGTAAATATCCAAAGGTGAAAAGAAAAAAATGAATACGAAGTCATATTTTATTCGAGGGTTGTGTTGGGTGAGTATTTTGTCGACTAGCTAACTAGTGAGCAAAATAGTTCCCTTCACCACAACATAGGAAGATTGGTCATCCAATGTTATAGGTTTACCACATCCAAAGGGGACAAATCTCTCCTCTCATCAAGGGGAGGTTCCCTATTAAATATGCAGAGGCTATATACTATATAAATAAGCAAAAAGTAAGACACAGGGGTGGGATAAACCATCCATCTCTCTTTTTTCAGAGATGATTCTAATAAATAGAGGAGAAATCTTGGGTGATTGGTGAAGGTACTTCTCTTCTTTTAGAAGTAACTTTCAGCCAAGAGCCAGATCCCTTCTTGGAGAGTAGAAATCCTGGTGATGCAATAGAAGGCACTTCTCTTCTTTCAGAAGTGCTTGTTCTTGCAAACAACAGGACTCTTTCTAGTAATAAGTGATCGGTAATAGGGTATAAAGTAACTAGCAATCTAAGATGTAGCAAAAAGTCTCCACCTTGACTACCCTAGAGGAAGGTACGAAGAACAATGGGGGCACAAAGTTGTCCCAAGGTCCTTTACACAGAAACAAAAAGAAAATACACACTGAAGACAACTGCAGATAGCACAAACTCTTCCACAACTGACTTCAGGACACCTTCTTGATTACTTCTGCTAGTTTTGCTTGTTAGATCAAATAAACAAGAATGCTCCTAGGAAACAGACATAAGAACAATTTCCTAAAATAGCACAAGCTATAACAACACAAAGTCTGCAAGTAACTTATTTTCTCATTTAGATAAAATAATATGAAATTACAATCTGAGTTCAAAGTCTCAGTATTCGCCTTTCAATTTGGGCAGAGTTTTGCTTCTGGTAACGAGAAGATCTCCCTAAAACAATAAAAGAGATTACAATATATAGCAGCAAAGAAAGACTTGGCACTTTGTTCCATAGAACGGCCCATGCTATGCATTCAATGCCTTGAATGCATTTCCTGGTTTGTCAAAGGATTGTGTTGAAAACAAGGCGGCTGTCTTAACTATGGCATGTCATTTCATCCCATATGTCTTTTCCTAAGTCTAGATCATCTGATCTGTCCCTTCTGACGTCTACAAAGCTATCCATTTTTCCTTTACTTCATGGAAGAAAAATAGGCCACATCCTCAATGTTTGCAAGCTAGAGAATCTACTTCGCAGACTATTCCAGCTACCGAAATAACTACTGTGTAGATATTTTCCTCTTTGTCCTCTTTTTGATTTTGTCTTTTCTAGCTTTGTCTCTTCTTGGAATTTAAGCTCCTAGGCTATCTTTTCCCCTTTCTAATTTTGTCTTTTCTTGGAATTTGAGCCCTCGAGGCTATATTCTTAGCTTTGCCAGCTCTTTCGGCTCCTTCTTTAGCTGGTCGCTGAGTTTGTTTTTATGTTCCGCACCACATTTGAAACTTAGCAAATATTTTATTACCTTAAATTTGACATCTACGAAGACGTCATTGGTTGACTATTTCAATGGTTCGGGCGGCCTTTTCGGCTCCTTGGTTGAATCGCTTTATTGTTTCAATCGCTTTCCCGCTCCTTGGTTTAACCATCCGTTGAACCACTTGTTTGCTGCTTCTTTCCTTGACTGAGGCCACCTTTGAACCTATGAACTCGTTGAACCTTTTGGTTTAAGGTTCAATGGTTCAATCGGTTCATTATTTTTATTTGGCTAAGTCCTTTTGATCATTTTGAACCAAACGCATTGAACCATTGAACCCGTTGAACATTTGAACCAAAGTGGTTCAATGGTTCAATGGTTCAAGCCTTCTTCTCTTTGACAAGTGTTTTGAAGCCATTGAACCTTTTGGTTGAACCTTATCGTTGAACCAACCTTGAAATCATCCAAGTGTTGAGAGCTTGCTTCTTTCTTGCACAGTCTGTAGAAATCAACCTGCGAAGCTCGTAGAACTTGGCCTACAGAGTCCATAGATTTAAGCCTACAAAGTCCGTAGATTCAAGCCTACAGAGTCTGTAGATTCAAGCCTACAAAGTCTGTAGATTTCTAGAAAAGCTTGAAAAATGAGGAATTTGAATGCTCAGAACAAATTTCGAAAAGGGAAGAGACAATTTTGGTTTGTTGAACCAAAATAGTTCATATGTTGTCCCAAAAAAATGAGTGATATTTTTGGGGGACAACAGGTTGGACATATCAAACGAGATAGGTCAATACATTTATACAAGTCCCATCCCATCATATTACATAGATGATGCATCCATATTAGCATTATCCCTATCTTTATAATTCATCCCTATCTATATCTCGACTAATCCATACCTGGGCCCCTATATATATAGCTTCATATCTCTATCTCGACCAATGGCATCCATACATAAGCTTAGAGCCTAATAAATATAATATTTTAATCATTTTCCAATCCTCTTGAGCTTAATAACTCTTGACTTGCTCTCATGCTTAGTACCATACTAGAGCAGGGTAGTTGGGGTGTGCTACCAATGCTATAATCAAACCAAGGTAGTGTTGGGTGCTGGTCCTAATGATCAGCCTTAATCTTATGAAACCAAGGAAGGTAGGCCATATTCCAGTTGTTGATTCATATAGGACCTTATAGTGTAACTTTAAACCTTGATAAAATTGAGATCATGCCAAATATATAGATATGACTTAAACCCCTTAGTGTTGGTAGTGCATATTCCACACTATGGGGCACTCTTATTCTAGTTCCCTCTTGAAGTGGGGGATCAGAGAGACTATCTTGATTCATATTCCAGTCGGTGATTCATTATTCTAATAGAGAGTAAAGAGTCAATAATAAAGATTAAAGATATAGAGGGTGATTTAATTCTTATAGTTGGTATTTTGGCATTCCTTTCAAATATTATGAACTCCCCTCCATCATGGTTGGGTGTTTAGTTTCTAGGTCAAGGAGAGTGAAATAAAGTGGTATATTCGGTCTTATATATCTATATGGCACAAATGCCCCATATCTCTATTCAAACATATATATTTATATGGCACCCTAACCATAGATAGGGTGTCGTTTCCCAAATATATATATATATATATATATAACAGTCGTACACGTATATAATAGACCTATATACCTATGTATTTTTTACACCTTATGTTTAATATTGAAATTCTAAAAACTAAGTATTGACCAGTTTGGATTTTAAAAAAATATTTTCTAAATGGTAACTCCTACAGCTCTATAATCAATTTTAGAATGCACAAAGTAGCCCTAATTTCTAATATATATTAAAATAAATGTAAAGTATATACTTGAATGTTTATTTTACAAAAGCCATTGAACACTTTTCAATGTACAATCCACATAAACAAAAAACCACTACAAAGGGCGTGTCCCCTTTGTAGTGCATAGGATGCACACCCCTTTGAACACATTTCAATAAACAAACACATAAAAAAGTAAAACACTACAAAGGGTGTCCACCCTTTAAAGTGCATAGGGTGTACACACTTTGTTTTAATTTTCTAATTTTTTCGTGTTTCCCTCCAAAAGAGTCATGGTTTTAGGCTTGAAGGATTCAAACCTAAGACTCAGGCCATCACACATAACTTTTGCTAAATTTATAAGTTTTTTTGCATCCATGGATGCGTTAAATTAAGCATATATATATATATATATATGGGTTTGTAAAAGGGAGAACATATTTTTTGAATAATATATATTTGCTTAATGTTACATTATAAATGTAATTATTACTTACACAACATACTCCATTATGGTTTATACATATATTGTTGCAAATAGATTTATAACTTTTTTAACTATTAATCAAAATTTTATAAAACTTATATTTTAACAATCTACACATCATTGGCTATGTTTTGACCCAAAAAAAAATGATTTTCATGAAGTTAAGGTCAAAAAATTGTATTTGTACACTTGTAATTTTATTTTTCCAACTTTATTGGCTTTTAAAATTATTTAAAGAATATTTATAAATTAAAAAAATAATAAAAAATATTCTTAATGATATTCGATATTTTCTCTATCTATTTATGAAATTTCATATAAATATTCATTCATTTGCTCCAAAAATGTGTGTCCATACACATGTAGTCCACTTATTTTTTCACACAAAAATAGTATGCCATTATTAGAAATACATCAATTTCACATACTTTTATCATTTGGGTACTTAAAAAATATATGTTTTTATAAACGAAATTCAAAATTTCACAATTCATCTTCTTATATTATTATAAAATTCTTTGTCCAAGTATATCTCTAGAAGTATCTCTAAGTTCAAGTATTATTGTTTTTTAAAGAAAAAATGGCACTTTAAGACCTCACTTTTATCCCCCATCACCTTGCATCTACCCCTGTCAAAACAATATACCTCAAATGTTGATTTAGAGACTGGAACCATAGTTGCTTTAAAAATATTTTATCTAAAAGAAAAAATTAGAAAAAAAATTAGCTACAATAATCGACAAAATTCAAATGGGTTCATGTTTCGATGATGATCCACATGAAGAAAAAGCTTTACTCTTTGATTTGGAGGCTATCTACACTAAGGAATAAATATATGCAAAACAATAATTAATCGATTATATGTTGGGAAATGGGAGCAAAAACACAAGAAAAAAAATCATAGATGTACTATTAGGAGATGTTTTTTTCTTTTAAAAAGGGGTAAAAATAATATTAATAAGTAAAGAAAAGCATTACAAGAAGAACAGGGGCAAAAACCCCCAGAAGAAAGCAACAAAAACTGAAAAACTAGGCACACGCCCAACTAGACAATATTATGAACCTCCCTATCAGCCTCCAAAATTCTTTCCAAATCAGAACACAACGTTAGGGAGAGAGACCCCCAATCCTCAATGTTTCCACCATCCAAATGGTCTGATGCCCATTTAGCCAAATAATCCATTACCCTGTTCCATTCATGCAAAATGTGAGCAAAAGTAATGCTATCCATAAGTGAGCAAATCCATAAAATTTGTTGCACAATCAAAGATAGTTGCCAATTGACGTCCACCACTTTCCTCTTAATGAGCAGGTTAATCAAGACTTGAGAGTTTGATTCGCAGATAATCCTTTGCCAACCTAATGCCTGGGCCTTCTCAAGGGCATAAAGAATGGCCTGGCCTTCCATCATGTTAATGGTTTCCAGCCCCTCAAAAATTGCAAAAAGAAAAATCACCATACCTTCAGAATCCCTTCCTATCCCTCCAGTACCCGCGGATCCCAAATTACCTTTGGAGGATCCATCCGTATTGATCTTGAGAATCCCACTAGGGGCGTTGCCACTAACCATTCCTGAGAATCTGCTCCTTGACCTGCTTGCTCCTCCTGACACACGCTGACTTACCAGTTAACTGCTAGAATCCAAGTCGCGCCACCACCTGAGCGTCTTATTTGGTCAAAGGAAGGTAGATTGTGCTCTTTGCTTGGACGGTTTCCTGGATCATCCCCACCACTTTCTGCCATACTTGCTGCACCATGACCCTCACCCCCTAGAAAATTTACCTATTTCTCTCAAGCCAAATCTGCCAGAACAAAAAAATGGGGCCGCCCAGCCATATGTCCTGCAGGAAGGGCGTCCTTGAGGAGGGTTCTCCCATTCCATTCCAAAAATTGACCACAGTTTGAGCATGAAAACATGGGCACTGCCAAACATCCCACCAATAATGCCAGAGTTGCAAGGCAAAGGGGCATCGCAAAAAAAGGTGTGTTGAATTCTCTTCGGTTGCTCCGCACATAACACATACTGAAGGGCCTTGAAAACCTCTCTTTTGAAGATTGTCCTAGGTCAAGCACCTGTTCCAAGCCAACATCCAAGCAAAACAGTTGCATTTAGGCCATGTGAATTTATTCTAGACCTGTCTCCACCAATGCACTTCCCCCCTGCCCAATCTCTGAAAAAGTAAAGCCTGATATCCAAATGAAATTGTGTAAGCTTCCTTGGGATTGGGAGACCAAGCTAGCTCATCCTCCTCCTGAAGAGGACTACAACGATGCCTGGAAAGGATGCTCAATAGCTCCTCATTCTCTTCCTGCGTCCCATTAACAGGCCAAGTTTCAGGAGCTTTCTAGCGAGCTACCTCCACCTGTCCTTGTGTAATGTAAACTTTGAAGTCACTCACCTGAGACCATCCAGCATCAAGGAATCTCTGTCAAAGGTTCAACAAATTTGGAAATTGAGAAATGATGGGAGGATAACCATCCCAGGAGTCAGACCAAAAAAGAGCCTTGGATCCCTATTTACAAATCCAAAATAAGCCATCCTTGATGAGAGCAGCCCCTTTTTTGAGAGTACCCCATATTGCCGAACCTTTCCCAATAAGCGGATAGCGAGGAATGTCCCTCTGAATGGTTTCAGAGTAGTACTTCTGTGAGAAAATTCTGGCCCAAGCTTTGTCTTGTTTGGTTCACCATTGCTAATAAAGTTTGGCCGCCAAAGCAATACCATTTAAGTCTATCTGCCTCAGACTGAGCCCACCATGTTGTTTGGGGCTGCAGACAATCTCCCATTTAAAAAGGCTCCATTTAGTGGAGTTCAGATTACCAGCCCATAAGAATTGTCTAGTAATTGAATCAAACTCCTTAACGATTCCCATCAGGGCAACCTGGAGCATACACCTGTAAATAGGTAAAGCCTGCACCACATATTGGATAAGTTGAACCCGGCTTGCAAAGGATAACCACCTATGTGTCCAATGATTCACTTTCACCCAACATTTCTCCAAAATAGTCTGCCAAGATTCTTTGGATGTACGGCCAGCCCAGATAGGGATACCCAAGTAAATCAAGAGGGAAGTCCCAATCTAAAAATGCAGAGTCCTCGCTAGCCACTACTGAATAGGGCCCAGAGTGTTGAAGAAGAAGATGGACGACTTATCTTCATTGACCTTTTGTCCCAAGGCCATTAGATAAACATCTAACACCCTGCATAAATTATCAACTTCAGTCATTGTGGCCATGCCCATAAGGGCAGTGTCATCAGCAAATTGCAGGTGTGATTACACTGGCAATTCCCCTCCCCATCACCATCCTTGGATATGTCTTTCCTCTCTGTTCCTGCTGATCAACCTCCCCAAACCTTTAACAAGGAGAAGAAAAAGGTACAGAGACAGAGGATCACCTTGTCGCAGCCATCTTGTAGCACCAAAAAGCTCCGTGTGTTCTCCATTGATAAGCACTGAAAATGAAGCTGAGGAAATGCAGCTCATGACCCATTAAGTCCATTCGTCTGCAAAGCCAAAAGCACTAAGAACCTTTCACAGGAATGACAATTTGACCCTATCAAAGGCTTTGGCCATGTCCAATTTAATGAACACCGCCTTAGCTTTTGAGCTGGCCATGGAGTGAATGGACTCAACAACAATAACAATACCATCTAGGATTTGCTTGCCTTCCACAAAACCACTTTGCTCTTTTGAGATCACAACACTCAACCCTCTTTTTAACCTATCTGCAATGATTTTAAATATAATTTTGTAAACAACATTGCAAAGGGATATAGGGTGGAATTGACTTAGCCTATCAACACCTTCGCATTTGGGTATGAGAGCAAGATAGGTCGCATTTGTAGCCTTAAGCATTTGCTTATTCTGCTGAGATTCTTGGACAACAACTAAAAGGTCAAGTTTGATGATATCCCAAAATTCTTGGTAGAATTTAGCTGGGAAGCTGTCAGGTCCAATCGCTTTCCCTTTTTTCATCTGAATAATGGTTTCCTCAAGCTCTCCAAGTGTGATTGGTTTCATTAAAATTTCATTCATTTCATGCGTCACCAATGACGAAATGTAGAAGAGAACCTGAGCTTCTTTCAGTGATTCCCCGTTAGCATCTTCCTTGAAGAGAGTAGAGAAGTACTGCACTACCTCCTCTGAAATTGCCGGAAAGGAGTTAAGCCGCTCACCTCTTTCATTGACCAGGGCCGAAATAGAATTGCCATGTCTCCTGGCTTTGGATGAATTGAAGAAAAAGGATGTATTTCTGTCCCCCTCTTGGAGCCATTCGACCTTAGCTTTCTGCTTCCAAAAAATTTCCTCCTGTAGCTCGCATTCCTCCAGGTCTTTCACAGCCTGTGTTTCTTCTTGCAGTAAGTCTTTAGTCAGTCCTTCTTCCCTTATTATTCTCATGATACCATCAAGCTTGGTTTGTGTAGTAGCCTTAGCATGGAAAATGTTCCCAAAACTTTGGTGATTCCACCGCTTGAGCTTGTACTTCACATATTGTAGTGTTTTGGCAAAAATGTACATCATCGTACCATGGGCAGGCCTACCACAATGCCACCAATTAGCAACACACTCATGTAGAGATTGATCCCGTAGCCACATGAGTTAAAATCTAAAGGAAGGAGAGCGCGGGTGATACTGTGAGACACTATTAAGCTTGATGGGCCAATGGTCCGATCCTCTCCAGTCCAAAATTTTAGACCTCGTAGACCACATACCTCCAACCCAAAAAGCTGAGACCAAAAAACAGTCAAGTCTCTCAGCTATGCAATGTTTCCCACTCCTGCGGTTGTTCTAGGTAAACTGTCCATTATTGGCCCTGAAATTAACTAAATTCAAAATTTCAATGTAGTTGTGCATTAGCAAAGCAGATGGGTCCAGCCTTGACGTGCCACCACTCTTTTCAGACAAATCAAGAATAGCATTAAAATCACCTACCATAATCCAAGGGTGGAAGGGGGCTAGGCTACAGACAAAACTTATGTGGCCCCATAAAGAGTTTTTACCCCGCCAATCATTGGGAGTATAGATATTGGAGAAGAGAATGACTTCCCTCGTCTTAAAGCTAGAAGCAATCATAGTCATGGAGTACTTAGAAGTCAGACAGCCTATGAGGTCAATCTTTCATGGGTTCCACAGACAAGCTAGTCCTCCTGAGTATTTGGTAGCACCAATGCATTGACATTCTCCTTGCCTCCACAACTTGGGCGCTAGTTTGCACATGTCTTCAACTGAAAGCTTAGTCTCCTGCAAGAAAAGGACATCCGGCCTATGAATTTTAATCAGGTTGTGAACATCATTTTGTCTGGGGCTGTTGTTCAAACCCCTTACATTCTAAGATATTATAATCATTTCAGAGGGTTCAAAAAGTGTGCATCTAGAGTCTTTATTGACCCCGACTCCACCAAAGTCTCTCCCATTAGCTTGATCTTTTCCAGGTCCTTTTTTCTGCCAGGCTTGCCAGATTTCTCTCCCCCTCCTTTCTTAAGGTCTTTTTTAGAAGTCTGAGATGAGGAGAAGATTTACTGCTTCTTGCTACCCCTGAGTCCCCAATTTTTCTAGTAAGGGGCATATTTTCATCTTCTTTAAGGGGAGCAACTGAGGAAGTCATTCCTTCCAAAATTATCAGCTGCTGGTCCATATCCATATGACAATCTCTAGCATCTTGTGTTTCAATAAAAGCCCCTGAAGCATTGGTCTCCTGAGCTGGTCCCTCAATCCCCTGGTCTAAAATCATCAACCCGAGATTCACCTCCTGTTGATTAAGGTCATCCAATATTTCAAATCTATTGAGCGAGTCATCTAATTGTCTTTCCTTCAAGGACTGTTTTTGGCCTCTATTTCTATATCAGCCTTTAACCGGCATAAAACCATCAGTTTTAGGCACCTCACCTAGAATCAGACCCCTTTCCTTGTCAGTATTAGAAGGAGTGCGAGTAGATTGAGCTGGCTGAGGTGCAGTGGATTTCAAGGTGGGACACCATCGCTGCAAATACCCATAAGCATGACATAGACGACAATGGAAAGGGAGGGTTTCATAATCCAGCTGTTGTACCCATGAAAAAGGGCCCACACTCATTTCAACATCTGGTAATGGCTTACTAAGATCAATTTCAACACAAATGCGGGCATAAGTCATTACGTTTTTTCCCAGGAGTGACATTGAGGAACCGACTGGCCTTCCTAGCAAGGATGCAAGCAATTGGAGAGTGTCTTCTCGGTAGCATTCCATTGGAAAGTGGGGCAGACGCACCCACACCGGGACACGGTTTGGTAGTTCCTCTGAAGGTATGAAACTGGCATGCCAGGGCTTGATAAACAGTCCCACTTGATTCTAGAAGTAAGGACCTCCAGTAAAAACTCTTTGGCAATATATTATATAAGTAAAAGTGACCATGAAATAGCTATTGGCCAACAATGTAATATCCATTTCTGCTTTCAGTGCCCACGTCCTCTGAGCCCATGCTTTCAGGAGTAACAGTGACATCCTAAGCCCCAAAAAATTGTAGTATAGGGAGTGATTGGAATAGTATTCAATGTCTTCAACAATCATTTCCATTGGTATAACCAGCTTGGGCCTCTCCTTGCATCTTTCTAGACAGTCGTTGACTTTGGGGATGCGCATACTTGGTTGCTCAAGAGAAGCAAAAGAACCTAAACCTTGCAAAAGTGGAGCCTTCCCACTACTGCAGGCTCCCTATGATGCCTGCTGTAGTCCAAGTGCTTCCCTGTAGTTGCGCCCTACTTTCTGCCCTGTCGCGCCCTCCTGCTCGCCTTCATCCATCGCGCGCTCTTTCACCAAAACACTATGTACTATTAGGAGATGTTAAGTAAACATAATTTTAAAATTTTAAAATCACACTCACTTTTTTTTGGAGACTCTTGTAGAGTTTTGTCAAGAGGCTATCTCCTTCTTCAAGTATCTTTTGACTAAGACTAGTCCTCCTTGCAATGACCAATTGAAGGATTTTTTTAATCAACTATTACAAGCTCAGTGTCTTTGTAACAAAATTATGCTTTGATTGATGTCTGATCTATTGAATAAATTAATGTGGTGGTTTTTAAAATTCAAAGAGACAAAGCCCCTAGGCCGAATGGTTACCCTATTAAATTTTACCAAACATTTTTGAGATCTCATCAGAAAATAAATCACAATTGTTCCTAATGAGGCATGCAATAGAAAAAATGTTCAAAAGGATATGAATTGCACTTTCTTAGTTCTCATTCTCAAGAAACAAATTCTTAACTCATTTTCATATTTCCATTTGATTGCATTTTATAGTATTATGTACAAAATATTTATTAAAGCTCTTCTAAAAATGTTAAAAATACTTCTTTTGTCACTCATATCTCTAGAAAAAGGTGGATTTGTAAAGGAAGATATATTCTCAATAGTTTAATCCTAGCACATGAAAGTATGCATTCTTTAACCATTTCCAAGGTTAAAGTTATGATAGTTAAGCTATATATCTACGAATACTTTAATAATGTAATATGGTATTTCCTCCTTAAAGTTATCAGGAAGTTTGAATTATATCTAGAGTGGTACCAATTAATATAAGGTTCCATTTCTTCGGCTCATTTCTTTGATCTACTAAATGAGAGACCAATAGGTTTCTTCATAGCATCTAGGGGCTTGAGATAAGGAGACCCACTCTCCCCATATCTCTTTATACTACTTACAGAAGCTCTAGTCATTCAATCAAAGATCATCTAGGTAATCCAAACTTAATGGTCCACAAGTGGTGGATGGTGCTCCTGCTATTTCAAACATCCTATTTGTAAATAACATATTGATTTTGGTTATGAATTGTAATGAACTAAATGCTTTCAAGGAAATCCTCACATCATACTTTAAACTTTTAGGGTAGTAAGGTAGTGATGGAAAATCACAAGTTTACTTTTTTAACACTTTACGTCGCCCCTAACAATGAATAGTAGTACAATGGGGATTCTCTACTAGAAAGATCCCAAACAAATATTTTGGAATTCCATTTTTTCATGGAATGGGTACAACAAATCCTTAAGGAAAGAAATTATTGAAAGAATGGAATCTTATCTAATGTATTGAAAGGGTAGATGGTTGGGTTAGGAAAGAAATATTACGCTTCTCAAATTAGTTTTGCAAGCCTTAATAACATACATGATGACGCTCCTTAGAACTCCTACAAATCTGATCAACAAACAACTAAAAAATAAGAACTTTCTTTTAGAAGGGCACCTCTCCAAAAGAGAAAACACCATTAATCAATTGGAGGAAAGCTTGTCTACCAGAATGTGCCAAAGGTGTTGGGCTAACAAATATTCAACTTCAACTTCATAACTTTGCTTTGTGGGTAATTTTACCATGGCATCTATTTGCAAATATAAAGCAGTTGTGGAGCATTTCCATTTGCAACAGATATCTAGATTATGATAATCCATACAAACTTTTCACCACATCAATTCTTCCAAAATTTTCTCACAATTAGAATTTTATTTATTCGTGTAGGAAAATCTTGTCTGATCACCTTACATGGGATATATGGGTTGGTAGGAAAGCCTTAATTTGGAATGATTCCTAGATGGAAAATCCTCATATATTAATGAGACATGATATTAAAGATATCAAACTTCTAGCATATTCAGATTGGGGTAATAAAATATTTAACTACTTGCTTCCTACTACTGCGAAACAATTCTCTCAACTTCAATGGAAAATTTGGGCTATTCTAGGTGGTCCACAATATTAGAACAAAATAAATTGATGCAATATTGAGAAAAATAACTCTTTCACTGAAACTATGTTAGGAAAGAGAAAGCCCAAAAACTTCAATGTAAACATTATCCCCATAATGTATTCATACAATAGAAAGAGAGATTCACCAATAAAAACATTGGATTAACTAAATGCAATATATAATTTATGTGTGCAACCAACAATAGTTGCACCAACACAAGATCTCCTAAAAGACTACATATCCACTAGCTATGGATAACTAACTATAAGCTCCATTTCAAAAAAGGATACAAAGGTTATTTATATAGCATAAACAAGAGGTGAATGGGAGATAATTATTGGTGGAGTGAAAGGTGGTATCATTCATGAAGTTACACCTAACCCTTCTTACACTATTAGAGTCAGTTCTCATGTTTGCGAGGTTCTATAGATAGTTTTTGTTTTTTTCTAGTTTGTCATTTTGTGAATTTAACCCACATTAGTTAGTTTGACTTACTTCTTGTTTTTCCATTCCTATATATGCAAGGTTTCTCAATTTTTAACATATAGAAGTTATTTTTTGGATATTATATGATATTACATATCTTTGCATATCATATTTATAGCTCATACAACTCTTTTTGTGATGCTTTTATTTTTAATGCTTTAGATCTTAGGTTTGAAATGATCTTGTTGACGTTCCTTTCATGGTATCAGAGCTAGAGGTGTTGCAGCCATCCATTTACGAGTTTGTTATTGCAAGGGTTTATCTATTTATCAAAATTTCTTCTCGACGGACTGGAGGTATTTTGTATAGATATAAGATCTATTTTTTTGATCATTTACTAGGCCATATTGATCTTAGATTGCACCATTATGTACTCATTATGCTAGACTCATGTTTAAGTTTATTTTGGAAGCTTTTTACGTAATTTGTGCATATTTTTTAATGGTTTTAGGTCGTACATGCATCCAAATCCAAATCTAAAACAATAGGGAAATATAAATATGAGTTTTATGTCCTCTGAAATTTGTTAGAATCTCTAGATATCAAGTTGTAGAACCCTTCTACTCAAAAACCTGCTCGTTGATCTACTGGTGGATACCTACTCTCTATTTGGTTTTCTCTCGCCATAGGTGGTATGGATATGATTTTTTAGATTTGAGACTGGGTATGGTTAGCTAATAGTCACAAATTTCATACCATACTTGTTGGAATCATTTTGGAGCAGGTCGTACAACTCTTTTGATAGCTGAAAATTACTGTAGCAATTTGTCTTCATCATTTGGATAGCTGGTCGATTTTCTTCTGGTTTGAAGCCATACAATTTGTAATTTTAGATTTGATTATTAGAGAGGATAGTATTTCAGGTCTAATTTTAGCATATACTATAAAATACCACTGTGCATTAAGTCATACCACCTTTTGGGACGTCCCAATAGGGCTCATTCAACCAATTTTTTTGGATCTTGCAAAGAGTCTTCTTAAAGCTGGCTTTCACCTATTTTTGACAACCTATGCTTGGTTAATGCTAAAGAAATTGCTAGAATTTTTTTTTGAAGCATTTTTCTAGATTCAAAAAGTGATAAATCATTTTTTTGGTTCTTAGTGCATTTAACTTTGGTGCAATTATTAATATTTTAACCCATTAACGAGAAATTTGTAAAGCCCAAACTTTTGAATTGTAACTCGAAATCAAGTTTTGACTTTTAAAAAAGTGTATGATTTTCAATTATCCATACATTGGTGTCATTTTTTATAAAAATGCATTAATATTATAAAGTGTCAAATTTGTGGGGCTCAATACAAATCTTTTAGGGGGTTGTCTCATTGCTTATTTGTGCACCCTTTTGCATTCTTTTGCTCTTTGTTGATTTACTAGAATGGCTTCTTCTAGTTTAAATCAATGTGAGCCATTTATTACACATAATTATCACACATGGAGACCAAGAATGGAAATAATCATCAAACATAAATGATTACATGACTTAATGATTGAATATCAACCCATATTCACTAGGGACAATGTGAAATTTCAGCTTCAATGCAAATTACATGAGTGTATGGGTTTGATAGGGACTTATTTGAGTGATAGTTTTTTGTTTCATTTGAATAGATGTGACTCTCTTTTCAAAATATGGGTTAAACTAAAGGGTTTATTTGGGAAAGTAGATCACATGAAAGCCATGCAGCTTGAAGTTAAGATTACTTCTCTCAATCCTGAAGATTTTCCCTCTATTGTAGACTATCTTACAAGTTTAAGCACTTGTTGACACAATTGAAGGGGAGTGAAAAAGATAAGAAATATGAAGAGTGTGTGTACCTAATCCTATCCAAGTTGAAAGGTCCATTCCAAATCTTTGCTTCTACCTTTTTCTCTAGCATGGATGTCTTATGTGTCGCATTCAAGATACCCAATTTAGAGTTATTTTATGAAAGACTTACTAGGTAAGAATCTAAATTATCTCACCTTTAGTCTTCCACCTCTCAAAAAGCATTGGTAACATCTAATCCTAAGAGCAAAGGAAAATCAAAGAGTAAATCCCTGATTACTCCACCGTCACAAAGTGCCCCTAAACCCAATAACTTTAAACTCAAATCTTTTAAATCTAAGAATGAGTCTAGCCTTTCATGATATCAAGTTGTAGAACCCTTCTGCTCAAAAACCTGCTCGTTGATCTATTGGTGGATACCTACTCTCTATTTGGTTTTCTCTCGCCATAGGTGGTATGGATATGATTTTTTAGATTTGAGACCGGGTATGGTTAGCTAATAGTCACAAATTTCATACCATACTTGTTGGAATCATTTTGGAGCAGGGCGTACAACTCTTTTGATAGCTTGAAAATTACTGTAGCAATTTGTCTTCATCATTTGGATAGCTGGTCGATTTTCTTTTGGTTTGAAGCCATACAATTTGTAATTTTAGATTTGATTATTAGAGAGGATAGTATTTCAGGTCTAATTTTAGCATATACTATAAAATATCACTGTGCATTAAGTCATACCACCTTTTGGGACGTCCCAATAGGGCTCATTCAACCAATTTTTTTGGATCTTGCAAAGAGTCTTCTTAAAGCTGGCTTTCACCTATTTTTGACAACCTATGCTTGGTTAATGCTAAAGAAATTGCTAGAATTTTTTTTTGAAGCATTTTTCTAGATTCAAAAAGTGATAAATCATTTTTTTGGTTCTTAGTGCATTTAACTTTGGTGCAATTATTAATATTTTAACCCATTAACGAGAAATTTGTAAAGCCCAAACTTTTGAATTGTAACTCGAAATCAAGTTTTGACTTTTAAAAAAGTCTATGATTTTCAATTATCCATACATTGGTGTCATTTTTTATAAAAATGCACTAATATTATAAAGTGTCAAATTTGTGGGGCTCAATACAAATCTTTTAGGGGGTTGTCTCATTGCTTATTTGTGCACCCTTTTGCATTCTTTTGCTCTTTGTTGATTTACTAGAATGGCTTCTTCTTCTAGTTTAAATCAATGTGAGCCATTTATTACACATAATTATCACACATGGAGACCAAGAATGGAAATAATCATCAAACATAAATGATTACATGACTTAATGATTGAATATCAACCCATATTCACTAGGGACTATGAGAAATTTCAGCTTCAATGCAAATTACATGAGTGTATGGGTTTGATAGGGACTTATTTGAGTGATAGTTTTTTGTTTCATTTGAATAGATGTGACTCTCCTTTCAAAATATGGGTTAAACTAAAGGGTTTATTTGGGAAAGTAGATCACATGAAAGCCATGCAGCTTGAAGTTAAGATTACTTCTCTCAATCCTGAAGATTTTCCCTCTATTGTAGACTATCTTACAAGTTTAAGCACTTGTTGACACAATTGAAGGGGAGTGAAAACGATAAGAAATATGAAGAGTGTGTGTACCTAATCCTATCCAAGTTGAAAGGTCCATTCCAAATCTTTGCTTCTACCTTTTTTTCTAGCATGGATGTCTTATGTGTCGCATTCAAGATACCCAATTTAGAGTTATTTTATGAAAGACTTACTAGGTAAGAATCTAAATTATCTCACCTTTAGTCTTCCACCTCTCAAAAAGCATTGGTAACATCTAATCCTAAGAGCAAAAGAAAATCAAAGAGTAAATCCATGATTACTCCACCGTCACAAAGTGCCCCTAAACCCAATAACTTTAAACTCAAATCTTTTAAATCTAAGAATAAGTCTAGCCTTTCATGATATCAAGTTGTAGAACCCTTCTACTCAAAAACCTGCTCGTTGATCTATTGGTGGATACCTACTCTCTATTTGGTTTTCTCTCGCCATAGGTGGTATGGATATGATTTTTTAAATTTGAGACCGGGTATGGTTAGCTAATAGTCACAAATTTCATACCATACTTGTTGGAATCATTTTGGAGCAGGTCGTACAACTCTTTTGATAGCTTGAAAATTACTGTAGCAATTTGTCTTCATCATTTGGATAGCTGGTCGATTTTCTTTTGGTTTGAAGCCATACAATTTGTAATTTTAGATTTGATTATTAGAGAGGATAGTATTTCAGGTCTAATTTTAGCATATACTATAAAATACCACTGTGCATTAAGTCATACCACCTTTTGGGACGTCCCAATAGGGCTCATTCAACCAATTTTTTTGGATCTTGCAAAGAGTCTTCTTAAAGCTGGCTTTCACCTATTTTTGACAACCTATGCTTGGTTAATGCTAAAGAAATTGCTAGAATTTTTTTTTGAAGCATTTTTCTAGATTCAAAAAGTGATAAATCATTTTTTTGGTTCTTAGTGCATTTAACTTTGGTGCAATTATTAATATTTTAACCCATTAACGAGAAATTTGTAAAGCCCAAACTTTTGAATTGTAACTCGAAATCAAGTTTTGACTTTTAAAAAAGTGTATGATTTTCAATTATCCATACATTGGTGTCATTTTTTATAAAAATGCATTAATATTATAAAGTGTCAAATTTGTGGGGCTCAATACAAATCTTTTAGGGGGTTGTCTCATTGCTTGTTTGTGCACCCTTTTGCATTCTTTTGCTCTTTGTTGATTTACTAGAATGGCTTCTTCTAGTTTAAATCAATGTGAGCCATTTATTACACATAATTATCACACATGGAGACCAAGAATGGAAATAATCATCAAACATAAATGATTACATGACTTAATGATTGAATATCAACCCATATTCACTAGGGACAATGAGAAATTTCAGCTTCAATGCAAATTACATGAGTGTATGGGTTTGATAGGGACTTATTTGAGTGATAGTTTTTTGTTTCATTTGAATAGATGTGACTCTCTTTTCAAAATATGGGTTAAACTAAAGGGTTTATTTGGGAAAGTAGATCACATGAAAGCCATGTAGCTTGAAGTTAAGATTACTTCTCTCAATCCTGAAGATTTTCCCTCTATTGTAGACTATCTTACAAGTTCAAGCACTTGTTGACACAATTGAAGGGGAGTGAAAAAGATAAGAAATATGAAGAGTGTGTGTACCTAATCCTATCCAAGTTGAAAGGTCCAATCCAAATCTTTGCTTCTACCTTTTTCTCTAGCATGGATGTCTTATGTGTCGCATTCAAGATACCCAATTTAGAGTTATTTTATGAAAGACTTACTAGGTAAGAATCTAAATTATCTCACCTTTAGTCTTCCACCTCTCAAAAAGCATTGGTAACATCTAATCCTAAGAGCAAAGGAAAATCAAAGAGTAAATCCCTGATTACTCCACCGTCACAAAGTGCCCCTAAACCCAATAACTTTAAACTCAAATCTTTTAAATCTAAGAATAAGTCTAGCCTTTCATGCTCCTTTCGTGGGGGGATTGGTCATAAAGAATCTAGGAGTTTTAAGAGAATGCAAGCCTTGGAGGATGCAGTCAGAAAACACAAGATTTCTATCTCCACTCCACCCAATGAACATGGCAAAGTACTTATTGTTGTTGAGAAATCCTGTCACCTGTTTTAGACAGTTGGGTTATGGATTTTGGTGCTTCTCACCACATGACTTATTCTAAGGAGTATTTTGTATCTCTTGGTTTGAGTTTTAATTCCAACATTGAGGTTGGATATTCTTCATTTAGTTTTGTTAAGGGAAAGGGTGACATACAACTTGATGGTGGCCACATCAATGATGCACTATATGTACCTGACATTACTACAATGTTTTTTTTTATATATCATATTTTTCATTATGATCAGGGCAAGATAGTGACTTTCACACCACAGGGCGTTGAAGTTTGAGCATTTATAGAGCTTCATACACTTATTGCACAAGGTGTTGTTGATCATAGTTCTCAACTCTATTACTTTGAGGGTTTTGATGGCACTTCTCCTACAGGGACATGTTTGATTTTTCATGCATATTCTAAGAGTAAGCTTTGGCATGAGAGATTTAGACATCTTAATTACAGATATTTAAAGGAGTTGAGCACTCATGGTATGTTTGATGGTTTCCTTACAGTTCTATGTCTTGATAGAGTTTGCTCTGGTTGTGCATTAGGGAAACAACACTAAGGTATGCTTCCTAAGGCTATGTATAAGAGAGTTTTTTCACCACTTGAGCTTGTACATAGTGATTTGATGTTCTTTCCTACTCCTTTCAATGGAGCTAAGTATATACTTACTTTCGTTGATAATTTCTTCATCTTCTTTCATTCCTTCTTCTTCCTTTGATGATTCCTCACTTCATCTTGAGGATCCAATTCAAGAGGCCCATGAGAAGGTTATGGATGTTTGGGATCCTATTCCCACTGATGTTGTCACTATGCCTATGTGGGCTTGTACTACAGTTTTTGAGGCATCATATTTTATATAGTATCTTCCACCCACTAGACATCATCATGCACATTCTATAGATTATGAACTCTTGTGTCAAGTATTTTATATAGATTCACAATATTTTTCACAAGCTCATGGGATACAGGAGTAGGATGATGTGATGACAAATAAGTATTATTCTTTGATGAATAATCATACTTGGGATTTGGTCACTCTTCATAAGGAAAGAAAGATGGTTAAGTACAAATGGATATACCACACCAAATATGCAGTTGATGGGTCTATTAACAAGTATAAGACACATCTTGTTAAAAAGAGTTTCTCACAAGTCAAATGTATTCAATACTCATAGACTTTTGCATCCATTGCCAAGATGGATTCAATGTGTCTTGTACTTTCTCTTATTGCATCATAGGATTGACCAGTGTACTAAATGGACATTAAGAGTATCTTTTTACATGTAGATTTGCAGGAGGAAATCTACATGGAGCACCTTGTTGGGTTTGTTCATGATTCTTCTCTTATTTATCAAAATTAGAGGTCTCTCTATGATCTCAAACAAGCCCTTCGATCATGGTATGAAAAGATGGATTCTTTTCTTCTATCTAATGGCTTTGTTCATTGCCACTTAGATCCCATAGTATATATCTAGATGTTATAGAGGATATTTTTATATTGGTCTTGTATGTTGATGATTTGCTTCTTACAAGGAGCTCTTCTTCTCAAATTCAAGCTATTCAACAAGTTTTTTCAACATAGTTTGATATCATATCTTAGTCTTTTGCATTTTTTCCTTGGTTTACATATTTCTCAGTTAGATCCAGGGATTCATTTGAGTCAGTAGAAGTAAACCCATGATCTTCTGCAACATTTTGACATGATTGATTGCAAGCTAAGTCCCTCTCCTTTCCAGTCTGGATTCACTTTGACTTCCACTTGCACTGTACGCCTCTTTGTGATCATACATTGTATAAGAAGATGGTTGGGAGTCTTATGTATTTGACCCATACTCACCTTGATGTTTCCTTTTTAGTTGGGTTTATATCTCGATTTGCACATGATCCTCATGATAGTTATTGGTAGGCTACCAAGAGGATTTTGAGATATCTAGGGCACTTCCCACTTTGGATTACACTACACGAAGGGTTCTACTCAGTTGGTTGGGTACACTGATTCAGACTGGGTAGATTCTCTTGATGATAGGCATTCCACTTTTGGCTACATCTTTTATCTTGGTTCTTCTCTAGTTGTTTGGGCATGCAAGAAGAAACAAGGTATTGCACTTTCATCTAAAGAAGTTGAGTACATGGTAGTAGTTATAGTGGGTCAGCAAGTTCTTGGCTTCATCAGTTATTGACATAGTTTGGCTTCATGTAGGATTCACCTTATATACTTTGTCCAGAGTGTAATTCACATTTTTTGCAACCTAGATGAGCACTAGGGGACCAAACACATTGAGATACACATGCACTTTATTTGTCAGCATATTCAGGATGGATTTGTTTGCTTGGAGTACATTCTGACTTAGCAGCAGGTTGCTGACATCTTTATGAAGCCTTTTGCATCACCTTATTTTATTGAGTTATGTGGCATGCTTAGGGTTTCATAAGTTGTCCTTGAGAGGTGTTCATGAGAAAATATTCTTTATTCATTTCATGGATATATTGTACATGAGTACTTGATCAAGCCTTGTTATCGAGAATCATATTGTGGATATGTCACTTTGATTTTGGTTATTTTTAGCCCCTAGTTTCAATTGAGGGGGTGTTAGAGTTGGTTCTTATATTTGCTAGGTTCTATAGATAGTTTTTGTCTTTTTCCTAGTTTGTTTTTTTGTGGATTTATCCCACATTTTTTAGTTTGACTTACTTCTTATTTGTCCTTGCCTATATATGCAAGGCTTCTCATTTGTAATATATAGAAGTTATTTTCGAGATTTTATATGATATTGCTTTTGTCTTTGCATATCATCTTTGTAGCTCTTACAACTCTTTTTGTGTTTTTTTTGTTGTTAATGTTTGAGATCTTGGGTTTGGAACGATCTTGTTGACGTTCCTTTCATGCACATGTGGGGATAACTACCACAATAAATGTGCATTAAACAATGTTTTACATATAATAAATCTCACTTTAGTAACAACATTACCTAAGGTAGACTTCACAACTAGTGTGAACATGGCATACACTAACACCCCCCTAAAGATTAGCTTAGGTGATGTGGTAAAAGAGAATTTTTAAGTTCAAAATTATGGACCCCAACAACTAGAAATGATGAGGTACCTATATAGAATGAAAGAGTTAAAAACACTAAAGTTATTGTAGACGATCGATAAGTCTGATGAAGCATCCAAATGAATGAATCAAAAGTGACTTCTACAAATTTGGTTGTGTGAACAAGAGTGACTATAGATAAGTGCTCCATATGACCCAAATGCATGGGTAAAATACACCAAAGAGGGTTAGATCAAAAACTATTTTGAGTTTCAATACCATTAAAGAATATTAGATAAAAAATTGTTTTGAATTTTGAAACCACCAAAGAATGTTGGCTCGAAAATGATGTCCTTAATTTTGATACTAGTAAATAATGTCGGATCAAAAATGATGTTATGAATTTTGATCCAAGTAAAGATGGCTCAAAGATTGTTCTAAATTTTGAAACTAGCAAGGATGGCTCATATATTGTATGAAAATCTTAACGAGCCTTTGCATTCACATATTATATAGGAACAAACACAAGGAACATAGTATACTCGAACAACCAAGAAAGCATTAACAATATAAAATAACCCCTTTTCCCCTTGCACCTCTATAATGTTGACTAGGGAATGAAGACAAAGCAACTTAATATCTCTAAAAGTGTCAATGTGGTAGGTTTATAGAAAATCATGATAAAAATCCTCAAGTGAGAGTGCCCAATATGCTATATGAATAACTTAACAACTAAAATGTGGAAGGGGAGCATGACAAAGTACACACACATATGAAGGCAGACGAAACTAGAAACTGCTCACAACATTTTATAAATCAGTGCAAATAAAAAATACATTTGAAAACCTTAACCTAACATTGTAAAAAGCAACAAAGAGTGATCCCCTCTGAAAACAAGGTGGCACCTATATTAAATGCAAAGAAATATGATTTATAATTTACAAAGAAGCCACTAAGCTAAAAAAACTCTAAATTTGAGTTAGCAAAAAAAATAGATGTTATAATTATGAAGAGCGTAAAAAACACACTTTAAAAAAACAACGTGCAAACTTGAGTTACTAGTCAAAAGTTATGGCCACCAAAAAGTCCAAAATACATGAGCACTAGTTAGAAAAATAGGAAAAAAATCTTAATTATAAAAAACTTGGTTATCAAAATGTAAAAATGACCTCAACATTGTGTACATCTCAAAAAAATAAGTAAGATGAAAAAAAATCACACTTCCAAGTTTCTTGAACCAAAATTTATGAGCCTCGAACAATCAGTGCTTCACGAAAGGGACTCAAAGGATAGTGGTCTAGCCCTTGGATGCTAAATCCACCCAACAGGAGGTCGTCGCTGTTTGGGCACTAGCGGTGTAGTTTGTTAGCAGTCACATGTGCAGTTAAGCACTCTGGGGGTCTGTAGGCAGTCTATGTAATGACACATCAGGTTACATGGGTTGGGGCAATTGTGACCAAGGGTTGCATAGAGGTGAGCACATGGCGGGGGCGACAAACACATGGCAAAGGTGGTGGATCTAAGTTGTGCTACACAAAACAGTCCTCCCCTCAATGTGCATATGGATCGCACATAAAAACTACTTTAAACGCATGTCGTAGGTGCCTCGATGCTCCATTTTTTACAAAAAATATACTTTCAACACACAATTTTGAAAAAAAAATGTTAAAAACTCCTCTATATCATAACTCTTTAGAACTGAAATATCTTCAAAATTATGTAAATAGAAACTAAACTAGACTTAACATAAAAACTAACTACATAAATTAACTAAATGTGCACAATTAATATTTGCACCAACACACAACAAAGAGCATACACAATGACAAAATTAACTAAAGAATTACCCCTATACCCTTGAATCAAAGAGACATTCTCAAATTAAGATGGAACTTTTGCTCCTTCAATTCTTACAACGTCAATTTGGGATACCAATAGTTGGTGCAATGAATGGAACCAATAGATCACACATGGCCATGAAAACATTTGGTCACAATGGGCTCTCCCAAAAGTAAGCTCCTTTGTATGGCTAGAGGTGCAACATAAAATTTTCAGGTATGACAAGCTCCAAGTTAGAAGCTTTAGTGGTCCCGGTAGGTGCATATCATATAGAGCAAATTCTGAAAGAGCAAAATATCTTATGCTTCATAGTCCCTAGTCCAGAAGGTTTGGATATGGCTAATAAATAAATTTTCTCTCTCTCGGGTGTAGCCACCTTTTTAATTATTAATCATAGCTAGGCCACACCAATAAAAAATTGGAATTCTTCTCCTATGGGTGGCAACTCCGAGCATGAGCAGTTGGTATATCTTGTTTGAATACAACAAAATAATTATCTAGAATTCCTCGTTCTCCTGGATAGATACATTCACAAGGTGGGAATAGGCATTTCTTAATGGGTTAGTTCTAAACTCCACGTCTTCAATAAACACCTTTCAGCCAAACACATGTCAATAATCAACTCATGGCCACTCATTAAGACATCCTCAACTAAGACATCCCCGGCTAATGGGGTAAAAGTAACTAAGTCAAAGATACAATTTTCTAGTTAGTTCAAACTCAATTTTGATGGTACCTTTAAAAGAAACCCAGACCATGCAAGATTGGGGGGTGTATAGCATGTTCAAATTCAAGTTCCTTCATTCCTTCCTATCCGCAAACAAATCTAAAGACAAAATTTTTGCCTAACACAAAAGAAATCCTTCACCAATGCTTCCAGGTAGATGGGCTCTTTGAAGATTTGGTTTGGCATATTCTTGATTGCTACAAATCTCTGCATGTCAAAAAGGTTTCTAAGTCATTACTTATCATTTAATGGTTGCCAAAATGTTAAAAAAAAAACATATACAATATGCCTTAGATAGATTATATAAAATCTCATTTTATGTTTTAATATTTTTAATTGAATTTAAATTTTATTTTTTAAATCTGTTAATTATGAATTATAATTTACACCTTACTTTCAAGGTAAGGTTAAAAGCTTATACCTTTCAAGATAATTCTAAATATAAGTTTACTAATTTGAAAATAAATATTAATTTATTATTATAAATATTAATAGATTTTTTTTTAAATGTTAAAAAAAAAAAAAAAAATCTAAAATCAAACTTTTAATAATAACTAAATACATTTAAACTTCTAATTGTTAATTATATTTATTTAAAAGAATCTATAATTTATTGAAAAATGTAAGTTGTATATATTTTGACATGAACGTTATGAAACGAATGAAACGTAAGAAGAATTGCCAAAACATATAATATAAAAAATAAAGCTTTTAAAGTTGTGGTGCTCTTTTATTTGTTATTTTTTTAACTGCCATCACAAATATTGTTGTTGTCATATTTGATGTGTAAAATGTTGTATAAAATCTCGTTGTCGTTAAAGAGTCATTTCAACTCATTCTAACGTGAAACATTGATCAAAATTTACATTTCTTGCAATAATGTTTAAAAGATTGTAGTTCAATATTATATTAACATTGAAAAAATATATTATCTTCTTTAAATTACACAATATAACCCCAAACATCCAAAAAATGGACCTTCGTTTGTATCCCAAAGTGAAGACCCACCAACTCTCCTTTAATCAATCAATAAAAAAATAACTGATAAATATTCACAGCCCAAAGAATAAGGGTCTTAAGACACCACAAACATGCCAAAACTCTCCATTGAGAATCATAAACAAAAAAAAGCTAAAACAAAGAAAATTGACACATCACTAATATAAGGTATACTTAATGTAAACTTCCTTGTCTATAAAAACAAACGACAATAAAAAGGAAATAAAGGTCCAAATGATAGATTATCCATATAAGCAACACTATGTTTTATTGTATATGCTTTTGTTAACAAATCTTCCAGTATGACTGGCACTTTTTCCCTTAAAGTTTATGAACAAGGTCTGCAACCTCCTTTAATGGTATAAAATTGTAGCAATCAATTGCGAAATGTAGTTACCTGCACACATAATATTGCATTATATTATGTGCTAGCAACCAAGGGCAAAGCACTCAAGAAGACAAACATATATACATTGTTGAATATATCATTGGAATTGCTAGAACAGATACACATAACATATGTTTTGTATATATTTGTTGTTATTAGAAGTAATTTGATAACATAGATATTGGCACCTCTGCTCATATATGGAAAGGGTTTTGAATAAATTTTAATTTCAATTAAAATATTTTATTTTCTACTTCTAATAAATAATATAAAATTGAAAAGAGTTCAAATAATTACTCAAATTTCTATTTGTGTACACATATAATAATTGTAAAATTCATCAAAATAAGATATATGAAAAGAATGGAAAGATGGAAAGAGTAGTAAAATATTTTAAGTTTCATATAAGCTTGAGAAATAGAAGGGAGACAAATAAATTGCTTCCTGCGTTAAATCAGTCAAGTCATCTTATGTATAAATATCGAAATAAAAATTTACATCAATTAGAAGATAACATAAATATTGTTATTTTATTAATATCTCAAATACTATACATTTTTTAATTAAGAGAGTTTATGTTATTTCAAATAATCATTCACAAATTCAAATTCAAGTATCCAAAGCGGTATCAGCATTTCAACACTTGTAGGTCCTAAAGAACTTTTGGACCACTGGGGTTAGGTCACATATACCATGACCAAAGTATCATCTTCTCTAGGCAAGAGTTTAGTAGCAAAGGCAAAGAGCAAGAAGGTTAGGAGTCACCATCATCATGTAGGATGGTTACCCAATAAATAATCCACCTCAGCGCTAATAAATGAAGTCACCGATGCCTGAGGAGAGTCACCAGTTCTAGCTGCCCGTTTCCAATGTTAGAGCTTCATAGTAGGTTACTCGGCATGAGCTTGTGAGGTTTGAATAACAGATAACAATGAGATCGTCCCTCTAATAATGTTACTTTTTTGAAATGAGCTACAAACAAAACGTTGGCCACATGACTCATTAAGTCTTTGAACATAATAAAATTTTACTTTGAAATGTGTAAAAACAAATCAAGAAGCTTAATGTGGTTGTGGTTGTGGTTTTAGCTTGTAAACAAATTTCAATTGGGCCATGTGGAATTTGGTTTTCAATAGCGTTTATTAGGTATATGCAGCTGATTAAAAATGTCTCCAATTGATATCTTTTCATGTGGAATGTAATCTTTACTAGTACTTGTTGGATTTGAAGCATATGAAAAAACTATTAAGAGATGGTCTCCTCGTTATCTCCAAGCATTGGATTGATTGTAAGCCCTTCTCACATTTCCTTTTTTGCCAAGCATCTTTCCATTTCCTTCATGCTGTCCTCTCTTTTCTCTTTTTCTGATTCTCCACCTCCTCCTCCAGCTTATTATTACAGATACACGCAGGTTTCCTGAAAACAGTCCAATGCCATATCACCTCCATTGTATTTTAAAACAGGGCATTAACAAATAATCCAATGGTATATGTATGCAGTAATGCACATCTAATTTTTTGAAATCAACAGCATGGTCTCGATCTCCAAACGCTTAGAAAAAACACTTCTTCGAAACTGGAAATAAACCCTGATCTCTTCTGTATTATCACTGTGTATCTGACACACTGCACTTTGTTACAGTGCAAGCCTATGTTACATATTGATTCACTTAGCATTACCAAAAATCTCCGCAAGAACATTGTCCTTGTTTGAAATGATGGAACCGGTTTGCATCTCTCACAACAATTTGTCTTGCAACAATCTTAGAGATAAACTTGGTTGCAGTGTGGCAGTCAACACATACTCTAAGGTTCTTGACAACTCTAATAGTTGTCCCAGGGGGTGTGTTTAACAATCCAAATGCAATTGCCAGCTTTTCGCTATGGTGGCAGAGGAATAATTCTTTTTCCTCCTCCTCTGCATAATTGAGTACAAGTTTTGAATCTGTAATATACCCTGCTGCCTTCATCTCCCAAGACAGTTTCTCCGACTTTGCATAGATCTCCTGTGTCTGTGGGTGTGATCTGTCTCCTACATAAAAAGCATGTACCATTTTATGCCTTCCAATCCAACTACATCCAGGTATCTTTTTAATTCCTCTATCTTTCATTAATCTCCTTACCATTTGAACCTCACCCCACCTGCCCACTTCTGCATAGATGTTTGATGGAAGAATATAAGTCGCAGCATTTTGAGGATCCAGCTCAAAAAGAATAGTTTCTGTAAATGCTGCTAACCTTATATTCTTATGTGTTCTGCAGGCAGCAAGCAAACACATCCACACATTCACCACAGATTTTTTTGGAATTTTGATGATATAGTTTAGAGTTTCCTCAAGATAGCCAGCACGGTCAAGAATGTCAGTCATGCACACATAATGATCAATTGTAGGCATAATGCAATTAGAATCAATCATAGCATTGAAGTATTTACAGCCCTCATCCACTAAACTTGCATGGGCACATGCTAATAAAACACAAACAAAGCTTATATCGTCAGGGTATGTTCCAGAGTGCTTCATTACTTCAAAGAGTTTGAAAGCATCCTTGCAAAAGCCATTTTGTGCATATCCTGCAATCATTGTGTTCCATGATACAACATCTCTTTGAGCCATTTTGTCAAACAGTTCATGTGCCTTGTGTGTGCTTCCACATTTTGCATACATGTCTATCAGGGCATTCACGACTATGATCTCTGATGAAAATCCACATTCAATTATGCTTTGATGGATGTACATACCTTGTTTCAAAGCTCCCATTTTGGCACAGGCTGGAAGGATGCTGGCAAAGGTTGTGGAGTCTGGCTTTACAACTGACAATTGCATTTGCTTAAAAATTTCCATAGCCTTTTCAACAAACCCATTTTGAGCATATCCTACAATCATTGCATTCATGATACCACATCTCTTTGAACCATTTTGTCAAACAATTCATGTGCCTTGTGTGTACTGCCACATTTTGCATACATGTCTATCAAGGCATTTGCAGCTATGACATCCGACAAAAACCCAAATTCAATTATGCTTTGATGGATGTCCATACCTTGTTCTACAGCTCCTATCTTGGCACAGGCTGGGAGGATGCTGACAAAGGTTGCGGAATTAGGCTTTACACTTGCCAATTGCATTTGCTTAAAAGTTTCCAAGGCCTTTTCACTTAACCCATTTTGTGTATACCCTGAAATCATTGCAGTCCATGAGAACACATTTTTGTGAGGTATTTTGGTAAAAAGTTCACGTGTTTTGCATATGTTTCCACATTTTGCATACACATCTACCAGGGCACTTGCAACTACAACATCTGATAAAAATCCACTTTTGACTACGCTTTGATGGATTTTCATACCCTGTTCTAAAGCTCCCATTTTGGCACAGGATGGGAGGATGCTGACAAAGGTCGTGGAGACTGGCTTTACACCTGCCAATTGCATTTACTTAAATATTTCCAAAGCCCTTTCAGCAAACCCATTCTGTGCATATCCTGCAATCATTGCATTCCATGATACCACATCTCTTTGAGGCATTTCTTTGAAAAGCCTTAAAGCCTCATCAAGAACACCTTTTTGTGTATATCCCACAATCATTGCAGTCCATGAGACCACATTTCTTTCAGGCATTTTTCGAACAATTGACGTGCCTTGTGCATGCTTCCACATTTTGCATACATATCTATCAGGGCACTTGCAACTGCAACATCTGATGAAAATCCACATTCAATTATGCTTTGATGGATGTCCATACCCTGTTCCAAAGCTCCTATTTTAGCACAGGCTGGGAGTATGCTAGCAAAGGTGAATTGATCCGGTTGGATACATGTTCGTTGCATTTCGTGAAACAGTGTAAATACCCCGTGAAAATATCCTTGCCTTTTGTAAGCTGCAATTATGATATTCCATGAGAAGATATCTCGTTCAGTCATTTGGTCAAACACTTGGCGAGCATCTAATAAACATCCGCACTGATCATACATGCGTATAAGGGTATCTTGTAAAAGTTTGTAGGGGGAAAACTGAAATTCAGTGTGATTGATATGGGATTGGAGGTCTGCAATAGTAGAAAGTATGTAAAAGAGTCTACAGGGGGATTGTGTGTTATAAGCAGAATGTGTAGCGCTTCTTTCAATCGACCTTCTCGATATAATGCTCTGAGAGTGAGATTGAGATGCGCACTGGATGGCAGTGGCTTTGGCATTGTCTGATATTATAATTGAATCGTTGGAAATGGGCATTGTTGATCAATTTGCTTGTATCCCCAAATGATAATGAACCCGTCTCGTCTTTGTCCACTCTGTGGGTTTGTCGATTTTTGTTATATACTTCTGTGAATGACAGAGAAATGCAGCCAACAAAGCCCTGCGCGCTAAAATCACAAAAACAAGCGAGACAATAAATGATAACCCAATCCTATGGATGAGCTTTTAGAAGGCAATTTTATTTATTTATTTTTTATATCCGAGGGAATCGAGGTTGATGAGTTACTGAAATCTAATATAAGGTGGGACTTTTTATAAACCTTGGGGCGATGTAATGTGATCACTCATTGTTAGAGTTAACAAAACTTTCATTCGGGATCTCTCCAAGAGTCCATCACTACAGTCATGATGATAATCCATTTCTCACACAAAATTCAATAAGCTACTCATTACATAATGATAGATTACAATGAATCTTCACTTCTTCTTTATATGTTTAAGATGCACTATTAGAATGCTTATAAATAAGCGAGAGAGAGGGTTCATCTAGCATAATTATCTCAGCGTTTCACACCCACTTCCACACATCCTATGGTATAGGTCTTGTGGAAGTGATATGAGAATGATGAGGAAGTGGGTTCCTATTATTTTTAGTCAACATACTAGTGAAATTTACACCAATTTTATCATCACTACTACTATTTTAAAGGAAATTATAGACCTATCTTTGACATACATAACTTGTGCATAGATATTTGACTCTTGCTCACATTCTCTCTTATCCATTTATCTATCTATTGACTTGGCCATCCCAATTTTTTCATCATTCATACTAAAGATCTCCCTAGACTATGCCAGGATGCTTTATTATCCTATGAAAATTATCACCTTACTCAAGATTCATGTTTTCTCCTCTTTGGATAATGCCTTCAACAATCAGACACTAGCAGCTACTAGTAACATTCACCTTTGTTGGTAATGTCCCAGAGACCTCTAATGGCTAGTTTTCAAATTCAAATCCCTCCATCGGGTCGGCATATACATTTCACATGTTGGTTATGGAGGGAAATTACCCAAATAGTAATCTATAAATACACATTAAGCCTAAGGCCATTCATATCTATCCTCTATCTAGCAATCTTCTAACACTTAACTTGCACATTGAGAGATCTATTTGCACATCCTTGAGGCACTATCCTAAAGAATCCAAATATAAATAACCCCAAAAATAACAGTTCATAAGCTAATTCTAAACCCCAAACACAAATTCAAGATTGCATATTTTCAAGTGTCAAAATCCAAAGAGTTGTATTGCATTCTAGCATAATAATATTAAACTCACATTCACATAAGTGGAAAAAATACATGTAGTTCAATCCCTCTTCCGAGTATTTGAATGTAGAAAATGATTAACCAATCAGTGGGGTGTGGTTGGGGCTATGTAACTCATCTTTCTAACTCATTTTTCTATGTGAACCAAGTGTCAAAAGTGAAGATATTATTTAAATAAAAATGAAGACAAAATCAAGATCTATGCATAGGATCAAGGTAAAAAGAACATTAAAAAAACATCTTGATAGGTAGGCACGAAAATCTGTGGTAGAATATACCAAAAAACCTTATAAGAATAGCTTGATAGACAGTGGATGGGACCAATTATTGTAGGTCTGGGCCTCACCAATAACACCCTAATATATTTTGATAGTATGTTTCCTATGTCAAGCAATCACAAAACTTATGTAGACTATTTAAAATGACTATACACGGGTAGATAAAAAATGATAGAATATCAGCTAAGCACCCTCTCCCTTAGTCATTTATATAAATAGAAGTTTAATATATCCACCTGTTATATTCATATATGTGCAGTTTATGCTACATTTTAGTATTTTATCTTATTATGGATTAATGATCTAAACAAGTATAATAATATGAATATTCAAATTGTATAAAGTATATTTAAATTATGCAAATATGAATGTAGAAACAAATATTTAGTTGCAATTTTTTATTTATATAATTGATAAGGAGGACTACAGTACTTAGCTTTTTACTATTTTGTTAGGGGTTTGAAACTATGAACAAGTGGCAGGAAGGATTGAAATTAGATCTAAAGTCGTTTGGGTTTGGAAACTAGTTATTTGAACCTACTTGGACGGATTCAGTAGCACCTAGATACATGTGGTAATTAAAGGCATCTTATCTCTATCAGAAATGTCTCTATGAGATGTGTCAAACTATTTTAACATAGATTATTGCATCCACTTGTAAACTATTGTTATGTACAATATTAGAGTCTCTCTATTATGCACAAGTCTATAATTTTGTATTCTTCACCTTGAAACCCTAGCTCCACTTTTGACACTAGGGTTACCCATAAAAGGGATTGGATAAGATGGGTTGAGTTGACCCCAACCAATCTTCATCGAGTGGCTGAATGTCGCCTATGTTCTAATACTCTCAAGAGGGCTCAAATCACACATATTTCTCTCACTTAGGTGTATGTGTGCAATAGTGATCCAATAGTATGGATGTGATCTATAACCTAGCTTTAACACTTGAAAATATGAAAAATTGACTTAGAATTTATGTGCTTCAAACTTGGCTAGGGCCATATCGCTTGATGGATTTATGATTTGGAAACTTTAGGGTTGTTCCTCTTATTGTGCAAGTGGTAGATAAGTGTTATCTATACTTTTTAGATAGGTATAAAGTTATGCCTAGTGTGTCTAAATATCTAACACTTTGGGTAACTTATTTCACCGCTAGCATACAAAATATATAGGCTAACTCATAGGAAAGATTTAAATTTATTAAAATGAATGTTACATGACACGTTGACAGATTCAATACAGTTGGTGAGTCTAGTAGTAGGATTCATCTAACTATAATTAGAGCCATCCAAGGAAAAAGAAAATTTATCTAATGATTAGGAGATAGTTGGATTGGATAATAAGTAGACTAGGCACAAAATGGGGAATTTTTATAGGTGATTTATAGCAAATTGGGAAGGCCCTGTCCATAGAGAGGTGAATGGATAAGAAAGAGTGTGGAAAAGAGTCATATGTATTCACACAAGTCATGTATGGTAAATATATTTCAAGATTGACATTTTCAAGTGTCTAATACCGTATTTATGTGTCTATGATTTCTCCCCCTTTATTTTAGTATTAACAATTATAGAGTAAAATGATAAAAATATTGCATACCTTAGTGTAACTACACTTTTAGTCTTCATGAGAAGGCTCCAAGTGTCTAGCTTGCTCCATGCAAACCTGGAATAAAAATGCAGCAATTGATGTCCATAAATGGTATGAAATCTAAAGTAAATTAAATCAATGAAGCATTTTAAATTTAAAAATCAAGGAAGGAATAGACTTGTAAGTAAGTGAATAGTGTTTCCATTTGAAGTATTGGATACTAGGGTGATTATGCCCCAAGGCAAGTACCACTATGTAAAATCATGGATTATGAATATAATTTCTCCAACCCTCATTTAATTAATCTTGAACCTATAATAGGTTCAAGATGAAAAATGTGGATCCCCATACTAGGCTCATATGTAAAATGTGGAACCCCAAACTAGGTTCATAAGTAAATGTGGATCCCAATACTCGACTCATATGTAACGATGGAGCCCCATATTAGGCTCATATGTAAAGGTGGATCCCCATACTAGGCTTGTATGTAAATCTAAATAGATTGAATCAATCACTACAGATGGATTTTAGATTTAGAATGTTACATTCAGTACTTTCATTACCATTATGAAAATATAAAAGTTCATGCATGAGCAAAATCCATGCCCCATAATTTTATCCAACTATACCAATATAATATAGAATGCCATAAATCTATATGTCACTTTTCCCCTAATATAACAAATCTTGTAACCTATTCCATCTGATCCCTATAATCTGATAATTATATTAATTTGATATCTATAACTTATCACTCATGTACATAGAATTTTTTTGCATATGCATTACATATGCCCCCAATCTATATCAATTTGTACATTTTGTCTCACAATTTGAACCAATTTGATAATCTAACCCAATCTAAACTATGTAATTTGTCCCAAAATATCAAATATGTTTGCATGGAGGCTTGCATCTCTATGATGAACCCATTAACATGCCCCCTTTTTAAGTGAGGTATATGTCTTTTGAATTACTCATCTCAAAATAAAAGAGTTATACACATCATATTATATATAAAGATGTAAGCATGTCCTAAGATGAAGATATTATGTCTGCATAGCATGATTAGATCATCAAAGCATATATGAAACATGTATCATATGACATCCAAGTGTTGTGTCAATATAGATACAAAACTTAGTCACATAGTAGTAGTCATGATAGATATAAGTACTAAATAATAAGCCACACATAAATATGTATGATATAGATTATGGCACTACACACAAGATGTGTGATATGATCATGACACCATAATATTAGTATAAAATCCTAGATGTATCCATACACATTCACACAATGTCATGGCCATGACACATACAATGGAAGCACATAAAATAACAATCAATGTCATGCAAAATAAGATTCACATATAGTCTACTAAATGAACATGTAATGTCACATAAGGTAAGATCCACACACAATGAACAATCAATGTCACATAATGAGAAATAAATTCCACACAAGGTAAGAGCCACATATAATTTAATACACACTCACTTGGATAATATTGATTTTTTGTGCATCCAATTCATTCGATGTACTATTGTATCCTTTCCGTTGAATAAAATTTCTATCAATTAAATCTTGTATCTTATGTCTCAGTCCAAAACATTAATTAGTATGACCTAAAGTTCTATGATAATCACAATATAAATTCACATCATAATGTTCAGGTAAAGTTTGAGATGTCTCCAATTCATGACAAGGAGATAAATATATCATATTACATTTAAACAATCATTTGGGCACGTGGTGAGAGGCTCAACTAATTGTGTAAATTGCCTATGCTCATGAGAAGGAAGGACAAGCCTATCAAGTGGTTGTGATACCATTTTTACTACATTTTTTACCTCACTATTATCTTGGGAAGGAGGTGAATCATTAACCTTAGCCTTGAATGTTTATTTACCTTAATATTTGGAGCCACTATAGGTAGGGACATTAAATTCATATTCAATAATGTTAGCCTCTGAAGGTTTTATCTCATAGTTTGGAACCATATGACAAAACACGTGAAATATAAATGTGTTAATCATGACTTTGTCTTTTATAGGTTCAAGCATAATTTGAGAGAAAATAATTTGTAGTACACTATAATGTATTTAATGAGACATATTTGTAAATATAGTTGTGAGTTTAAGCACATACTCACTAATATGCTCATTAGGTCCTTGTTTAAGTTACATAAATTATGAAAACGTGACCTTTTGGCTAATGTTGATAGACAAGTGAGCTAAGAAACTATTATCCAAAGAATTTAAATAATTCATGGATCCTAATCGTATGACATAAAATCAATCTAAGGCATAATCCTTGAGATTCATAGGAAAGAGCTTAGTAAAAACCAATCATTTTGCACAAAATAAAAACATAAATCATAGAAAGATCAAATATAATGTGAAGGATCACCCTTGCCATCATATTCAATTTTTAGATACAATAAAACTAGTACGAAAAGGGTAAATAAGAACCTTATGAGCCAATGGCTTGTGTAGTATCTCATGAAAAGCGACCGTGTGGCTATGTCTTTTAGATTTTTTTTAAAAAAATTGGATATTCACATGTATATCTTGAATCATTCATTGAAGCAATGCAGTTTGAAATGTATAAACCAAAGAAAAATTAACATGCATAGGAGTGGTTACTCTATTATATTGACCAAGGCCAAAAGATTGAGATTAAGAAGTGGGATGAGATGGTTGAAACTATTAAGAGGAATAAACTAATTAGTGGGGCATGAAGGATTGTTCGTAGTAACCTGATTAAAAGTAGTAGGTGGAGGCACAAAAGTAGGAATGACATGAGCACTAACCTCTTAACCTAATATATATGGAGAACCTATAGTAAAAGCATTCAAATATCATTTATAACATGTCCTTCCTTGGGTGTAGAATCCTTAGATATATGCTTCTTTTGTACTTATTTTAAAATTAAAAATATGTCATCAATTTTTTCAAGACAAACATTAATAATATATCTAAAGTTAGAAATTATATTGACTCTTACTTGGTCTACTTCATCATTTTTCATGTCATGATATCCACTAGCATCATTTTGATTTTTAACATATGTATTTTCACTATTCAAATCAGGTGCTTGATCATCATTAATGTAAGAAGAAAAAATATCATCAGGATACACCATTTTGTTTTTCAAACAAGCACAAGTAAGAATAAAATGAATTTGAACCAAATCAATATAAACACCACTCATTATATCACTTTGCATACTAGGTGTTTTAAATATGACCTTCTTAATTTTTATAAGATGCAAACATATAAAATATTAAGTAATCTATGGTTAACGATTTTTCAATCATTTCTAAAACAACCCCAATAAAAAACCCTAAAGGAATATAAAGCATGAAACCTTAACGTTGCATGATAAAAAATGGCTGGATTCACCAAAATTTAGCACATAGAGGGTACACAAATGTTCAAAACACTATGCCAACCAAGTGCAACATTGAAACTAATCAAACTAATAAAAATAATTAATACAAAACTGAAATGTTCCATAGCACCTCAAAATATAAAATAAATTTTGTAAAATAATAAAGAGGAAGATGGAGGGATGCATTTTTTTTTACTTAAATATGTTTTAATAGGTGTTATTAATGTTGGAAAACAAGCTCTGGATTTTTTTTGAAGAGACTTAATAAAGAAGACTATATTTTATGATGATGAATTTTTTAAAACTACTTTGAAAAGGGACACACATGTTTTGAATTGCTTCAAAAAAGACACATTTTATCGAAAGTGGTCGATTTAGCTCAAAAGTGGCTCTATAACTCTTCATATTCTAAAATATTTAGGAACCCTTCATTTGTATCAAAATCACATAAACCTCACTCTAATTGACTCGATGACACTCAAAAATTTTAGAATGTCTTATCTTTTTATGTGAACTTAATAAATCATAACAAATACAAAATTAAAATCAATGTGCAAGGTTAGTGGCTCAGTCCCCCAGAGATTTGCAACTACACATCCATACACTCTCAAATTTATGGCTCATGTAGTTACACATATAAGATTTCCAACCAGAGTGACTATGCCTTCTCTCCCTTAGATAATCAATGATGTTATATGTTTTTCACTAAATGCAACCTTTTTTGTGTACAAGTATGCAACCACAAGTTTCCAAGAGATTATGAGGGAAGAATAGGATCAATGTGTAGGCTTATTGAAAAGTGTGTGGTGAATATGCTTAATGTGCGACTAAATAACGTGATTGATCAATTGTTTTCTTCCTTTTTTAAATGGACTAAGGTATATGTGTTTATGTACGGATCTTTGAATTCAGATCAACATATTCATGTGAAGGTTGACCATGGAAATGAGTGAAAGTTGAAATTTAAGGCATGAGAATTTAGGGTATAGTGGCATAAAAGACCTGCATACCACTTGACCATAAATGAACTATTTTAAAAGAGGTTAGACCACTTTAAAATTTCTTTGAAATATATCGAGGCAAAAAATCCCATGAAATAGATATCAAGATGAATTGCAGGATAACTAGGTGTATTATGCGATAGGAAAATAATATGATTGAAGGTTGTCATGAGGAAATGACAAAAACGATAGATTGAGGGCTCTAATGTGAAGGAGAAAGTTTTACCAAAAATATTCTAATGTAAGAAAATTATCCAAATACCCAAAATCATGACAAAGACACTACGATTACATGGCTTATACCAAAATATAATGTTTACAAATAAATTAAATTTCATAATATAATCATCATTTTATAATTAAAATATAAAAAAATAAATTTTATGAATCTACATATATGTACAATTCATCACAATTTCATATAAAAATAATATAGAAAATGTCACAATTATTGAATGGGCATATGGTAGTAATTTTAGAAAAGTGTAAAGAGGAGATAAACTCATTATTTTTCCATCACCACCAAATGTATATTACTTTCAAACCATTTCTTTTTAATTCTCCCCTCTCTTGGTATGCCATATTACATGATTAAAATCCCACAAAATCCTTTAATAATGCAACACAAATGTATGATTGGCTTTTGATTGGGTTGTAATTGGGTCAATCTCACATTGGTAAGAATTGTAAGATAAGGATAATTTATAAGGAATTACATTTTTCAATATTTTCCAATGGGGAAAGAGGATCGAGATTGATAAGACTAAACCGGTATTCCTCTCTTTACTCACATTTGTTGATGATGTTTGTGTGTTAAGAGGGTCCCCTTAGCTTGTGATTATTACCAAAAAAATCATTAGGCCTTGTGACTATTACCAAAATTACATGAGGTAAAAATGGCATTAGGGTAATTACTACTCATGGGGGTCATCTTGAGACTTAAACACATACAAGTAAAATCTCACAAAAACTAACAATCTAAGTATTAATATATCCTCTGTAGATGACAATGTTATTGATTGTACAAACTTTGTCAAGGATCTATAAGCAATGCACATCCTCAATGTCCCATATTTATATATCAAAATGGTAATAGGATAATCAAATTGAGACGTATATTTGGGAGAATTAATCCATAATCTAGAACTTAATATATTTTCCATGTCATTTGTTTCCAAGATGTTTCGTCTATAAATTCTTATATAAGGAATCAATAGATTTAGTAGCAATTGGATCTCATGGTCTACCTCTCTGTTTTAAATCTAACATAACTTTATATTGTTTTGTAACCTCAATTTTTACTTCTTGACTCATAACTCCCAAAGAATATAAATGAAGATGATGGTATGTGCCCAACCCAAACTTCTCTACTAAATATTGAGACAACAAATTTTATTATGAATACAAATGAAAAATAATATACAATTTTATTCTCTAAAAATAAATTTTAATGCAAAATATTTTGGTCAATTCACCTCTATCTTGAGCCTATTTTATATACCTAAACATACCTCCTTTTAAATGAAAGTTTTAAAAAAATAATCATAAACTTTAGATTTCTCCCAATCACTCTCCATTCTAACTAGGTGGTCATCTCTTTCATTGAATACCACTTTGTGTGGTCCTTAAAATGACAATTCATGTATATTGTTTCCAATGTTTTTCCTCATTGTGCTTGTGTACTTCACAACAACAATTATTTTTAGTGATTATATTATTTGATAGAGCAACAACAACTATCTTATCTTTCCATTTGGTTAGATCACCTTTATACATGTAATATACATTTTAGAATTTGACCTTGATTTTATTAGGATTAGTATCAATAAAACAAGATAGAATCATAATTTTAAAATGAAATACTATCATGATTTTAAAATGAAATATAATTAGAATTTTCAAAAGAAATAGAATTATGATTTTCATAATGTAATAATCATTTTAAAATATACATAATAAAACTATATATATATATATATATATATATATATATATATATATATATATATATATATATAGTGCATCAAAATGTCACATACAAAATAATATATAAAATTTCACAATGTCATGTTTTGTATAAAAAATAGAATATATATAACATATGTATTAGAAAACATAATGTCAAAATATATACAAAATAATACATGACTGCACTCTATACCAAAAAATATCTATCTCTAAGTATGCTTAGGGGTAGAATGTGTACTAGACTCTATACACTATTTATCAAAACCACTACCCAATAGTTAAATAATATCCCCTAAGCATGTGGAACGTCATCAACCTAATGTGTATGTTTTAGCTCCATCATCTGTGAACCCACACCAGAACCTCGTTGAGCCTTAGAAATAGCTACAACCCATGTAATAAAAACATGTATCAGTTACTACACACACTCACTCTCTCTCTCTCTCTCTCTCTCTCTCTCTCACACACACACACACACACACACACACACACACACACACACACACACACACACACACACACACACACACACACACACACACACACAAATTAATATTAACACAATTATAATTATAATAAGTTAATTTTAAAATTTGAACTTGTTAAAGTATTCATTACTTGAGTCCCCTGTACTAATTGATCACATCTAGTTGAGTACCTATTATAAGTGCTTTGAAC
Source organism: Torreya grandis (assembly GCA_037957365.1). Taxonomy (NCBI): domain Eukaryota; kingdom Viridiplantae; phylum Streptophyta; class Pinopsida; order Cupressales; family Taxaceae; genus Torreya; species Torreya grandis. Next base: position 2,198,055 of record JARHVA010000582.1, read on the forward strand.
TAATCGATCAATGGTGGAGGAACCCATGCATAAATTTGGGTCATCATATAGCTATATTTAATCATTTTAAAGATTAAAATAATGAAAAAAATTAATGTAAGTTATATATTCAATTTAAATTAAAATAGTATTGGAACATGATCTCTAACAAATATATGTACATATTATATCACTACGAGGCTCAACCTCAATAGTAAACATCCTCTTGAAAGTGTTTGAAGTCTGACGAGCCATATGTTATGTTTATGGATCTATAAATGCACATTATGCTTGTGGATCCATAAGTGTAGATTATGTCTGAGGTGGTCCTAGAGTATGTTTGGGTGCATCATCAAAATATGCATAATCAAGCATATCTCCAATACACACTTGAATAAAATCACTATCAACATGTCATGATTGACTAGTAAGATAGAATACCATCTGATGTCTATGGACCAAATAAATCCTCTAATAAATAAACCCTAACACTTAAGTGATTTGGATGCCCTGTTCAAGACTCATAACATAATTTACTCTGAGCTTCTCTATGAGAAAGTTTTGAACAACCTCACGAAGTTGTGATATGTCATGGATTTCATCCAACTCTACAAGAAGACATTGTCTAGAGTTGAATAAGTAATGCATGGTATTTACATCTATATATAACAAGCCACCTAGATTAGACTTCTTATAACAAATCTCTAAATATTTACTTAGTCTATAAAAAAGATATGTAATACACTAGTTATGCCATAATGGTCATGATCTCTACAATATTGTCCTTGCCTACTTCAACAATAATCTCAATAGCTCCCTCAAAACTTAGGGTGAAAATTCCCTAGTTTAGACAACTGAATTCAGTATTAGAAACTTTGGAAACATCAAATTTGGCACACTTTGACCTACTTGGACTTTGTGTACACTTTTATTTCTTTTGTACACTTTCCCATATCTGTCTACCCACCTATTATCTTGTCCCAACTAATTTACTAGATACACATATTCAGGGTCACCCTAATCTATGAAAAAACCTTATAAAATCCTAAATATATTGTCACCATATCTTAGATCACTAATTTTCACTCTGAAGACAATATTGGCAATAGTCAAATAGTTGTGGTTTGTTGTTGGTGTTTGCCTCTCCCTGTAGTTTTCGGGAACACTCAATGAATATTTTTCAAATTTATAAGTCTCCATTATGTTAGCCTAAACACATTTCATGGATTTCTCATAGTGGGAAATATCAATGAGTTAGCTATAAATATAAATCAATCATAAGGTTATACTTGGTAACTTGGTCACTACTTGGAAGTCATATTGAGAAATCAATTATCACTCTCTTGATATATTATCATAAAGATATACACATCTAAAAAACCCTCAAAAGAGTATTGCTAGAGCTAAATTTGAATACATACGTAGGTCAATGTCACATGGTACTAAGTGTCGTAATCAAAATATTACATTACATTTTAGATTGATCACGATGGTGCACACACACACTTAGGTAGGAAATCTATATGGGGTTTTAGCCCTATTCAGAGTATTGAAATGTAAGTGATGTTCAATCACTCAATGGGGACTATATGGGACTATCCAACCCAACATATTGACCCATTTATCAAGGGTCATCTTGTGGTTGAAAGTGATATTATGGTTTAAAAAGAAGGGAAAAAAAGAATCAATGCACAAGACCAAAGGTGAGTACACACATAGGAAGCATCTACGTTTGTAGGCAAAGTAGTCTAAAATATTATGGTCCTACATAGTAAAAAGGGATGCTATTAATAGGTTCTATAAAATATTGATTGCCACAAGGGCTATGAGTTTCATTGATAGAGTCTGTGTAGGGTTTGATCTTTTGTTACTTGCTTTGAGTGGTTACAAATTAGAGACATAGTAAATTCAGAGATATTGATAACACATTAAGCAAAAAAATATTAAAAAATGCTAAGTACCTTCCTCCCCTTATTATTTTCTCAATTTTCAAATATCTAAGTGTGATATCAATCTTCCTTTTTACATTCAAATTTATATGATCATCACCATATTTTACATAATTTAAATATTTATAGTTTTAATTCATTTAAATCACATTAATCACAAAATACATAAAACACTAAGTTTGTACCAACTAAATGCATGTTATTATTTTCACAAGGTTAGGTCCCCTCTTTGGGGAACTTATCATGCAACTAGCCCTTACCAAGGCCAACCCAAGTTAGAATATTTATATTATCTACACTTAGCCCTAAATATATCTCTAACATATAATTTTTTAACAAAATATAATGACACATGTTTTGTCAGCTACTTATGATGTGCATCTACGTAATGAGGATAGTTTAATGGTGCCATTAATAGTCCTCAAATTTAGTAATATAATAAACTATAACTATTTTATGCTCAGTATGGAATGGGAAAATAAACACTAATATGATTTATGAACAACATCATCAATAACTATACAGGGTGTTATGCTCTTTACACTATCTCATAATGTGGTATTCAATAAAAATAGGTTTAAAGCATCATAAGGGTTGTATTGTAATATTTATTCAAACATACAAGATAACTCATCTTTAATATATATATATATATATATATATATATATATATATATATATATATATATTTTAAGAGTTGAAGTTATTGAATTTAGTGTTTTATTAAGTTTATTTAAAGCCTGTGTAAGAGTGTTTAATAGGATGTCTTAGTTTTTTCTGAAAAAATTGCAACATGAAAAATAAATATTTATTCATTATTTAAATTAATACATTTTTTAATAAAATAATTTGAACAATTCAATATATAAATTGCATTTTTTAAAAATATATTTTTATTAAATATTTATATTAAAAATTTAAAAATTACAATAAAAATACTTGTAGGTTATAAATCTACTCCCCTAAGGCTCGATAGTACCACTTGCACTATCCAACAATGAAAAATGAGGTCTTGGGGTTTGTAATAACACTCACATAATACAAATGAGGAGTCTAACGTTTATAGATTGATGAAGGGTTCTGTTGTAACACTTTCGAATTCTAATAATGAAAAATGAGGGGGATAAAAAGAAATATGGTCTATGTTGGGGATTTATGGCCGTAAGGGGTTTGGTCGTAACCCCTACAACTATAAACCCCCTTCCGCATAAGCCTACCATGTAGGTAGACAAGGTTTGGCCATAATCCTTAAGGGCATACCCAGGAGGGTATGACCGTATCCTTCTAAGTTTTTTCACATGTCCAAAAGTGATTTTTTTTTTAATGGGATATTATTAGAATGATATAGAAAATTATTGTAATGAATATGCAAAGGTATGTGATAAATGCCAAAGACATAGTAATCTTGTGTGTCCTAGGAGTTGCAACCCATTATTTCACTATGGCATTTTACCATATGAGAATTTGATTTAGTTAGAAATATTAATGTTCCATCTGAATAATGTCACAAGTTTATTATTACAACAACTAAATATTTTACAAAGTGGGTTAAAGTTACACCATTAGAAACCACCAAAGGTGAGTATATTTGTAGATGTTATAGAAACATATTATTTCCATATTTGTCTTGCAATCTTCTATTATTACTAATAATGGTTTATCTTTCAAGAATAATATGGCAATGAATTTTTATGACAAACATAAGATTAAACATAAATTATCAACTCTTATCATGTACAATGGAATGGTCAAGTTAAAGCATCTAATAAGACTACTATTAAAATTTTATCAAAGATGGTGAAACAACATAGTAATGATTGGCACAATTAGATACATTGGGACTTATGGGCATACAAAACAAGTGTAATAACATCTAGAGGGGAAACCTTTATTCATTAGTTTATGGAGTTGAGGAAGTATCACCTTTAGAGCTTGAGATTATATCACTAAGAGTGCCATATAAAGGGATAAATGATGATGAAAATTACATAGAACTGATGATGATTGTTATATATAAAACATATTACATCAATTGAAAATGTTGGATGAATCAAAAATTCATGCTATTGAGTACCTTAGAGTTTACCTAAAATTTCTACGAAGGATTTTGAAAAAAAAAAATCTAGGGAAATCAATGTGAGAGTTAAAGTATTAAAATAAAATAAGATTAATATCAATTTAGATAAAGATCAAAAAGGAAACTTTAAACCCAATTGGCTTGACCTATTTGTTATAACAAAAAAAAAAAAAAATGGACCGAAGGTACATCACCTTACTACATTAGAAGGTAAGCCTATGAAGAATCCCATTAATATCACACATTTAAGATGATTCTATGTTTAATCCTTATCTCTTATTTTCAACTTTCATGTCTCTTACTTTATTTCTTCGATCGTCCCTTTTTTTTTATTGACAATTAATTTCTTAGCACTACCTTTCTTCACTTTTGTGCATAATTTATATTGTTTTAGTTGGCTTTAATTATTACCTTTTATTTCTTAAATTTGTCACTATTTCTTTATCTTTATTCTCAAAAATTTGTTGTTGCTTTCCCTTATTAATTTTTTCTTTTGCACCCATGTGCTTTATGTTCTTTGCTTAACTTGATCTTTCCTTTGGACCCTTACATCTTCTTTCCTTTTCTTCATTTAATATTTATTTTGTATTATGTCAACACATGTCTCCAGGTTTGTTATTCATCATTATTCATATCATGCATGCATTTTTTTATGGGCTTTCCTACATTGTCATGATATATATCATCCCCTATTAAGGGAACGAACCCATGTTTTCAGCTCTCATTGCTATATTTTATGTTACAGGTCATATCTTGCCCAAACACTATGGCATCTTATTCCTATGATTTACACTGATTACATTTTTATACTTGGGGCATATTATCACATCCTTACATTGCTTATGTTTTTCCTACTTGGGGAATATTACCCTTCTACTTATATAAATTATATTATAACCCAGTGCAGTAAAATATATCGATGACATGCAAGCTCTCGCAATGATACCTTCCCTTGTTAGACATCAGTTCTTTTATTTTCTATCTTACACATGATGAATTTAATCTTTTATTTTGAGATATGTGCTTCACAGGTTTAACCCACATCTCAAAAGAGGCATATATTACATCTATTTGTATTACCATATTTGAGGACCCATGACATTTATAATAAAAATTTCTTCGAGATTTGGGTAGTTATAGGTTGATGTTTCCAAAACATATCCAACACATGACACTTATTCCCACCAGAGGATACATCTAGGACATCTCTTAACCATGTTCTCTTTTATATTACATCAATTTTCTTAGCTTTGATTTTTGTCATTGAAAATTGTACCCAAAAATGCATTCAAGATTAGCACAAGTTTTGAGTCTTAAACTTCTATAACGGAAATCTTACTTGGCACAAATTTAGAGATGTAAGGAACTCATAAAAAGGTGTTGTCACATTTTCTAAAAAAACCAAGTGCATCATTTCCGGTTTTTTTTTAGATTTTAGCATATCATTGTCATAAACATTTATCTATGTATATTTGTTCTTGCAGGATTTATTGGGATATCTACACAAATTTAGAGATATTGAGGGCTCATATTTGGGTTGCTACCAAACCACCAACCAAAGTAGGTGGATCACTTTCATCTCATCCTTTCATGATTTCAACAAGTTATTGATTGATTGGGCAATTGATCAAATGTTAAAGAATATTGGATTTGCTGCAAGAGCTTTGGGATTTTAGAATCTTTGATATCCCCACCTCCCCACCAATATGTTTTGTTTTTACTTTGATATGTATACACACATACATCAAAGTGGGGCATTATGCAGATACCTAGTTTTTGTAGGTGGGTAGTTATTACTAGTAACATTATATTATTTTCTAGTATTTGTATGTTTTTTAATTATTAGTTCATATTAGGCTCCCACTAACATGTTTTTGAAATGTTTTTTGATGTTTTCCCACATTTTCCCTTCTCATTCCCCTGTCTCTCCTCCTCTCACTATTTCCTTAGGTTTATGGGATCTTTCCCAAACTATACATGTACAGTTTTGGTTGGGCCATTATGACCCTAGTTTTGCGTCTCTAGTGGCATTTGTTTATAATTTTTTATCCATTCTTTCCCATTGTGTGTTTGATTGTGCATCAATAGGGTCCTAATTTTAATTTTAGAAATCTATAAATACACAAGTATATTAGTGAATATGGGACAATGAATTGACATATAGACCATGCATGCATGAGATATTGTGAAAGTACCAAAGCAATTAATTCAAGCATTTAGAACAAGATTCAAGTAGGTATGAAGCATATATCTCCCTTCCATGCATTCATGCTAGCATAAAAATTCATGTAGGACAAAACCCTGCATTCAATGCACTGCTTGTTGAACATGCATTATACTTGGTATGTTATTTTCAAAATTGTAAAAACATCCTAGGTACTTGATAATAATAAACCAAGGATAATGCATGCCTTGAAATATATCCCCCATTTTTTTAAGTCCTCTATATGTGGTTGTCATGTTATGGTTTTCATGAAGGAGATCATTTTCATAGAGATCCACATAAAATTTTGGAAAAGTGAGAGAGGCTTTCAAAATATTGAAGCTAACAAACAAGATTGTCAAATCAAATTTCATGCATCTAAAATTTACTAGGTCCAGCTTCATGGTTTCATACATGTAACTACTCTTCCAAAAAGATGATAGAAGGTTCTAGGGAGCAATCTTTATTCATTCCTATTTTTTGGGGTTTTGTTCGCCTCACTACATTAGACTTACTTTGTATTATAATGACTATCTCCAAATTCATGCCAAATCAAATATTATTCTTGAACTTTATCCTATAATTTATTATATATGATATTATTAATAGTGTGAAGTAGCCAATTACATTGTGACCCATCATATTTACAACTATTAGATACCCAATTCACATGTTTAGGTCCAACATTTTTTAGTGCATTTCAGATTTTCTATTTTAAATAAATTAAATTATGACTTCCCCTTCAATTACACACACACACACACACAAGATACATGTTGATTAAATTATAATAAAAATTCAGACACTGATGTGAAACCCTTCAAGTGCCACATGGATGCAAAGTTAAGATGTTACATTATGGGTGGCTTTTCCCTAAGTCCAATTTTATTTATGTTGATGTAAAATCACTTTCATAAGCCTCATTGTGATAGTATGAAAGTAGATAATGTTAATTTTCTCTCTCTCTCTCTCTCTCTCTCACACACACACACACACACACACACACACACACACACACACACACACACACACACTGAATTTCAAGAAAAAAATTAAATATTGATGTGACACCCTTTAAGTTCCACATGGATGGCAAGTTAAGATGTTCCAATATTGGTGCCTCTCCCCTAAGTCTGATTTTATTAATATTGATGGAAAACCACTTTCCCATACTACATATATATTTTAAGGCCTCTATCCAATAGTATGAAAGTAATCAAGGTTAGGTTTTTCAATTTATTATTATTAATCAATATTTCCAAAGCATAATTATCATTAACAAAAACAAATTATTTAATTGATACTTAAAAGTGAGCCCATATGTGGATGCCTAGTGCCTATCTTATAACTCTCTTCTAATAACAATGTAAATAACATCTTGAATTTCAATATTTAAACATTCTTGTAACTTGCTCTCCATTGCTTAACACAATGTGATTTTGTACAAGAAGGAATTTTCCCATACATTTATTTCAACGTCCACTTCCTTTTGAGTAGGATGGAGGAGCTCAGAATTCCATATGAATATAGAGAGACAATGCACATAATTTATGAGCAAGTGAGGGCTAAAATTAGAGTAGGTGAAAAAATATTAGAATGCTTTGGAAGTGACATTGATGTCAAACAGAGATATTTTTTATCCCCTACTTTGTTTGGGCTATTCATTAATATGTTGAAGGAGTGGATAAATAAATTTGGTATTGGGGATGTTCACCTAAATACCTATGCAGTAAAGTTACTTTTATATGTGGATCATCTTTTTCTAATTGCAAAAATAATGTATAGATTGAGAAAACACCTGAGGGCTCTAAAGATCTTATGCCAAGAGGTGGGAATGCAAGTGAATACCAACAAAAACAAAGTCATGATCTTTTCACTAAGGAGCAAAATGAAACAAATTAACTTCTTTTTCGAAGGAAGCTCATTGGAAATAGTGGAAGAATACAAGTATCTCATGGTTGACATCCACAACAAGTTTAATTGGGAGAAATGTAGGGAAAAATGAATGCAAGGCAGTGGAAGGGCTTATGCTTGGTACAAAATAGGCACATAATGCAAAATTACAAGATTGAAAAACCAAGAGAACTTTATTCATCCTACTTGTTACACCAGAGGTCCTTTTACAGATGTGAAGTTTGGGGCAACAATCCATTAGACCTAAAATGGAGGTAGAGAGAATTCAAAAAAAACAAAATTACAAGTAGCTCTAAAGTCAAAACATCAATTCCATATGAGATTCTATTAGCTAAAATAAGTATTTTTTCATTGGAGGCATCGCAAATGACTAGGATATAAAGTAATAAAAAAAACACAAAGTGTGGGGACTCATCGATGGCTCAAAATGGTGATAGAGGAAGAATTAAGTAGAAGGAAAAACACATGGATGAAATAAAACAACAAATGGATGATTAAATAGAGCATCAACATTCAAGATTGACCAAACACTCATGAGGAAATTAAAAAAATGTGATAGAGAAATTCAAGCCAACCATGTAGACAAAACAATTGGGACAAAAAAAAGCATACAATATCAAAGAATTTAATCCCACATGGGACCATGATGAAAAAGTATACATAAAAGTAGAAATCAATAACATCCATATCAAGTACAATGAAACCTTGAAGGTAGACAACCCGATTGACTTGTTTGAGGAGACGAGATTAGACAAAACAAAAAAAAAATTTGATCAAGATCCACAATAGAAGATTCAATATCAGAAAGAGATGATTTTTTTTGCAAAACTAATAAAACAACCCTTATTTCAAATAGTTGTGTTAGTACATAACAACTTTATTACAACTCTTCATCCCATAAATTTCACGGTCTCATTATCATTAATAAAATCTATTTTTTATTCATTCATTTATCATTATCATTATCATTCACAAAAAAAAATAATAAATGCTCGTAAATCTAATTTTGAGGACAAAGACGATGAGAGTTTCATTCTCATTGTGATACAAGAAATTATAATCATACAATGGTTCAATTACAGTCGTACAATGCCAATGCCACCCTCTACCAATCTCAATCTCACTCTCACAGCATTGTGCAGAGGTGGTCGGTTGAAAGAGGCGCTACACATTATGCTTACGACACACATTCCTTCTGTAAACTCTTCTACATATCTTGAACTATTGCAAGACCTGCATTGCCAAGAAAGCTCTTTCAGAGGGTAAGAGAATCCACTCCCACATCCATCACAGTGAATTTCAGTTTTTCCCAGACAAGCTTTTACAAGATACCCTTATACGCATGTATGGCAAGTGCGGAAGTTTAATAGATGCTCACGAAGTGTTTGACCAAATGACTGAGCAAGACATCTTCTCATGGAATGCGATCATTGCAGCTTACCGAAGACATGGGTACCCTCATGAGGCTTTGACACTGTTTCGCCAAATGCAACAAACAGGAGTCCAACCCGACCAGTTCACCTTTTCTAGCATACTTCCCGCCTGTGCCAAAATAAGAGCTTTGGAACAGGGCATCGACATACATCAAAGCATAATGAAAGCGGATTTATTTCAGACGTTGTCGTTGCAAGTGCGCTGGTAGACAGTATGACCAGTGCGGATGTTTAGTGGATGCTCGCCAAGTGTTTGACCAAATGACTGAACAAAACCTCTTCTCATGGAATATCATAATTGCAGCGTATAGAAGACATGGATTTCCTCACGAGGCATTGATACTGTTTCACCAAATGCAACAAACAGGTGTCCGACCTGATCAGTTCACCTTTGTCAGCATACTCCCAGCCTGTGCCAAAATGGGAGCTCTAAAACAAGGTATGGACATCCATTGAAGCGTAATCCAATATGGATTTTTTTCAGATGTCACTGTTGCAAATGCCCTGATTGACATGTATGCAAAATGTGGAATCACACACAGGGCACGTGAACTGTTAGACAAAATGGGTCAAAGAGATGTGGTATCATGGAATGCAATGATTGCAGGATATGCACAAAATGGTTTTCTTGAAGAAGCTATAAAGCTTTTCAAAGAAATGCCTCAAAGGGATGTAGTCTCATGGACTGCAATGATCACAGGATATGCACAAAATGGTGTTCTTGATGAGGCTTTAAGACTTTTTAAAGAAATGCCTCAAAGAGATGTGGTCTCATGGACTGCAATGATTGTAGGATATGCAAAAATTGGATTTGTTGAAAGGGCCCTCGAAACTTTTAAACAAATGCAATTGGCAGGTGTTAAGCCAAATCCCAGATCCTTTGCCAGCATCCTCCCGGCCTGTGCCAAAATGGGAGCTGTAGATCAAGGTATGGGCATCCATCGAAGCATAATCGAATGTGGATTTTTGTCAAATGTTACAGTTGCAAATGCCCTGATAGACATGTATGCAAAATGTGGAATCACACACAAGGCACGTGAACTCTTTGACAAAATGGGTCAAAGAGATGTGGTGTCATGGAGTGCTATGATTGCAGGATATGCACAAAATGGTGTGCTTGACGAGGCTTTAAGGCTTTTCAAAGAAACACCTCAAAGAGATGTGGTCTCATGGACTGCAATGATTGCAGGATATGCACAAAATGGGTTTGCAGAAAAGGCCTTGGAAACTTTTAAACAGATGCAATTGGCATGTGTCAAGCCAAATTCCACAACCTTTGCCAGCATCCTCCCAGCTTGTGCCAAAATGGGAGCTGTAAAACAAGGTATCAACCTCCATCAAAGCATAATCGAATCTGGGTTTTTGTCTGATGTCATAGTTGCGAATGCCCTGATAGACATGTATGCAAAATGTAGAAGCACACACAAGGCACATGAACTGTTTGAAAAAATGGTTCAAAGAGATGTGGTATCATGGAATGCAATGATTGCAGGATATGCACAAAATGGGTTTGCTAAAGAGGCTGTGGAAACTTTTAAGCAAATGCAATTGTTAGGTGTAAACCCAGATTCCACAACCTTTGCCAGCGTCCTCCCATCTTGTGCCAAAATGGGAGCTTTAAAACAGGGTATGGACATCCATCAAAGCATAATCGAATGTGGATTTTCATCAGATGTCATAGTTGCAAATGCCATGATAGACATGTATGCAAAATGTGGAAGCACACACAAGGCACGTGAACTATTTGACAAAATGTCTCAAAGAAATATAGTATCATGGAACACAATGATTGCTGGATATGCACAAAATGGATTTTGCAAGGATGCTCTCAAACTCTTTGATTTAATGAATCACTCTGGAACATACCCAGAGCATATAAGCTTTGCTTGTGTTTTATTAGCATGCAGCCATGCAGGTTTAGTGGATGAGGGCTGTATATACTTCAATGGCATGAGTGACTCTAGTTGCATTATACCTACAATTGATCATTGTGTGTGCATGATTGACCTTCTTGGCCGTGCTGGCTATCTTGAGGAAACTTTCAACTATATCATCAAAATGCCAATTAAACCTGTGGTGGGTGTGTGGACTTGTTTGCTTGGTGCCTGCAGAGCACATAAGAATATACGGTTAGGAGTATTTACAGCAACTCTTCTTTTTGAGCTGGATCCTCAAAATACTGCGAATTATGTTCTTCTCTCAAATATCTTTACAGAAATGGGCAGGTGGGGTGAGGTTCAAATGGTAAGGAGATTGATGAAAAATAGAGGAATTAAAAAGATACCTGGATGTAGTGGGATTGACGGTCATAAAATGGTATATGCCTTTTTGTGTAGAAGATAGATCACACCCACATGCACTGGAGATCCATGCAAAGTTGGAGAAATGGTCTTGGGAGATGAAGGCAGCAGTGTATTTTCCAGATTCAAAACTGTACTGAGTGATGTGGAGGAGGCGGGAAAAGAATTATTCCTTTGCCATCATAGTGAGAAGTCGACAATTGCATTTGGATTGTTAGACACGCCTTTTGGGACAACTATTAGAGTCATCAACAACATTCCAAGTGTGTGTTGACCGCCACACTGCAACCAAATTTATCTCCAAGATTGTTGCAAGACAAATTGTTGCGAGAGATACAAACCGGTTCTGTGATTTCAAACAAGGACAATGTTCTTGCGGAGATTATTGGTAATGCCATGTGAAGCAATCTGTAAACATAGCTTGGCACCATAACAAGGTGCACTGTGTTAGACCTGCAGTGATACAAGAAGGGACTAGGATTTATTTCCAGTTTCTAAAAAGTGTTTTTTCTAAGTGTTTTGAAATGACTTCATAAAATCAAATTTATAGTATGCAATGTGCATCGCTGCCTATATATACTGATGAGGCATTTGTTGAAGCCATGTTTTATGATATGACGGAGGTGTCATGAGATTGAACTGTTTCTAGGAAACTTGCGCATGTCTAGGATGATAAGATGGAGGAATTGGAGAATAGAAAAAAAGATGTGAGGTACGCTCGAAGGAAATGGAAAGATGCTAGGCTAAAAGGAATGTGAGAGAAGAGCTTACAATCAACCCGATATTTGGAGATTATGGGGAGAGCATCTCTTCATAGTTTTACGTCGACCTTTGTTCTTTTGTATGGTTCTTTTGTTTAGGGTTATTGAATTCGCATACAGTTATTTTAAGTATATTGATCTACAAAATACCTATAGATATCGATTTTGAGGTGCCTATTTTGGATTTGTCACATACCATATTGACTAATGACTCCATTACCTTTCTTGTAAATTTCTTGTGGCCTAGGGACAAATGGCATCAATCTAGCTGCACCACTCTGTTGAGCTCAAAAATATCTTTCTGGAAAGAAAACGAGCTCCAAACTCCACCATATGCCCAAGATATCATTATTTTTTTATCACCTTGTTTAAGCAAGAAGAAAAACTATGATATGATGGATGTTAAATTCAAGATCAAAACTGTAATGTGATGGTCAACTGGTCATCAAATTTAAGATCAAAACTGTCCTATAAGGGTCAAATGGATGTCAAATTTAGGGTTGGCTATTTCTATCGATCTCACACTATTACACTCCGTTACCACCATTGGCTGCGATTGTAAGTTATACCTATCGGTGTAATTATATTGTGCCTAGTGAGATTTGTCATTTGGGGTTGAATTACACATACCGAATTATGTATGCAAATTTATATACATTTATATAGATTTTGTCTCATTTATGGTTTAGAAAAATTTAATGTCACTTCACATCCCTTTGTGGGAGAGCTAATATGTTTGTGAACCAAGTCTTTAATTTGATTTCAATATGTATGTTTTTAATTTAGAATTTATATATGAGAAATAAAATTAAAATCTTTATTTTCAATTAATTGGTCTACACTTATGGTACAGACAAAATTGCATAACAAGGTTTACGTATTGATATTAGAGAGAAGAGAATAGAATATATATATGTAAAAGTAAAATCACAATTTTTATTACATTGTAATTGCATGTATATGGTAACATATTTTTGACATAATGATGTTTATTTTACCAGTGAGAGGAAGTTGGACATCACCCAAAGAAAACTAAATAGGCCATGGCCTCCATGATGAACCTAATCTAGCTATGGACAACGAAGGACATACATGATGTGTAGTTAAGGTTGAATAAATAGTGAAAGGAAAGTATTTGTGATTACTATAAGTTTGAAATGAGGGGAACTCAAGTGGATGAGAAGCACAAGAACTTTTGAGGAACGTGGTGGAACATGTCCATCAGAGTGAGAGGAACATTACAAGTATATATTAAAACATGATCAAATTGAATATTGGCTTCATGTGTTGTAGACCCAACAAACACTAGTAAAGATTACATTCCACATGACAAGATATCAATTTGAGATAGTTTACAAGGTAATTAGTTGCCTGCTAAACATGCATAGGTCCAACTTATAAGTTCAAAATAAAAAGGCTAGAATAAATAATAGTGTTTAAACCCATTTATTGTATTTTGTAATATTTTATATTACATGAAGCACATTCTCTAATTGAGTAAGTACCTTGTTTCTTTAGTTCTAGAAAAGTAACTTTTTTCCTTAGCACATGAGATCCCAATGTGTTTGATTATTTCCTTGTCATAGTTACCTTGTTTCTCTAGTTCTAGAAAAGTCACTTGTTTCCTTAGCACATGAGATCCCAATGTGGTTGATTTTTTTCTTGTCATAGTAAGATGATTCTTTCACATTTACAATTTTCATCTCTTATTGATTCTTAGTTCTTTTGATTTTTATATCTAATCATAATTTAAGCCTTCGATTCCTTATTTTTAGTTGTTGGAGACATTTTATTGCTTCCAAGACATACTTTTCATTTGATCCATTCCTTCCTATATGCCTTGGGATCTTAGGCAGGCACTTGATTGTTAGTTTCACTAAAATAGCTCAAATAATTGGTGTAGGGATGGTGTAGATTCATTTCATACATTTGTAGGGATGGTGTAAATTCATTGCAACAATTGGAATGAATGTACACCATCCCTACACTAGTTATTTTAGCCACTTTAGTGAATATAGCAGCAATCAAATTTGTCCTCCTTCCTAGATTGACTCTTTTTTTGTATTGATTGTTGAAATCTCTTCTCCCTCTTAGAGAGCTCACAAATATAGACACATGTAGTCTTCTTATTATAATCAGGGTGAGTGCAAGGTAATGATGGGCTAAAGGCGGGGTTTACATGCGAAAGGAATTTTTAGAAAAAGCATACCTAAACTTTGATTGATGATTTGAGGGCTTTCACGAGGAATTTTATTATAGTGTAAGAAGAGAAGTTGTTGTATTTTGAATGTAGTTTATGAAACTAAACTTTTTTAATTTAAATCAAACTTGGTAGATGAAAAATGTCAATTTCAATTTTTCACTCCTTATATTTTTATAAATTAAAAAAGAGTAAGCATGTGTCTGTGAAGCCTTTTTAAAATCAAACTAATAGGTTTTTTCATTATTTTTTTGTGGATATGTGGAAGACATGATGAAGAATGCAACACAAATTATTTCTTATTTTTTATTAATTATTTAATTGAGTGCCTACAAAAAATTAAAGATCGATTGTTCATTGAGGAATACTTGGTCTATTATTATTATTATTATTATATCGTAGCAAATAAAATGTAGAATGCAATGATACTTGAAATTTTCAAAAATATATAATGAGTCAAAAGTCGTTATAATTTGTCAATGTATATATTTATAGACCACTAAAATACACTAAAGAAATAAATTAATATTAATTACTAATTTAAATTAAATTTTCAAAGAATTACATATTCTAAAACTAAACAATTTGCTTGACAAACCCCATTTGAAATTTTACATACAAACATAAATTAGTAAACCAAATATGTGGTGAAGACAAAAGATCTCCATGAAATTGTACTCTTCCCGTGTGCTCTTGAAATTTAGTCATGCTTGAATGTATAGCCTAAAACCAAGACACAATCTAACTAAAAGATGAGCAATGGTTTTTTAAAAATAAAGTAATATCTATCTGGGATGGATATCTATTTAGCCTCACTTTAACACAAACAATGTTGTACATGATTAAACTCTTCCATGACCCAATTTATAAAACTAATACTACCTTATTAATAAATGCTAGATTTTTCTCAATTGTACATAAACCTATACAAGCCCCATAGACCCTTTGATATTCATATTACTATCATGCCCAGCCTTGAAATTAAATACCACTAAACATGTTTATTATGTAAATGAACAAAAAACATATTAAACTTGCATGAACAAAAAATCATTATCTAAAAAATGTGTGTTTCTTGAAGTGGTGTTATCTTAGGCACAATCCAGATGACACATTCATCCAAGGCATGAATAACCTCCTTTGTATCTACTTGAGGCACAAGATTGCAAATTTTGTATGTGGAATGCTCCTATTTTTATCCCTCTCAACTGTGCTCATCTATGCATTTTTTTGGTTTAATCTTTGTATGCTACATAGTCCATTAAAATAATATTTACAATGCCTCATTTATGTCAGTCTTATTGAAAACATCAATAAAAAAGGGTTGATGGGCATGTGCACTTTTTCAAACTATAATGGCCCAATCTTACATGAATGTGGCCTAAAACGTATGCATTTTTGGTGTTGTTATGACCAAAGTTGGCATCAAAGGGACCTAATCACATGCAATATTGACATAAATAGGTCTTTAGTGTCTGAGGGTCACAAAATCAATGTAAATTACTCTAATCACATTTATTTGGGTTTGAATTCATATTATATTGGCCCTCAATCGTGCATCAATATATCCCAAATCATTTATATTCACCCCAAACATAAGTGGTTATTGTGTTGTTGTGTCGATTTTGGCCTATAAGGGACCTAATTGCAAAAAATATTGACACAAAGGAATTGTTGGATGTGCAAGGATCACCAATTCAACCTTGTGCAAGATTGTGCCCCATATCTTCCACATTTTCCCCAGTCACAAGTGATTTAAGTTTTTTAATGTCAATTTGGTTCTATAAGGGACCCAATCACATGCAAAAATGATGAAAAATCATTGTTTAGTGTGTGTATGATATCAATTCAACTTATGTTTTCCCAATCACACTTATTTGGGTTCAAATTCAAACAAACTTGGATCGATCACATAAATCATGCTCCAATTATTCAAATTTACCCTGTAGCATGAGATTTGATTTTTTTTGTGTTGATTTTTGTGTGGAAAGAACCTAATTTCACACAAAATGAACATATAAAGGGGTGGTTTGGTATAGGTTATAGGGTTTAGAGCTTAGGGTGTAGGGTTATGGTGGTGTTGTATCAAATTTGGCTTATAAGGGACCTAATTATACATAAAATTAAGATAAAAGGGTGGTTGGGTGTGCATGGGTCACCAATTTGACCTATGTTTTCCCAATCACACCTATTTGGGCCTAAATTTGACATAAGTTATCCAAATCACACATGATTTTACCCCATATCATCTACATTTTACCTAGTTGTAAGTGGTTATGGTGTTGTTATGTTGATTTTAACTTATTAGGGATCTAATCACACATAAAAATAACAAAAATGGGTGGTTGGGTGTGTGTGGGTCACCAATTAGACCTATATTACTACAATCAAACCTATTTGAGCCCAAATTCAAATAAAATTTGGTTGATCATGCATGAATGTGTCAAAACTCATTCGTATTTACCCTAGTCAAAAGTGGTTAAGTTGATTTTAGAATATTGGGGAACTAATCATATGCAAAATTGACATAAATGGGCGGTTTAGTGTAGGGTGTAGGCTATTGCATTTATTGTGTTGATTTGGGCATATAAGGGACCTAATTGCACACAAAATCTCATAAAGGAGTGTTTGGGTGTGCATAGTCACCAATTCAACCTACAATTCCCCAATCACACCTATTTGGGTTTGAATTTGACATAATTGTTCCCAATCACGCATGAATGTACCCCAAATCAGCCATATTTTCCCTAGATGTAAAATCAACATAAAGAGGAGTTTGGATGTGTGTGAATCACCAATTTGACCCAATTTTCCTCAATCAAACCTATTTGGGTCCAAATTTAAATAACATTACGTTGACCATGCATGAATGTGCCCCAAATTATCTGTATTTGCCTCAATTGCAAGTGGTTATGGCATTGTTGTGTCAATTTTTGCTTACAATGGACTTGATCGCATGAAAAATAGACATAAATTTATGGTTGGGTTTAAAGTTATGGTGCTGTGATGATTTTTGCATATAAGGGATTGAGTCACACAAAAAACTGACAAAGTGTGGTTGGGTGTGCTCGAGCCACCAATTCAAAATGTGTTATCCCAAGTACACCTATTTGGGCCTAAATTTGACCTAATTTTCCTTGATAACACACGAATGTGCCCCAAATCATTCAAATTTACCCTAGTCACAAGTGGTTATGTTTTTGTTGTGATGAGTTTGGCCTATATAGGACCTAATAACACACAAAATAGATATAAGAAGGTGGTTAGGTGTCTGCAAGTCAGAAGATTCGAGATTTGGAAGTGGATTTTGCACAAAGCTTGAAAAATGACAACTAAAAGAAGAAAATTTTGACTTGTAGGAGTTGAGGAAAGTGTACTTAGTCCATTGGTAAAACATGTTGTATTTGGTCAATTAATAAAACATGTTGTAAATAATTGCTTTTTGTGTGTGAAATCCATATGAGATGTTTGTTGGATTTCTTATAGCCTTTTTGAAGAGCTTATTGAGAGAAAAGTGTAGATGTGTTTCCTATCATTCATACTTGCCTTCTTCTTACCACTTTCTCAAAGTACTAAGAGCCCATGTTAGGTTGGATGTGTGAATTTTTTACCTAGTTTTGAAGTCATAGATGACCAACTTATTCTCTATGTTATAATCCTATAATTATGTTGGATTATTTGGGGGTCATCTCTTAGGCTTGGGGATTGATGAGAGACGTATATGCATGATGACATCATATGCTTGGGACGTAAGCACTTCTCCCTTTTGTATATTTGATTGCAATAGCTAAAAAATTATGTTGGTTGTTTGTTGTTGGTTAGATAAATGAAAGAGGAAGTTTTGTGATTTGATGTTGTGAAGAAATTAAATTCTATTTATGTTACCAATAAATTAAATTTTGCTTATATTATTATTAATAGGGATTGGGTCCTTGGATTACATTTTAAAATGTGCGTGGAATAATTTTATACTCATAGGAATTTAAGTCTAAGAATATTTTACATATAAAAACTTATGAAATGGAAGTCGTATTTCTTGTAGCTTTTGACAAAATAAATTGTATTTTATACATTACTTACAGCTTATCATTGGAAATTTTACTTTATTTAGGCAAAAATTTACCTTGGTTCCAGACTAATAACTGTGT
The DNA here is from genome assembly GCA_037957365.1 of Torreya grandis. Classification (NCBI taxonomy): domain Eukaryota; kingdom Viridiplantae; phylum Streptophyta; class Pinopsida; order Cupressales; family Taxaceae; genus Torreya; species Torreya grandis. The sequence goes on from JARHVA010000582.1 coordinate 2,217,019, forward strand.
TTTTTCTTGTACTAATACTCCAAATAGGAAAAAAGAATTATGAATCTCCTTACAGTGCTTTCAATAAAGTAATTTTTATGTTATTTGTATAGAAGAAGCTACAATGTTTTAGGGAATAAAACTTAATTTATCAAATGTTATCTACATAACAACTAATGGTGCAGAATGCATGTTGAATAGGTATAACTGTATTCTTGAAGGAGAAGTTTTACATGAAGTGATTGTTGGGTTTAGAAAAGAAAAAACTACTTATAAAAATATTAGTCCCAATAATCAGAGAAATCAATGTTATTTCCTTAATAATATAGAACAATAATACAAAATAAAAGGCTTGGAACTTCCTAGGGGTATGCTCTGTTGAAGACACATATCTCTTCTCAAGCCCAGACAAGGTAAACATGTGTAGAAGCACTAGTCTCTCTCTGAATTTCCCTTCCATTTTCAACCAAACGAAGCTTTGTTACATTACAAAGGCTTGACAATCTACATAAAAATTAATAATATAAAAAAAAGGCAAAGCAATCTTGTTAAATCAAAAAGCTTGGAATATTTTTAAATAAGAAATTGGGGAGGATGGAATGGCCTTCCCATCCAATCCGTGGTAGTTAAGGCACCATGAGGTGCCAAGGCACTAAGCCTTGGGCCACTGCCCCTTGGAAAAAAATTGCTCGGTAATGGGTCGTGATTATACCATTCACAAAAAATATAATATTAAGTTGCAGAAAAATTATATATCTTTGAGGTATATATTATTATTGTTCCTCAGTATTATCAAATAAATGAGTTAGCCTTTGACTCTGCAGAATGAACTTAAAACAAAATACCAAATGGAAAGAACAAAGGTAGTGATAAAAGCCTCTGAGAATCCAAACCCTTCCACTATCTCTGTTTGGAAATACTTGAGGAAAATAATACTTATAAAATAGCTTATGGTAATTATGCTTTGAACATTACATTTTGTTTATGCAACCCACATGTAGTGGTATTCATTACCGCCTAAATATTGGATGCACAAAATTTTAGTGCAGTTGTATTATGTGATAAGATTCTTGTTGCATTATTTTTGTTGAAACAATTCTTACATTATTTTTCATTTGGGTTTCATATTGAACATGTGTTTTGAGTGTTACCTTTTACTAATTCTCTTTTAAGTTGTTTCAATTACATCTATTTGGGCTTAAATTTGAATAAATAGGTCAATCATGTATGAATATGTTCCAGATCATCAATATATCTAGTTATAAATGGTTTACATTTTTTATTTTGAATTTGGTGTAGAAGGGATCTACTCACATACAATATAGACATAAAGGGTTGGTTGAGTGTGCACAGGTCACCAAAACAACTTAATTTTCCTTGGTCTAACTTATTTAATCCTAATTCAATATAAATGGGTAGTTGGGTGATTTAAAGTTTAGTGTTTAACCTTTAAAGTGTAGGGTTTAGAGTCTCACCAAAAAATAAAAATTAAAAAATAATAAAATCCTTCTCATATATAAGATTTAAGAATTATTGTACTCCAATAACCCAAGTCCGTAGAAATTAAACATAACTTACATAAATACTAAAACAATTAATCATATCAAATTTGAGTAATTAAGGTTGAGGTTGTATAATGTAGAGTGTACGGTTTAAAGTTTAGTGTTTGAAGTATTTATTTATAACCATATAAATCACTATAGAAAATAAGTACATATTTCCTCCAAACAAATGTATGTTTAGAATGGATATCCATTTCTTTTGAATTAAAAATTCAGCATCCCACTATTGCACAAATCCAAATTTTATTCTTGAAAAAAAAAAAGAGGGACATCATAGTTTTACATAGTTATATAGACTATTATTATAACATACATGGATTATTCTTATCAATTTTTATGGATACATTGAGATTTTTATGCATTACAAGGTGGATGAACTTATGACAGCATGTGACCTAGTTATTGAAATAATTATTAAAGAAATGGAACTATAATCTTAAAGGAAAATGAATCTCTTCAAAATAAGGATAGAAAACAAAAATTGAGAGCAAAGGAAATGGTGAAAATTGTCAAATAAGGTGAAGGTATATCTTCCACTTTACATTTGAGCCCCATCAACAATAATTTTAAAAACAATATGATTATATATATCAATAATGAATATAAAGAAATAATAATTCAAACAATAAAATTATAGTGACTATGGATTGCCAAATCTTTCCACACCAAATGAAAAAATTGAAGAACCAAATGATGAATACTAGACTCTAATATTGGAATCAAAGAACTAATCATGGACATAGTGAAAAACTTATCATAACAATTAAAAATCAAGATGGTCTTTTTGAGGTAAGATATGACTTCAGTGAGGCACAAGATGTTACATTTTCTCTACCCCCTTCTCTCCAATTTTGGTTGATGAAAAAACACATATAAAATATATAAAAACATAAAAGTGGATACTTGAAATTGATGAAAATATAAAGAGTAAAAAACTTGACTGTATCATCAAGATATGAGATTTTAAACTATTCAAATAATTATTTAAAAAAAATTACTGGGATATACCAATTGGTTATTCAATTATTTAAAATGTATAAAAAAATTTTTGATAAAAAATAATAATAATAATGATAAGTAATATAAGTAATTAGAATAAAATTGTCATGAAAAATGTTATCAATGCAATCAAATCTATTGGAAAAAATAGTTGAGATAAAGATAAAAAATCAACACAAGTAATCACATCTATTACAACTAAGTTGTCAACAAAGAGTTGAATGTTGTGGAAAACTTGTATTAACCTTAACTTAAATAGGAAAAATACTATCCAGAGTTGTATGAAAAATAATGTTATATGATTGATCAATAAAATATTATTGGGATTTCAATGGTAGGCTTCCATGTTTTCATAAAAATCTAATTGTTTCCACCAAGAGTTTAATAGAATAATTTTGGCATAAAAATACTAGGGTTTTACTAAGTGTTAAGGATTTCTTTAAATTTAGACGTGGAAGCTGAGACTGCATGCCCCATATAAATAAATTATTAGAATGTATCCAACTTGAAATATATAATAAATTTAGTGAGATGCATCTAGGTTTGAATATTGGCCAAAGGTCATTTGAATCTTGTAAACCGTGGTAACTTATTTACCTCTTATTGTTCACATGAAATGTGTTGTTGTAAGCACTGAATTTTCCATGTATCATGAGTTGCTTTGTCATATATGTTATACTTTGGATACCAATGTGATGTTTTAGGAGCATGGAGTGTTAAAACCTCCTAATCCCTCTTGAGATTTGCATGATTACATTTTTTGAAAAACACACGAGGGCCATCAATTTTACAGTAAAAAATGCTTGAACAAAAAATGTAGTGTATGTGGTAGCTTAGAAAATTTAAAGCCATGCTTGCATAAAGATGATTATCATGATTTTTGGAGAGAATTAGTTGAAATGAAAAAGTATGAAATAGTTAAGCCCATGTTAAAGAGTGGGGGAGAAGGATCAAGGTTTGAAATGGTGAAAATGGAAGTTAATGTGTTGGATTTCATTACAAGTTTTAGTAAAAACCTAGTTTATAAAAATGCAAGGTGTGAGATAGGAATCCAAAAGAGGAGTTAGTCAAGCGTTAGTATGATAAACCTCAATAAAAACATATAAAAAAATATAACACCTCAAATCTAGTCATTCAAGGAGTAAGATAAAAATACAAGTAACAAATAAAAGAAGACAAAACAAATATTATTCTCCTTCTTGTGAGCAAGAGTTACACGTTGGCCTTGGAGGAATGTGCTCGGTTGTCTTCTCAAAGAGTCTTTGACTATGGTGCTCCTTGCATCATTTCTCCTTATCATTTTGGTAATGTTTGGCTTGGCTTTGGTAAGATGTAGCAATCTATCAATAATTTTACACAAGAATGCTTTGTTTCTCAATAATTCAACATTGTAATTTTGGCTTTAGAGCATTTTTTTAGAATAGTCTTGGCACTTATATTTACAAGTTTCCAATTAACTCTAACCTAAGTGCAGTTAGGTTAGATTTAAATATGGTTAGGTTTATTTTAACCTTGGTTAAGATAGATAGGGGACAAACAAATAATATTTGAGATAGAGATCCTATTTATTAAGCATGGCTCTCCATTTCTGAATTTAAGGTATTAAGGGAGATATTTTCAATTCTTTGACTTTGAGAATGATGACATCATCATGACCTCAATTTTATTAAAATTTATTTTAAAAAAAATTAATATTCATTAATTACACATAAAATTTTCACTTAAGCATTTAATTTGATTTGCTTAGTTAATTTATTCTACTTAGCATTTTGTATTTTAAGAATTGTTCAAGTGCCCCACTTAATGGGTCCAAAGGTCAATTTGACAATTTGCTAGGTTGTAACTTTATTGGAGATAAATTTAGAGTTTATTATTATGTAAATAATAATACCCCAAATAGAGATGCCTCAACATGATTCTAGGTACTAATGTTCAATGTGCAGATGAAATTGGGACATCTAGTGATTCATATGCTTAATTTGCACTGTTTGGTAGAAATCAATCTGAAGTCTAGTTGGAAAACAATTGTAACCAAAACAAGGTGTCTACATAAGGCACACCCATATATCTCATTAGCTTGACTTATAGTTAAAGATATAAAAAGAACACGTTTCCCAATGGAAAAATAATGTTGTTGATTTTGCATAAATTTATGCATTGCTGCCCCAGAATGAAGTTTGTCACACTATCATATTTCTATGAAGATCACTATTTTTTTGAAATTAAATTTAGAAATGGTCTTGACATTGTAAAAGAAAACATAAAAATTCAAAGGGAGTAACATTTTTACATGAGAGATGATCGGTCATATTCTTTAAATTTCATACTATTTTAACAAGTTCTATGAATTTTCAAAGAAAAAAATAATTACAATGCTTAAATAATTGATTTGGTTAGATAATTGCAATTTTTTTAAAGAATTTAGGAATGTACTAATGGCTTACTCAAATACATGCAAAATACATTATTGCTCATATATGAAGTTTATTGGAGGTAGGCTATGGAATTAGGGATCACGATGGAGTAGGTCCATACATTAATAGAGATTTAGTCAAAGAGTAGATAAATATTTATGGTGCCATTAATTTCATGGATGCAAATTCTATTGTATATTGATGTTTTTTCTAAATTTGGGTTAATAGGTGAATCGACCCTAATTCCGATAAATTGAATAGAATATATCACAGTGCTATAAATAAACTTTCCATAAGTAAAATGAAATGAAATAACTAAATTTAATACAAAAGTGTTTAATTAAATAATTGTTAAATTTTTCAGCGTTTACTACTGAAAACACATCTGAGGAAAAAAAAAATTGAAATTAAAACCCATTATAGACTTTCAATAAATTTTGATAGTTAAAAAGAGTTGAATAAAATCATGTAGAATGTCAACATTTAAAATTGTGGACATGAATTCTTTTTTTTTCATATGTTAAAAGATGAGAGTTTGGATTTGAAAGTCAAAATCAATGGAAACGATGATATTAATGACAGTATTCGATGTCATTGAGAAGAATTCAACTGCAATATTCTTCTCAATTGGTTTCTTGTTGTAGACTAGTTTGTTATTTTGGAAGGCTTGATTGAGCTATATTTTGGATTTTTTGTTCTTCTTGGGCCACCTACTGAGGTGCCTCATTTGATCTTAATTTCAATATCCTTTATGTTATGTTATAGGTCCTTTTAAAACTTGCACTTCACCCTATCAAATAAAAAAATAATGGAAAAAAAATAATTTAAGAAATGTTAGGAAAATTCATCATGAAAAGTAACATAAATATTTCATTAAAAAAATTAACATTATAGAAATAACAACACAAATGTGGATAGATGGTCATAGATTTAATTTGAACCCAAGAAAGTTGAATTGAAAAAGTAAATAAAAAATTAATACGTTGCTTAAGAAAAATGTTGAACCAAATTAGGATGTGAAACAACATACCCAACTCACCCACCATATGCAATAAGGGAACAGTAATAAACATCAAAATTATAGGTTGGTTTTGGAGGGTAAGAATAATGAAAAAACAAGATTATCATTGAGTGTAGTGACATTACATTTGTTTCCCTCAAACTTATGTACAATATGTTTATTTTTGGTAATTTCACTGATGGATAAAAGGTTTTTTTTCATATTTGGTACATATTTGACATTAGTAAATATATTTATTTTTAATAATTATTAAAAACTATTTATTCATCCCCACAACCCTTAATTTCATGTGTCCATCCATCACCCAAGGAGACAGTTTCATTACTACTATTAGCCTCAATAAAGTGTACATACCAATCATGTTGACACATGTGATGTCTTGAAGAACCTGAGTCAAAGTACCAATTTTATGACTCACATGATTGGTCTTAGGTTATTGAAAATAAAATTTAATAGATGGATTTTGCTTCTTCTACAATATTAACATGTATAGATTTATTGTCTGAATTAGCCATATCAACTTTTCTCTTCTTATAATTTTTAATGAAATGAGTTGGTTGCTTGCAATAAAAACACTTCCATTTGTTTTTTTTATAATCAATTAAATTATTCTTTGAAGAACCTCTTTTTTTAGACCATTTACCCTTACCTTTTGTTTTTGATATAAAATCACTTTATGTAGTTGTATAAGTTGAAGCTATGGAATGTTCATGTTGTCATTCCTTGTGTATAAGAAGTGTAGATAACTGCTCAAAGTCCAATGCCTATGTTTATGTAATCATATGTAATGACTCTACAAAAGAATCATAATAAGATAGTAAATTCTACATAACGAGAGAAATGAGGTCTTTTTCATCTACATGTTTTCCCAATTCCTTCAACATATCACATATACCTTTTAGCTATAATAAATATTAAGAAATAGAACCATCTTCTTGTATCCTAGTGAAAAATAAAAGATTTTTTAAATACACAATTCTACCATATTTAAAATATTGATATTTTTTATTAAAAAATTTCCACAATTTTAGTACACTATTATCATTTCTAACATCTAGAAATAAATTGTCTACTACTTATAGTTTCAATAACATGAGGGCCTCACAATGACATTTATTAGAGTCATCTTGTTGATCAACTTGTCTAGATTATTTACCAAGGACAGTATAGAAAATTTTAAAATACTCACTTATCATAAATATCTTATGACTCTACAATCTAAAGTTTTTTCCATTCAATTTATGAGAATCTGGAAAAATTAGATATCGCAAACTAGTCATTCTTACCTAGTTTTTCATGAAAAAAAATTAAATTAGAAAACATATAATGACTATTATAGATATTATTTTTGGAATCTGAATTTAACCTAAAATTAGGAAAATTTATTAATTTTTAGTAAAATATTATTTATATTTTGTGTTATTTTAAAGTTTTTATCTTTTACCAAATTGCCTAAAAAGGACAAAAATAATTAAATATGGAGTTGTATAGCTTCATTTAAAAAATAATAATTTTATGTGTTAATAAGGACATAAATATATACAATGTGGAAAATTTTCAATCATTTTGGCTTTACGATTTTCGACAAATACAAATAATTATGATTCTCCTAGTAAGGTTTTAGGCAAAATCATAATTTCTCAAATTTTTATATTTTTTAAAAATGATTTTCATAATTTCATTTAACTCAAATGAATTTTAAATTTTTATTATATGTTTAAATACTTAGCATAAAACTTTCATAATAAAAATAAACTAGTGAGCATGAACATGTGTATACTTTTAAAAAAGGCCCACCTTGTGCAGTCTTACATCCTCATCCTTCCTTCATGGTTTTCTAGATAGGCCAGAAATGAGAAGATGATTCCTGTTTAACCAATAAAAATAGTTTTCTATATATGTTGATTTGTTTGAAGATCTGAAAATTAAATTATTATTGGTATGGCATCCTAATTGTGCCTTCCTCATATAACAACATTTAAAACCTCTACTGGCATGTCCTTTTTCAACTAGCATGCTAATGTTATGGTAATTAGTCCACTTACTCATTTGTTTCAATAACTTTTAAATCAACTTGAAAAATGGATCTCTAACTAATATTTATTATCTCTTGATTATCTCAAAACTCTTTTTTGTAATAGTCTTAATAGACCAATAACCTTGCACTTAGTATTATCTCCTGACTTCTTATAAAAATGACTCTTGAACCTCTATATTTAGATCAAAAGACACTTTCAATGACTCAAAATGGAATATTCACTTATAGGACTTTGATATTCCTTAAAATCCCTTATTTGACCCCTATGTAATCAAATTTACACTCTCATTGACATTAAATTGAGTATTCATTCTCAAGACTATACTATACTTGGGATCAAGACCCTTTTTGTTAACTCTTAACCAATTTCAAAATTATCAATTCTTGATTAAGGTTATGAGGGTATTAATTATGTTTTTAACTCAATATTTTTATTATCCTTGAGATCTTGAATAAGTATAGCTTCAAAAGCTAGACTTTTCCTTTATAGGCATTTAGGACTAATTTTATTGCTTAAATGCATGCAACAAAACTCAAGATTAAAGCCTTATATTCTCTTTTGGAAAGATATAAAAAGATGAATAGAAAAACACACACACACACAGACACAGTTCCATATAATCTAATTCTGAATCTTGTTAAAGCGATTGCCTTTGGTGTTGACTATTTAACTAATTAATAATAAAGCAGCACATATAAGTGTTAAATAAGCGCACTGTATAGGCAAAATTGGGTTCTCCCATTTGATGCATTTTTATGTTTGGATTACTCTGTTAGAGTTTTAACAGGAATTTCATTTGTGGTTTCAGGTAGCGAAGCTAAACGTCCAGAGAAAATGATATGCGATCTGCCAGGGAATATACCAAATATATGGCCAACCGATCTGATATCCTTCTACCGCGAACGGCATGAATCTGACCTTGTCTACAAAACGGCGTTACATTAATCGCAAATGTCGAATAAAGGGGAATACGTTCTCGTCAACACTTTTGAGGAATTGGAAGGAAAAGAGGCCGCAATGGCACTTTCCATTAATGGATGTCCATCTGTGGCAATAGGTCCTGTATTTCGTCCAAACGTTTTACAAGGGAAGGACGTCTCAAACCAGAGCAGTATGTGGGATGAAGACGAAAGCTGCCTGGAATGGCTAGACAAGCAACGGCGGGGCTCTGTGTTATATGTTTCGTTTGGCAGCTTGGCGATGAAATCCCAAGATCAGTTAGAAGAGATGGGGTTTGGGTTGGAAGGAAGTGGGCATGCATTTCTGTGGGTTCTCCGCTCAGACATAGCTGAAGGAGAAACTGCGGTTTTGCCCGTGTTAGCGTCAAATTCTCTTCCCACAGGCGCAGTCCAACGCCAAGCTAACTGCCTGTTTATCTAAGCTAACTAATGCATAAGCAGTTTCTTTGTTTTCACAGCCTTCATGCAAATAAGGATGGGTAAACAGCAGTTGAACTCTGCCTTTTCCGCCTCTTTCACCGCTTCTCTTTGCTGCGATTGATTAGCTTTTGTAACATTTATTAAGGCTAAGGCTTTTTTCAATAATTATTAAGGAAATACAATTGAATCTGCATCTTCTTCTTGCTCTGTTTTTCTTTTTGTACTCTGTTTTTTCTTGCTGCTCTGTTTTTTTTCTTTCAGGGTGATGCAGCTGTAGCTACAAATTTTACATGGTATCAGACCCTGGTTGCCAGAAAGAAGAAGTACATTACTTTTTTTTTTTGTAGATATAGAATATCAGAGCTGAAAAATGGAATGTTCACCTTTTGCCATTCTCACACCATACAACTATTTTGATTGGAAGCCAAAGATTCTACTTCAGCTCATAAGTAGAGGCTTCTATCGGATAGTTATGAATACAGAGGTTGAACCCAATCCAGCAGTTGAAAAATCTAAATACTTCAACCGCATGGATGAAGCATTTGGTTTGCTATGCTTATCCATCTCTCCAGAATTGTTGTTTCATGTTGAGGCATGTACAACTCCAAACCAAGTTTGGAATACATTGGAGACTCTTTTTGGAAAGCAAGATGAAATGCGGGGTCATATCCTTGAAAATGAGCTCAACTCATTAGATCCAAGGAGTTTTGATAATATTCAAGATTTCTTCACAAAGTTCAAGGCCTTATTGCTTCAGCTCAAAAGATCTGCGATTGACAAATCCAAGGAAGAAAGAAAATTAGTCCTTGCTATTCTATCAAAGTTGAGTCCAGATTATGCAGTATTTGTCTTTGCATTCCACACAGTTAGGCTCACAATAGGAGCAACTTGGAAGATGCCCACACTGGATACCTTCATTGAGTCTCTAGTACATGAGCAGGATAAGCTTATAAAGATGGGCACATTGAAGAATTCTAAAGCTCATGCACTTGTTGTGCATGCAAGTGGGAAGAACAATTCCAAATCCAACCAGCAATTGAAAGGCAAAGGGAAAAAGGATTCATATCCAAGAAAGGAAGGCAATCCCAAACCTCCAGATGGATCTACTGGCTCAAAAGAAAAGAAGGACAAAAAGGGCCAATCAAAGTGCAGCTATTGCAATCGTGGGTACCATCAAGAATCATTGTGCATGAAAAAGACCATTGATCTCATGGCTCAGACACTTCAACAACATAATCTTGGTAGCCTTATCCCTGAGAGTGCCAAGAAGAAGCAGGAAGAAAAAGCACCTGAAACAAGAGACAATGCTCATGCATTAATTGCTATTCATTCTTCTTCAGATGCATGGATCATAGACTCTGGAGCTTCACACCACATGGCAGCCACAAAAGGTGCTCTTTCTTCTTTGAAAGCATATTCTGGTTCTCCTATTCTCATGGGAGACAGTTCTCCTGTAGAGGCAATAGGAATAGGGAGGGTAGAGGTTGGAATTGAAAGTTTTGAGAATGTCTTACATATTCCAAAGCTTTCTGTTAATCTTCTTTCTGTGTATCAAATGACACATACTAGAACCAGTAAGAGAGTTGAATTCACCCCTGATTTGGTGACCATATTTGACATGCAAGAAAACTCCAAAATTGCTGTTGGTAAGGCAAATCATCAATCTCATCTGTACACTTTTTCTGATTTTGTTGCTAAATCAGATTCTACTTTACTTCTAACACATTCAAATGATGAAAGTAGAATTTGGCATGAAAGATTTGGTCATTTAAATTTTAGATACATGCAACAACTCAACAAACAGGGAATGGTTAAAGGCTTGCCAACCATAGACTTTTCTGATGGAATTTGTGAAGGATGTGCTCTTGGAAAGCATCCACAAGAAAAGTATCTAAAGGGGAATGCATGGAGAGCCTCTTCTCCTTTAGAGCTTGTTCACAGTGATCTTATGGGTCCATTTCTTGAACCTTCCATGAGCAAAGCCAGATGTGTGCTAACATTCATTGATGATTGCACAAGATACACATGGGTGTATTTTCTCAAATTCAAATCTGAGGTGTTTGAGAATCTCAAGATTTTCAAAGCCCATGCAGAGAAGCAATTTGGGAAAATGATCAAAATCCTCCGCAAAGATAATGGAGGGGAGTATGTCAACAATGATGTCCAACATCTTTGTGATGAAGCAGGAATACAATTGTAGAACATAGTTCCATACACTCCACAACAAAATGGGGTAGCTGAGAGGAAGAACTGATCTTTGAAAGAGATGGCCAGTTGCATGTTGCATGCTAGGTCCCTCCCTTCCAAATTGTGGGCTGAAGCAATCAACTATGCTTCATACATACAAAATAGATCTTTTCACAAATATGTCATAGGGAAAACACCTTTTGAAGCATGGAGAGGCATGCAACCAGAAGTCACACATTTACACATCTTTGGATCCCGTGCTTGGGCACGCATTCATGTAGATAAGAGGAAGGCTTTGGAGCCTCAAAGCAAATAATGCATCTTTGTTGGATATCTAGATGGTGTAAAGGGATACATACTACTAGATCTTTCCATAGAAACACTCTTCATTGAAAGGAGTGTCTACTTTGCTGAAAGTCTTCCACATGCATCTTAGGTACAACATGCCACCACCTCTATGCTTCCTCATCTTACAAATCTCAGAGATACATGCAATCATTCTGATCTTATTTCATATATTTTTGAATCTGATTTAGAAGAACACGAGCATGCATACGCTGATCCACAACCAATCCTTGATTTGGATTCTAGTGATGATTCAATATCCCATGTGGAAAATTAAAGAACAAGGAGCTTAGCTGATATATATGAAGTCCCTCATGCACTCTCAGCTATAGAGCCCATCATGTCGATGCATGCCTATGTGGTTCTAGCATCTGACCCTCAGACTTATGCAGAAGCTACAGGGAATCCTCTTTGGGAAGCAACCATGGATGAGGAGTATAACTCCCTCATTGCAAACCAAACTTGGGATTTGGTTCCACTTCCTTCCAATCGCAAGCTAGTCAGATGTAAATGGGTCTATAGGACAAAGAAATCAACAGATGGATATGTGAGCAGATACAAAGTACTATTGGTCACCAAAGGTTTTCAACAAGTTCATGGCATTGACTATGATGAGACTTTTGCTCTAGTGGCAAAAATGGACTCCATTCGATTGGCTCTTGCCATTACAGCACAAGAAGGTGGGAGGTTCATCACATGGATGTGAAGAATGCATTTCTTCACAGTGATCTCAAGGAAGAGATCTACATGGATCAGCCACAAGGGTATATACAAAATTCCTCATTGGTATGTAGACTCAAAAAGTCACTCTATGGCCTCAAGCAGGCACCTAGAGCTTAGTATGCTAAAATGGATTCTTATCTTCTGTCTCAAAATTTCATACGATGCAAATCTGATCCAAATGTTTATATGCTAAGAACCTATGATTCTTTGTTGCTCATAGTACTCTATGTAGATGATCTACTAATAACAGGGGATTCACCCACCGCCATTGCAACAATTAAAACTATTTTGCATGATAGATTTTCTATGATAGACATGGGTCTCTTACATTTTTTTCTTGGCCTTGAAATCAGCCAGAATCAATTAGGAATCACAGTTACTCAATCCAAGTATGCACGAGATCTCTTGGTTCGATTTCACATGACTGACTACAAGTCAACTGTCACACCTTTCCTATCAGGGGTCAAGCTTGAAGATGGCAAGGATACACCATTGGTTGATTGCACACACTACCATCAACTTGTGGGGAGTCTTTTTTATCTCACTCACACTCATCCAGATCTCTCATATGCAGTGGGGGTTGTTTCTAGATACATGCAAGAGCCACATGAGCTACATTGGAAGGTTGCCAAGCGTATACTTCGCTATGTCTAGGGAACCATTTGCTATAAGATTCATTATTCAGCAAGTTGTGTTTTGGATCTCATTGGCTACACTGATTCTGATTGGGCTGGTGATAACATTGATCACAAGTCCACTTCAGGATATGTTCTTAGTTTGGGATCAGGGCCCATTTGTTGGTCAAGTAAGAAGCAATCTACCATTTCTTTATCATCAATAGAGGCTGAATATAGAGGTGCAATCAATGTTACCATTCAAGTCATTTGGCTACAACACTTCCTAACTGAGCTTGGTATCCTCTTTCATCATTTGACTGTCATTTGGTGTGACAATCAGAGTACACTGAAGGTTTGTAGAGATCCCATACAATGGCAATGGACCAAACACATCGAGATCCACATGCACTTCATCCACGAATTGATACATGATGGAGTCATTGACTTGCAGTACTGTGCCACTTTTGAACAAATTGCCGACATCTTCACGAAGACATTCACTGAGCAAAATTTTCATTTTCTATGAGACCTTCTTGGTGTGAAGAACACTGCAACACAATAGCTGCCATGTGTAGTTTGTCAGGGATCTTGCTCTACCAATTTGAGCACATATGATTACTTCTCGTATTAGCAACTAAACATAAAATTTAACCAGAATCAATAAGTAACTAGAAATATGAAACAACATAGGAATTGAGAGACAATACACAATTGTATTAATAATCACTCAGAAGAATATACAATAAGGAAGATGCCACTTCTTCCTCCACCTCAAAGGTTCGCCACTCCTCAAGACCTTCTTCCCTCTCTCTCTTGGTCACAACAATCAATTCCAATATAGAATTGATGTTCACCTCTCCAACCAGTCAGTAACACGCTGCCAGTTCACCAAGTACACATCTGTACTTCAAGTAGATCCCCTGCTCTCTGCTGCTACCTGCAAATAACTAGATCATACTCACCATGTAGATGTCTTTCTACACACCTGAAGAACCCTTGTCCTTGCCTCACCAAGTCCTTATGATTCTTCAACCAGTACCCCGATGGATCTTCTCTAAGAACTTGCACACCTGCAACTCTCTCTGATCATACACTCTCAGTACCCCTATTTGGTAACTAGGAGGAACTACACTAGCTCTCTCTACAAGCCCAATGGCTTTCTAGCACAAGTTTACAATACAGCCCATGAGTCCATATATAGATCTCATGCTTACAATAATTAGACTAACCTAATTATAATAATTAGACTCGCAACTCAAGACTACGACTAGCCCTTGACATGCAAACAACCAGTCCAAAAATAGACTCTCCGAGATCAACATGCGAACTGCCTGTTCTCGCACAGGCTGCCGACGTCGGCTCCTCCATGACCGATATCGACCAGCTGGTGACCGACGTCAGTTGCTTCCTCTTTGCTGTCTGATCGACATCGGTTAATCAGACCGATGCCAGTTTCCCTGCAACTGATTCTGCAACTCCCCGCAACTCTGCATCCTCCGTAACTTCTCTTGTTTGCATCCTGGTGAAGCTTTTAGCTCCACAACATAACAATCTCCCACTTGGAGATAAATAGCTGCACCTATACCTGTATCTGTACACCATCTAAATTATTCCCTGGCTTGTATTTCTCTTCAAGATCAATCCTGAAGACCAACCACCACACACCCTGTGATGCTACCCCTGTCATCAAAGTAACCTGCCACATTCGAACCTACATATCCATGTAGTGAAGAACTTGACCCTGCATAACAAGAATCTCTGCTGCTTGTCCCACTGAACTGCCCTCCAATACTCCTTCCCCAAATTGGCTCCATACTTTCTAACAACCCCCACTGCTTGGGAAAAAACTCAGGTCTACACTAGACCTCATGTGATTTTGAACCCTGTTTCAAGCTAAGCTTGAACTGTCCAGCCCTTGGTGTGCTTTCTGATTCTGCATCCTGCATCATGAACCCCGCCAACACCGTCTTCACATTAGCTCCCACTGGAGATCAAATCTCTATGTCTCTTATGCCAAAGAATTTTGCTGCTCCAAATTCTTCATGACATGCCTCTGAACTAACCTTACCTTTAGCTCAGCAAATCCCTATATGTACAAACCTGCTAGCAAATCACCCACATACAGTAACAAGATGATGTTACGACCATCATCTACCTGGTAAGATAAACACAAAGTTACACTGACATTGATTGAAGCCATGCATAGTCATCCACCTGTCAAACCTGTACCACTGTCCTGCAGCTTCCTCAAGACCATATGCCTTGGCCTTCTGTCTCATGTATCCATCCACTCTCTTCTTTAACTTGGGAATCCATTCCATCTCTCAGTGCTTACTTCCAGCTAACAACTTTACCAACAAATACCTGTTTGGTTCATCTCCAAGGACTCACACTCCTCATCCATGCCAAGCTCCCACTGTATCTGGACTCTACCTGCATTGCCTCTTCCATCTTCCTGGTTCTGACTATCAAAAAAGCAATATAAAGAAGGTGAACAATGAATATGAGGTTCACTTACCCTTTCTGACCTCAACATGAGCATTTGAGACTTGCTGTCCGCCCGCTATCTATACCAGTGACTGATTTCGGCCATCTCCCAGTCTGTTCTCGACTGATGTCAGCTCCCTGTACTGAACCTGACTGTCGACATCGTTTCCCTGGCCGACGCCGGTGTCCCTCTTGTCGACGTCGATTCTTTCATGACTGACATCGGTCTTCTTATTGCCAATTTTGGTTACTCTCTAACCGACGCCGGTACCTGTGTTCGTCTGTGAGTGATAACTTTTTACATGTGAGCTCTCCATGGATCAAAATCTTAATCAAATCAACCCTGCTCTGCTAAGAATAATTTAGTCTCCTCACCTGATCTCTGTCCGTCATCTCCTCCATGAACACCAAGGCTTTCCAGTTCTTTAGCTTGTCAAAAACATCTGACTTTCACTTCAAAACCTGCATTCTCCTCCTACATATGTGACTAAGCCTATGAAGCCACATCTCTGCAACAGAAGGTGAATCATCAATATAAGTAGATAGATAAAGGATACCTACTTTTTTACCACCATCTAATTCAAGTATATCCGCTGTGAGAGTTACAGTGAATCTCTCATCACCCAAATTTCTTGAAGAAATTAGACTCATCTCCAAGACTGATACCTGCATGACTTCCTTCAACCACTGTGTGTCATCCTCCTGCAATTTCAGCTTCACTTTCCCTTCGTCAATCATCTGACAAGGCTCTCCAACCCCTAAATAAATCTCTCCAAAGTCTCCAAAGACATACCTATGAAAAGATGCTCTATTTTGGGCTGCATGGAAAGAGGTAAAAGAATCTGTAAACAAAGATTCCACTTTATCCAGAACATCCTGTGCAATATTACCTGCAACATATGCTTCTACAAGCTGATCTTCTACCAACCAACAATCTCTTTTTACCTGCTCCTTCTTTCCATCAATCAGACCATTCATGCTATTCAATTTCTCCATTCGTAGCTTACTTTCTTCTGCCATTGCTATACTCCCACTCAATCTGAAACCCCTGTGAGTGACCTGTAATCAACAAACACTACCAGATCTGAAACCACCTGTTAGTCAACCCAACCAAAAGCTCTGATACCACTTGTTGGTATCAGCTCTTGAACCTACAACCAAGGCTCTGATACCACTTGTCAGGGATCTTGCTCTACCAATTTGAGCACATATGATTACTTCTCGTATTAGCAACTAAACATAAAATTTAACCAGAATCAATAAGTAACTAGAAATATGAAACAACATAGGAATTGAGAGACAATACACAATTGTATTAATAATCACTCAGAAGAATATACAATAAGGAAGATGCCACTTCTTCCTCCACCTCAAAGGTTCGCCACTCCTCAAGACCTTCTTCCCTCTCTCTCTTGGTCACAACAATCAATTCCAATATAGAATTGATGTTCACCTCTCCAACCAGTCAGTAACACACTGCCAGTTCACCAAGTACACATCTGTACTTCAAGTAGATCCCCTGCTCTCTGCTGCTACCTGCAAATAACTAGATCATACTCACCATGTAGATGTCTTTCTACACACCTGAAGAACCCTTGTCCTTGCCTCACCAAGTCCTTATGATTCTTCAACCAGTACCCCGTTGGATCTTCTCCAAGAACTTGCACATCTACAACTCTCTCTGATCATACACTCTCAGTACCCCTATTTGGTAACTAGGAGGAACTACACTAGCTCTCTCTACAAGCCCAATGGCTTTCTAGCACAAGTTTACAATACAGCCCATGAGTCCATATATAGATCTCATGCTTACAATAATTAGACTAAACTAATTACAATAATTAGACTCGCAACTCAAGACTACGACTAGCCCTTAACATGCAAATAACCAGTCCAAAAATAGACTCTCCGAGATCAACATGCGAACTGCCTATTCTTGCACAGGCTGCCGACGTCGGCTCCTCCATGACCGATATCAGCCGACTGGTGACCGACGCCGGTTGCTTCCTCTTTGCTGTCTGACTGACGTCGGTTAATCAGATCGATGCTGGTTTCCTTACAACTGATTCTGCAACTCCTCGCAACTCTGCATCCTCCGTAACTTCTCATGTTTGCATTCTGGTGAAGCTTTTAGCTCCACAACATAACACAGTTAGTGTCTCTTTTGAGGGGGGTTTTGTTCCCACAGGGTTTTCCCTCTTTCCTCCTTTTTTTCTTCTTAATTATCTTAAGGGGGGTGTTAGCGTCAAATTCTCTTCCAACAGGTGCAGTCCAATGCCTAGCTAACTGCCTATTTATCTAAGCTAACTAATGCATAAGCAGTTTCTTTGTTTTCACCACCTTCATGCAAATAAGGATGGTTAAATTGCAGTTGAACTCTGCCTTTTCCACCTCTTTCACCACTTCTCTTTGCTGCGGTTGATTAGCTTTTGTAACATTTATTAAGGCTAAGGCTTTTTTTAATAATTATTAAGGAAATACAATTGAATCTGCATCTTCTTCTTGCTCTATTTTTCTTTTTGTACTCTATTTTTTCTTGCTGCTCTATTTTTTTCTTTCAGGTTGATGCAACTGTAGCTACAAATTTTATAGTTGAGGGTTTTGAAGACTGAACCAGAGATGGGCATTGATTGTGAGGTGGATGCCACAACTGAAGGTGCTGGTGCATCCTTCGGTGGGGGGATTCCTTATGCACAGTTGATGGAATTCTACATTGGAGAGTATTAGCATGGGAGTGCCCCTGTTAGGTTGGCCCTATTACGGTGATCAGTTCCTTAATTACAGATTCACCAAAGAGATATGGAAGGTTGGTTTGGATTTTAAGGACAAGGATGTGGACGATAGTAGGTTGGTGAGAAGGGAAGAGGTGGAGAGTGTAGTGAAGAGAATGATGCAGAGTGAGGAGCTGTAGAAGAGGACAGTTGAGCTGAAGGAGGCGGCAACCAAGGTAGTGATGGTGGGAGGTTCTTCTTTTACAAACATCACTAGATTCATTCAAGATATGCAAGAAAAAGCCAAATTAGCTTGGCCTTACATGCACGCACCAAACGAGTAGGTTGAGTTTAACGAATTCATGATTGCCATTTGCATTTATCTGCTGGGACTATAAAACCTCTACTAGTTTGTTGAGGCTTATTAGTTTTCTTATAATCTCAGATATTTGTTTATTATTATTATTATTATTATTATTTAATTACTAATATTTTCTATTCTTATTGTCCCTGTGAGGAGGTATTATATGATTTAGTTTTATAAATATCAATTTTTACAATATTTAATCAATGTTTCCATTTTTTTATGTTAAAATTATAGTTCTATACTATCAGTGCAAATACGAAAACCCTTGAGTTGAAGCAAGGGGCAACCAAGGTGATTATGATGAGAGGTTCTTCATTTAATCGCTACTTTCATTCAAGATATCCTCTAAAATTGTGAATGGTTGTTGGTTCAACTAGTGAAGTTGCATGACTCACAAAGAGTTCACAAAGGATCAATTCTTCTTGCTAGTAAAACTTGATATATGAAAAGGGATGAGGCTAAGATCATCGCCCAGATGACTTTGGTGGAATAGATACCCCTCAATCCTTGGCACTTAGCTAAATAATATTGCGTAAAACATAATTCATCAAAAAAAAAAACTCTGAAAGGCCGGATCGCCTTCATCTTTCGTGCAAGTGTAAAATGAGAGGAGGAGTTTGATAAATTGATGAAAAAACCTCCTAAAGCTATCATATTACTTCCTCTCACTTAAGTTAAGAAAAGAAACTTATTCTACATCAACTAAGGTGCCTTTTCACATTTTTGCATTTCTTGTAGTTATATTTTTTAAGAATTGAAAAGTACCATATATAATGTAGAAGGGTAGGAGAATTCTCATATTATTATTAAATAGAATAATATCAAATAATTAACAATTTATAATAGATAATATACAATTTTGGTGAATATCTGATATTTAATAAATTATTTATGGTGAAAAATATCTACAAAAAAATTATTGTGATTTGAATGATTTTTTATTGTTGAGGTAACTAGAATAACGTCCTAGAGCATAAAATAAGAAAAGAAACCCCCTAGAAAAACATTTTGATAGGGAAAAAGTAGAACCAATTCAAACCCATCAAAATAGTTAGCAGGGTGCTAATCATTTGGCGGAGATCAAAAGCACAAACCAAGTATGATCAACCTGAGAAATTAAAAAAGAAAATCCTATTTTAATAGAGGCACCACAACTACAAACTAGCTAGTGAACCATGCAAAATAAACAAAAAACTAATATTTTATTTATACTATAACAAAGTTTGTATTATAGAAACATGCAAGTTATACATTCTGTAAAAGAAAACAATATACTTAGGCCTTTTTGAGACTACACACCAAAGAAAGGACCAACAACTTCACTTAATCTAATTTATGATGTCATCTCTAGGTAAGCAGATTTCTCTCAACACCACATCCAAAGCTCACCCTAGCCACTGCCCCAATCAGAGTCACTTGCACCTCATCTTCAGTGATGTCACAATAGGGAGGAAGAGAAAACAAGCAATCATGAAGAAGTTTCAAACCTAGGTTGGACACAAGGAATTCCATGTTTTTTTATAAATTGAGGATGCCATCAAAAATTACATCACTATCGTCCATAGACTTGAGCCCCACATAATGAATTAGGGTCTCCAAATAAAGATACTCTTAGTGAAGTATGAAAGAACTTGCCACATTGGAAATCAAATTCACCCCACTGATAACTTGAGCTACATCAAACACATTTTTCTACCCACCGACTACATCATATTGACCATGAATGATTTCAAAACTTTTATAATTTCCTACTTCTTAATTTCATCAATAATGGCCATAGCGCACCATATCTTATTTACCCAAATCTGCATCATAGGGATTTGAATCTCCTTGTGGATATTATATATGATATGGGAGGAGGTCAAGTCCCCTATCATCTAATCCAAACAGGCCACCCTTCAACCAACTTGTATCTTAGGGTGAACCACATGCTCCTCCTTAATGCATTTTCCTATTAGAATAGCTATAACCTATAAGAAATAAGAAACCCAACAATAGACCATCAAGAATTCCAGATGAGTTTAGGCTACTAGATTTTCACATACTTAAATCCATAAGACTTTTGTCTTTATCATTTCAATACTCACATGTATGACCAACTTCAAATGGTTTCTTTACTCAAAATGAATTCCATGAAAAAACCTCACCATCCCATCACTATAACACATTAATCACACTTTTGATCCACTAACATATTGACATTACAAGTTAATAAATTATACAAATACTTAGGGTAAGGTGGGGCATTCCAAGAAACTGACCTTTTGAGAGACTAAGATACTAACCGCAATATTTGATGCCCAATCCAAGATAAAACTACCTTTCTATTTTGAATGGTGAAACTCCATGTGCTCAAAAGACTCTCTCAACCCATTCACTTCATCCAAGATAATATGAATTTTCCAAGCTTTGGAATTTATGCATAAAAGCATGTTGATGATGACTTGTGAGTCACCTCCACTAATGAAATTTACCCATCCATGAGTTAGATCCATTGGGATGCATTAAAAAAGTGTCACTCCTCTGCTAGATTATTAGTATCTAGTCCTAGATCATGCAAAAATATTAGATTAGAAATTGACCATCATGAGCCCTAAAGACTCCACCATTACTCACCAAACATGGGTTGCCTTTTGAGGCCCCATAAAATTAATTTTTACCATTTCACAATAAAGGGGTCTCCAATAGTGATCGAGTGTATTCCTTTCTGACTTTACTACCACAAGCCCCTTATCAAGCAAGCAACAATCAAACTAGTTTAAGATCTAATCAACCTTAGTTTGAGCTTAGGATAATCCTTTAACACCCCAAGGCTAAGCAAACTCCTTCATAGATTTATTTATACCCTACCACACCCATCTTTTATATTGAGTATAATTCACAAAATTCTCATATTCCTTTTGACCCAAATATTCCACAAAACAAGAGAATCAACATTTTCCCAAATATGTTTCAAATATGGAAAGACTATCTCAAGTTTTCATTTAAACAAAACGATCATGAAAGTCATATGAAAAGGGAGATAAAATCTAAAGTTACTCATAAATAGAGCCCATTACATCCAGGTGAAAAGGTAGTGTAGCAAGATGTGGTCACTTAACTCTTCATCCATTTGACACAATGGGAAATGGAGGGACAAATGTAATCTCTCTTTCTTAGCTAATCAAAGGTTAGGATCTGGTTATGAACTACTATCCAAAGGAAAAAGTTTACCTTATGAAGGTCCTTCAGTATCCATATATAATCAATTGGAAAATTTCTAAGAATCACCACCTCCATTTTGAGGATGACTTCCCTATATGGGCATCCTTCTTAGATAAGGGACCCTTCATAAAACTACTTGGGAACTAAAAAATTATTGAGTTCTTCCTTTAGGCAAGAGACTTATTACTGGGGTAGATCATCATGCTACACCATCGACTTCCAACATATCCCTATGATAGAGGTTTATAAATAATTAGACACCTTTGAACTCCAGTTATTTTCAGAAAAGGCCATGAAAGGCACCATATTTTCATAGTCCACAAGAGCTTATGAATGCAACCATTCATATCTACAAAATGAGACGCTGACTCCATTACCACGCTTCCACTACATCCATGGAAGAACATATTTCCAATAATATTTCACAAAGTTCCAAATTACTAAACATTAAGGCAATTTTTATTGATTGAATAAGAAAATAACATTATGAGAATCTAAATATTTATGTTGAAGCCCCTGAATCCAAATATTTTATTTGCACACATAAATTCTACTTAAAACATTTGTTCTAAGTGCCTTATTCATTCGATCCAACCTTATTAGTCGTGACTACACCCCCACCCCAAGTTCTATGAGTGCACATTTTATCCTAATATAAAAATAATATTTTTCATTTCCCCTTTTTATCATTCCAAAAGAAATATCTTTTGCTTTTATAAATTTATTCCATAGCATTCCAAGCAATTTTGAAAATAGACATTAAACAAATAGACATAGTTTTTAAGGAGGATTGAATGAGCTAAATTATTCTCGTATTAGTCATCAATTTCCCTTTTAAAGATGTTAACATTTTTTACACACAGTCCATCATTCATTTTCATAAAACTTAAGAATACCTAAAAACAAACAAAAGCATTCCAAGATAGGAACTTGGGATCATAGATTCTCCAAAACCCAAAATATCTAGAATATTTTATTTCAACATGTTACAGAAATTAAGGAAAAAAAATTGATTTTTTTGCATTGACCTTCTGACTTGTTACTAACTCATATCAATCCAAAAATAAATTAGATCTCTTAATTCCTTTTCTAAGGGATCTCCTAATAGGAAAGTATAATCAATAAACTGAATGTGGGAGATACTCTCTATATTTACACTGGGAGTTATCCCTTTTAAATTACTAGCTTGAATGGACCCTTTCAAGGGACTCTCTAAATCCTCAACAAAAATGATAAAATGATAAAGAGAGAAGGGGTGTCTCTACTTA
Source organism: Torreya grandis (assembly GCA_037957365.1). Taxonomy (NCBI): domain Eukaryota; kingdom Viridiplantae; phylum Streptophyta; class Pinopsida; order Cupressales; family Taxaceae; genus Torreya; species Torreya grandis. Next base: position 2,240,321 of record JARHVA010000582.1, read on the forward strand.
AGGCCTCTAGAGGATATAAAATATCCAATAGTTGAACTATTGAACCATACTAAGAAATACATTGTTAAGATACAATTATGAACCCATGATATCCAATCCTTATAGAAACCAAACTTTTATAGAATCTAATCCAGAAAATCTCAATTAAATCCATCATAGGTTTTTACCATATCAAATTTGATACACATCCATACCATCTCTGACCATTGGAGGGAATGGAAGGTGTCATGCATGGTCACAATACCATCCAAGAAATGTCTTCTAAAGATAAACCCACCTTGTTCTTCTGAAATGATCACATCTAAGCACTCTTTTAGATAGTTCACTATTACTTTGGTTACAATTTTTTAAAGAGAGTTACATAGGGAAATGGGCATAAAATAATAAAAATAGGGATAGTTTTCATTTTTTGGATGGTCGATAGAAAAGTACTATCCCATTATTTTAAGATATTTTTCCTTTTCCTATATTCCTCAATTGCCTCCCAAACCTCTTTATTGAAAAGATCATAGAAATGATGAAAGAAACCAACTTATAAGGATTAAGACTAATTATTTTAATGGCCTCTAGACTAAAGACAACCTTCCTAGCTTCCTCAAGGGTGGTTTATGCCAACAAATTTTGGTTTGTTGGATTTGAAATAAGGGAAATAATAAATTGGTTCAACTAATATTAAGCTTCCCTTCTAGGCAAAATTTCCTTTGTGAGGAAATGCTTATAGAAAGAAAATGCTTCTTTTTTTATATCATTGATATCATCCAACTCTCTCCCCTTCAGGGTCAAAATCTTATCTATTTTATTATTATTTATATGGATTATAGTTGAAAGATGGAAGATTATCATATTTCTATCCCCTTATTTAAGCAAAACTAATCTAGATTTCTATTTCTAGAAAGTTTCCTCTTGATAAAGAATCTTTTGTTGTTCCTTCATAAGACTCTTTTCAAAAAATTTGAAATCATCATACAATTATCTTTTCCCCAGAGCATACTGAAGAAAGAAAAGCTCATCTTTAATTTTACCTTTTGTCAAAGATATTTTTATTCTTTTGCTTATTTTATCATAAAGCAATACTTTTAACCTACTTACATTTATGAGAAAGAATGAAACATTTAGATCCACCCACTTTTAGATTCCAATATATCTCCACTAGATGGATGAAATAAGTCTCTTTGAGCCACATAAACATGAAATTTAAGGGAATATCATGAGGCTTCACATCCTACTCTTATGTAAAAGAATTGGTTAGTGATATGACCTTTTAAAGTGGATGATTTTAGACATGAAAGTGAATTTATTTATTAACAATTTAGCATTTAGTAAAAACCTATCTAGTTTCTAACTAATCAACTAGTCCCTTTGATGCATGTTATTCTAGGTGAAGCCATGACTGTAGGAATCAAGATCAGAGATCCCAATTCCCTGATAGAAGGAATTGAAGTCACCCTTTACCTTGGTCAGTCTAATAGATCCTCCATTTTTTCTAGAGGTCCTAAGGATGACATTGAAACCCCCTCCTAATATCCAATCCACCACCCAAACTCCCATTTAGGAAATGTAAATTAATCCCATTATAACTTTTTATCATCTAGGGAAGTAGGGCCATATACATTGGACAACAAGAAATGACTTTTCATTGCTAGTGCATTTACCATTACATTGATAACTTTCATATAAAAAATAATAAGATTGAAGTTACATACCTTAGGATTCCATAAAATACCTAGGCCCCATATCGAATCACATGCATCTTTAACTAACTAACTAACTAATCTAATCTAAAACAACAAAATCTAGCAACACCTTGCCATTGAACCTTACCAATCTTAATCACTTGCATCAAGAGAATATCAAGTTTCCAAATTTCAATTAACCACTTGACCAAACATCATTTGTCAAGGGTGTGTAGGCATCTAAAATTACAACTTAAGACTTTCATAATACCTTGGTGCTAGAGGAAACTCTACCACCTAGTTGCATCTCTTTAAGCTTATTCTAGCTCCTCTGCACTAAGTCAGCTTGAGTATCAGATTGGATCTTTTATTTTTTATTTTTATTCTATAGGTGCTTTGAGGACTAATAGAAGGGAGGCTTTGAGAAGTTGTTAAAATCAAAATTCTCTTAGATGAGCTGATAGCGACCTAAGTTTATTTGAATTTTGAATTTAGTTTCCTGAAGGAGAGATAACTAAAGTCTAAAGTCTTCTCAAAAGGATAACAATGGTCCTTTAAGGGAACATTTAATCATTCAACCTCCCAAGGAAGAGATCTCTCCCCACATTTCTAGGGAAGAACACTCAGAGGAACATTTTATTTACTCACAAATCCCACCATCTTGATAAAATTTTGACCAAATTATTTTCAAATAGCCTTAATGACTATGCTCTAAGGTGTTTCTATAATTTACCAATCCAATTAGTAAATGCATTCAAACCTCTTGTGTCTTAGTTTTTGGCACACTTATCTATCAACATTACCAAAAATGTATCTTATGCCAAAATTATAGAGATTGTTCAAAGAACCTATCAATGAATATATCTTGTTGTACAAAACAATGTTGGCTAAAATGAAAAACCAAATGGTAGATAAAGAGATTCAAGATATCTTTAATCAATTTTTTTTTGCCCCATTAAATGAGTCCATTGTTTTCAAAAAGTTCAACTATTTTGATGACTCCCATATTGTTCAGGGTCATGAAATGAAACATATTTCATTGAATAGACTTAAGTATGTAACATACATACTAACTACATCTAATACCATGTTTACTATCAAACCAAATTACAAGGTAAAACCTACAAATCCTGATAAAGAAATTATTAATATGGATAATACATCATCAAAACAACCTAATAGGCTTATATTATCTAATGCACCAAGGAGACAATTTTTAGGCTTACCTGAATCTCTAGCTTTATTACTTCCAAATCTTGTGGAGTGTCACCTTATATCTTTTCCTCATCTTATAGAGGTTGATATAAGTCTACCTATACTAAAAGGATATCATGAAAATGATTATTGTGATTATCACCAAGGTCTTGGTCATTCTATGAATAAATATTTTACCTTGAAGCATAATATTCAAGACCTCATCGATGACCAAAAATTACATTTGATGATCCTCCAAAGGAATTAGGTTAACAACATGATGATTACTAGAATTAAAAAATATTTAATAATCCTTTAAAAGACCATTATAATAAAGATCCAAAAGTTCAAATGGTATATAATGTGTATCCTCCTCATCTACATTATGGTCACTCATTAGATGGGATTATTATTAATTATACACAACATACACATCCCATGATTCAGATACCTTCTATTACTTTCGATGACAGAGAGATTGTGTATGATGACTTAGATCTTCATTCATTATTGATTCATGTATACCTTTATCAATATCCTTTAAATAGTGTTATGTTTGATAATTGTGGTTGATAGAATTTTTCCACCATGACATTACTTATGTATTTGGGTTATACACATCATGATTTACACCGTTCATTGAAATCAATCAGAACATTTGATGGGGCATCATAACATGTTCTTAAAGATATTGAATAACATTTATAGGTGGGTTTGACACATATGGTCACTAATGTTCTAGTTATAACTTACATGAGAGTCTTTAATATGTTGTTTGGATGACCTTGGTTACATACACTATGTGTAGTACCTTCTATAGTGCATGGGTGTGTATAATACATTCATACCAATAGCATAATTATAGTTTATGAAATTACATAGGAACATCCACTTAAATAAAACCATTCTATTAAATAAAACCATTCTATTCCAAGGTAATTAATTATAAAACCTAGTAAGGTTAATCCTCTATGAAAGGGTAAGAAACAAACAATTCCCTTTCCTAGGTGGCCAATACTTGAGAGAATATTGCATCTAAGATACACAATGGATTCTAAATAATTATCATCTACTACTATACAACATATTTAGTTACCTATATCAACCAAACATATTCATATTTCTATTATTCCAAATAAATTATTGATCACCAAATTATGGGTTCCACAAATGTGAATTCCTTCTATTATGCTCTTATGACCACAAAGTCCTATTATACATACATAGAGCATCATAGATCCTATGATGCTAGATATTACACACATACATACTCCTTGGTAGTACAACCCTTTTTTTACACTAGGTTTCAATTATGAATATACCTATGAGCATCCCTTGGATGAGATCATAGGATAGTATTTTTTCATAAATATTTAAAAATTACTAAAAACATTTAAAAATTAAAAAATCCAAAATTATGCAACATCTCTATATTTTATTAGCTCCTTTTCATCAATGTTATTGGTTTTATATTGCTAGATAGCATATCATTTCATTATATATAAACACATATGTTTCACACAATGTTTGAGTGTGATACATGCATACCTAGATACATACTATATGCACATAAAATTTTTGGGCCTTCCCTGTACTCATGTCATTAGTATATTGGGAGCATCTGCTTCTTTCATCTCAATACACCCTTATTATATTATTCTATGACCACTTTATATCATCATGTTTGAGCTTATATACTTACGCATGCCTTTATCCATGCTTATATCTTTCACTGTGTAATTAATATGCTACGTACTTAACATTTTTTCTAAAAGATATATCTATGAACTATTATGATATTATTATGTATGTTGATTATGATTTCCATGTTTCTCTTTTTATCACTACATTGAGTGTGTTCCTTAATTTCTATTATCTAGCATTACATTAATTATTTGAGAGTTTGAATATGATCTATTGATTGTGGCCCTCAACCCTATCCTTACCTATTGTCACATTTGAACATGTTGTAGTTTGTTATATGTGGATTTTTAAATATGTCATTCTATGCTTTATGGAGATTTGACTAAGTCATGTCCCTTTAATTATGCAAAATTCAAACATGCCCATTGTATATGTCATCTCTTTGGACCTTTTCCTTTTGTTTTTCTTTTAAGTCTATTGTGTGTGTGCTTGATTACTTATTGAGCTTGTACTTCTACTCTTTATCCATTGTCATGATCTAGATCATGCATCTTAAGACTTGATGTGATCACATTCTGCATGCTTCAATGATGTATCTACCTAGACATATTCTTCATATATGATTCATAATCCCTCCATAGTTTATGCAATTATCTTATAATTTTGAAGTAATGTAGATACTAGTTTCTACCTCCCTCACCTTAAAAGGGGGTGTATCGATGGGGGTATGTCATAGAAGTAGGACCTCAACACTTTTCATAGTTTCAAATTACAATGGGGGCATGTTATGAAAACATGTTGTCCACACTTATACCAATTCTTAGATTTTCTAGATTTAGTGGGGGAATGTTCTAGAAACATGTCCTCCACACTTGCACAAGTTTTGAATTAGCTAAATTTCATAGTTATATGATTCAGATAAATATTTTTGGTAATATTTTACACATTGGTACCATTATTATACCCAAGTTTTAGCTTAAAAAATATATGAGGTGCATATTTCATGTAAAAAACACCTTAAATTGTAAAATTAAATCAGTTTATAGATTTTAAAACCAAGATGGACTTTGATGTATTGTTACTGAGACAAACTACTATAGTAGTTGGTTCACCTTTGGGAAGGTTGAGGTGATTAAATCACTCAATATTACTAATTTTATAAGTTAAACATGATTACATATTCTAATTTATGCATTTTTATAGGATGAATTTGTTAAACCATCCACCCTCACTAGATATATAGTGTGATTTGATTGGATCACTCACACTCAATAAGTTATAAGCATGATTGGGTTGCAAAATTGAGATAAGCTCAATGGCCATGTAGAAACTCACCTTTTCACCAAGGTTTGGGGCATGTGTCATGTATATGTATATCACTTGTAGGCTTAAAAATTATCCTAATCTTAGTTCTAATTATTCATAATGAAACATCTCTTCAAATAAAATTTATAGAAGGCAAGATAGTTACATTGACACATAGGTGTGCTCCTAACCTTATTCTTTTTATTTTCAAGCATTTCAAATTATTTTGATTTTATATTTCGAACATTGACTATATACAACAACATAATCTCAGTTATAGGTTAGTAACCATCAAAGCATTAAATTTGGGTTCATGCAAAGATAAGGCATGTTATCCACACTAGATATACATTTATCTTCCTTTAAACTAGTAATTCCATTACTAAATTAATGGTGCTCAAATGTAGACACTAAATTTAAATTATATATCACTTTAATTTTATACACTTGGAAAATACCTATCATGGTTATATACACCATTCAGTTCTAAGACCTTCCCACTACCAAAAATGATGAAGTTTGTTATCTCTTTATGCCAAATTACTTATCTCTTAATCTAACCATATGTTATTTTGATGACCAGGCATTCTATAATATGAAAGGTTCTATAGACACGTTCATTGTCCCTAGTTATCACTTTTAAAAATTTAATCATGTTCTATGTTCTTTGACACTTGTATCCCAACAAGACACCTACATTGATGTAGGTGTCTATTTTCTAACTATGTGTCTAGTGTCCAAAATTCATCCAATTTATAAATTTAACATGTCCTTATGGTTAACCTTAGTGATTCAATGTGATATATTTTATCAAAGGATTTTTATACATCCAAGATCGATCTTCATTCATTCCTCAACTAGAAAACTCATACCTCACACTTATAGAGTAACAAAAGAACTATCAATCGAGCACTCAAGTGAGAACAACTACCATATTCATTCATATTTTCATATCAATCATAGGAGTAATATTTTTAAAAGTTTAAATCATTAAAAGGAAAAATGCATGATCCATATTTTTAATGTTACAATCTAGGTCACTATAAGTACTTGTTTATCAAATATTGAATCCTTGTACACACACAAACCAACATGTAGGGGAGAAATACAAAAGTCATGTTACCATATCATTTAGTCTTACATTATTTTTAGATATTTATTATAACTGATTATATAATAATATTATTATACTATTATCCCTTCCTAATAATTGGTTACCTAATTTAGGTAATATGAGTTGTATATATTTCTATTGTGCTCTTCAGAATAAATCAATCCAGTTTTAATTCAATCTGATAACAATTTTGGTATCATAACTTCTCTTAAGGAAGTTAAAATGATAAATTACCACCACCATTAGATTTTAAGAGTACGTGAAGGCTGATTTATGTGTAGTAGTCATGCAAGATCAAAGCCTACAAACTATGTAAAAGAAGCAGATAATTGGCCATGCTTGGAGTAACAAGCATCAAGAATTATGACCTACAAATTATGGACACCTTACTAAGCAAAATTCAACTATGTGGCTGCCTATTCCACAACACTTAGTAATGCATGATAGGAATTTGAACTAATTGTAAAATCTCATGGGATGGGCAATAAATCATAGTCTATAAATGGAGAAGGAAACTTGCTAGGAGAAGGTGTAAGATAGTCTATTAGATGTGGTACCCATGAGATTATCACTCATCGTGATCATGGAGAGGTGGTCATTGATATTTTTGAGGGTGCTCAAAAAACTATGTAAATAACAACAAGATTGTGGAACTATTGTAATTTATGACCTGTAAAGACAAGATCCAGAGATTAAATTAACAAGGATATCTCCTTTGCTATAAAACTAGTTAATGAGGACTACATTTAGTTAGTCATTGATTTATTTATGTGGGTGTCCTAGTTTTAATGGTGACATTAGATCATTTTAAACATAATGAGAATTAGTATGAGAGATCAGTCAAGGTATTTAATTGGTACTACTATCAAAGGAGATCATAAAAATGGAGTAGTAGTTCATCTAAATTTGAACATGAATTTATCCCATTAGATTTCATTAATTCCAAGAAAGAAATCATGTAGATTTAAAACATGAGCAAGACTACCACGTATGTCTATTGTGAAGGATAGTGTTAAAACTACTAAAATCCACCAAGGAGACTCTTAGAACATGGAAAATTATTGTGACACTTGAGAGAGCACTGATTTTTACTTTAATTTGATAGAATCCCTTTGTGATTGCGATAACATTTAATTTGACAAGATAATCTGAAAGGGACTTCTCTAATATTTCTTGTTCAACATACATGAACAAACAAGGAGATTATGAGTAAAACTCAAAGCTAGATATGATGTAGACTATGAATAAGAGGTTGAATGCCTTAGGAAGCATCCCTATCTCTTAGTGCATAATTATTGTGCTCATCTCCAATCTTTATTTTCCCACTAGTGAGTAAAAAGACTTGTAATTTTCCCTCATAGTAGTAAAATAAAATATTTTTCTTTACAATGTCTACTCCAAAATTTCTTCTCTCGAATGTCCAAATTCTCAAAGGTCTAAATTATGCCACTTGGAAAATAATTATGCACACCATCCTTCAGTTTGAAGGACTATAGGGAATTGTGATAGGGACTGTGAAAGTTCATACTAATCCTGATGCACTCACAAAATATGAAATAGATAATGATAAAGCCTTGATGTTGATTATGCTAAACATCATTGATTACATGAATTTGCATGTTAGGGGTGTAAATAAAGAAAAGATAATATGTAATAAATTATCAAACACCTATTAGGCAAAAAATAAGACAAAGATCCTCCATCTATAATCTAGATTTCATACACTCTCTATATAGTCTGATGAGAAAGTCAAAGAATTCTTACATCAGGTAGTTGAGCTACAAAAAAAACTATTATCACTCAATGAGATGGTAGATGACTAAATATTGATCCAAATCACCTTAAAGGCTCTCCCTTCCCCATTTAGAGTCTTCATCATGACACTGAGTATATCCAAATAGATGGTGTCATTAAAAAATATCATGAGCCTATTATAGTTTGAAGAAGCCATCAACTCAGTCCAATATGAGTTGCAAGACAAACTCTTATCTTGAAGAAAAAATGAGATCATAAGTCTTTAAAGGGACCTATAGAGAAGAAACCATAGAAATAGAAACAATAATACTCTTGACATCATCATAAATCACAAAATAAAAGAGGTGGTGTCACATCTATCAAACTAACACTCATGACATAGAAAACTACTAGTATAATGGCCTAAAATAAGGGTCTTATAGGAAAGAAAGAACATTATAGTGTGATGATTCTAAAAAATTGAAAAGATATCCCTACTAGTGGAAGTATAAAAAACATTTTACAACTTAAAAAATGATGGATATTTAGAGGAAACACTTAAAGAATACAATTATAGTGCATATAAGTACTTAGTGCTAGTCTCTGAAACCTCACAGGCCATGGGTTGATAGACTCAGGTGCCACTACACACATGTTAGGTGATAGAAAGCTATTTGATTCACTGATAGACCAACCCACTAGAGATCAGGCTAGGATCATCAATGATAAACAGTATGTTGTAAAAGGAATAGGCCAAGTCACCATTCCTCTCAGAACACAAAAATGTACACTTTCAAATGTATTATATATTCATAGATTGACATCCAACCTCTTATTAGTCAGTCAAATTTTGAAACATCATCTGAAGGTGGAGTTTCTTATTGATAATGACATAAAATCTTGATTGATCTCATGAAAAGGTATGGTTATTTCTAGATATTTTTTAAAGATAAATTATTTGATTTATATGTTTTTTCATCTTCTAAGGTACTACTCTCTAGAACTACCATTATGGTCACCTATCTATTAGATCTTTGTACAAGATAAGTTCAAAAGGGATGGTACACAAACTTCCCAAGTTTTCTAGTTCCTTTCTCATTTGTCGTAGATGTTTTGTAGGTAAATAACACAAGGATCCAATCAAGGCAAGATCTTTTCATGTTAATAAGCATTTGGAGCTTGTTCATATCAATATGAATAGACCATTACCTACTTTATTTGTAGGATATAAATAATTACAAAACTTCATGGATGATTACTCTAATAAAATATTGGTGTTTTTCTTGAAAAAGAAGAGTGAGGCCCTTCATCATTTCCAGGTCTTCTATTAGCAGGTTGTGAAGCATACTAGATAATTATTTTCCTCTGCTTATATCAAGGGGGGAATTTACATCAAAGAAGTTCTTTCCATTCCTGAACTAATAAGGCATAAAATAGAATTTGACTACTCCCTACATGCCCCAGTAGACTAGCATTATTGAGCGAATCAATCACAAAGTAATGGAAATGGCTCACTACATGTTGTTAACAACAAAGCTAGAGAAATGATACTAGGCATATTAGTCTAGATAATTATTTATCTTTTTAATAGGAGACCATCAAATATTTAAAAGGAAAAAACACAAGAAGAGGTATGGAGTGGTAAAAATCCATCAATTTCTCATTTATGAGTGTTCAATTACATAACATATATGCATGTCCCAGCTTAAAAGAGGAAAAAACTTGAGTAAAAAACACTCCCATGCATCTTATTGGGCTATAGCACTACCTCAAAATTATACAATCTCAAGGAGTCTGAGATGAAGAAAATCTAAAAAATTAGAGATGTGGTTTGTGATGAGTCATCCTTTGACTCAGTGATGCAGAAAGAAAAATCAAAACCAACCATCTCTCACCAATTAATTTCCAAGTTAGATGATGAGGAAACTACACACAAAGAAGATGATCTGCAAGGGGAGCTATATGTTGATCATTGATAATTATAAAATAGAGAAAGTAGTTCTTCACATCAATAGCAGAGTTCTCATTTGAATTGGGTATGAAGTACCATTAAAGACTCCCATGTGAAATCTCCCTAGAATACTTCATCTAGAGTGTGAATGAGGAGTTAGATAAGAAATGATGTAAATTTTACACTCATGAGTATAGTAGTTGATAGCTTTGATCTTGATAATGTTCAAGAATCAATAAGTCAACCTTAGTAGAATAAAGTAATGGATGCTGAGTATGACTAACTCAGGTAGAATTAGACTTGAGAACTTGTCAATCTGCCTATAGGAAAGAAACCCATAGGTTGTAAATGGGTTTTCAAAAATAAATATAAGGCAGATGGATCCATTGACAAGCACAAAGCATGAAATTTAGGAAAGGGATATGCTAAGAAAGAAGGCATTGACTATGAAGGGACTTTTACACCCATTGTAATGATCAAGATCGTCATAGGTATTTACACAATGGTAGAATATAATGGATGGAAACTTTAGCATATGGATATCAAGAGTGCTATCCTAAATGGTGATCTCAAAGAAGTATACAAGACCCAACTGGAAGGATTTTTTGATGAAAAACATCCTAAAAAGGTATGTCATATCATCAAATCATTATATGGACTAAAACAATCTCCTAGGGCATGGTACATCAAGAAATATAATGTGATTTTGCGTCATGGTTTTACCCATAGCCCATTAGATTCTAACTTGTACATAAATAAGGTAGGAATAAAAATAATCATTTTTGTTTTGTACATAGATGATCTTGTGATCACTAGAAGTTCAAAAGATCAGGTTGATATTGTGAAGAATGAACTCAAAATATATTTTGAAATAACTGATTTGGGGATACTCCATTATTATTATCTTGGCTTGGAGATATGGTAGAAATAGAATCACATTTTTATCTCCTAGATAAAATATGCCAAAACACTCCTAAAAAGTATAGAATGTTAGATTGTAAACCTATTTCAACACCAATACATAAATGTTTACAACTCTCTTGATTGTAGGACTCACTTCAAGTGGATGCAACTTTCTACAAACACCTCATTGGGAGTCTTATCTACTTGACTTGCACTAGACCAAATATATGTTTTGATATGAACTATCTCTCCAAATTCATGTAGGATCCAAAAAAATGTCATTGGGTTGTAGCAAAGTTGGTTTTGAGATATGTTAAACATACACTTGAGTATGGTCTAGAATACAAGAAGAATACTCATATCTTCTTGTAGTGATACACTAACTCAGACTACATCAGATCTATTGATGATAGAAATTCAATGTTAGGATACATATTTCACCTCAGATCTAGACCAATCTTATGGATTAGTAAGAAGCAAAGTGTCATTTATCTCTCATCCATTGAGATAGAGTATCACACTACACGTGGAGTTGTGTACAAGGTGATATGGTTATGTCACATTCTGGATGATATGGGCATTAGTGAAAAAAGCCACCTATACTCTATTGTGATAATAAGGGTGTGTTGAAGCTTATGAAGAATCTTTTTTTTTTATGAAGGAACCAAAAACATAGAGGTCAAATGTCACTACATTTAATATAAAGTCTTAAACCACCCCATCCAGCTCTAGTACTACCTAATAAATGCATAAATAGCTGATATACTCACCAAATCCCTTAGAAAGGTGAAATTTGAGTTATTTAGGGGGTACATTTGTAAAAATAATGTAATAAGGGGAGGAATGTTATCATAGCATATAGTTTTACATCTTTTTTAGATATTTTATATAACTGATTCTGTGGTAAGAGTCTTCTCATGTTCTCACTTCCTGATAATTAGTTACCTAATTTAGGTGAACTACGCTGTCTATATTTCTTCCACACTATTCAAAATAAATCAATCAAATTTTAGTTTAGTATGATAACAAGTCTGAGGACCTCTTTAGGGTATTGGCTATATAGGCAATGTCCATTGATAGAGGGGTCCTGAATACAACTCAACATCATCTCCTCACTAACCCATTATTTCCATAGTCTATCCAAGGGTGATAAAGCTAGGGTTTTGATCATTTGACAAAGAGAGACAACCTATGTACATGATATTTATGCCTTAGATAAAAGGTGATAGAAAACATATAAAACTCTAGTTAGATGCATTCAAATTCAATATAATCTGTATAGGACACATGCATCCAATTTAGAGACCATTATCAACACATCTATCCATATCTAACACAACCATCTGAGGCCAAAAACTATATAATTCGATGATAGTTATAGGTTCCTTCTCTATTCAAATTCTACCCTATTTCAATGGAAATCTATATGCACAGAGTAAACCATTAAATTAATCTTAATTTCAGTTTATTATAATTTCAATCAATATTTGTACTTTCTATTTTTGGTAGATCTTAGTATTTAAATTCAAAATATTATTTATCTCAGTTTACAAATTAATTGGCCAACTATAGATCTATTTATCACCCTTGTGCTTAATAATTTATATATTCTTAACCCTAGATACACTTGCATATCTATATTTAGGGTTAAAATGTGATAGAGCTATGTATTTTTTAACAATTAAAAGATTAGCGAGACATTGAGGGTGGCCTTTAGGGGAACAAACAACTTTTAGCTTATCATTAGAGGGACAATCCTTAAAATCAAGCTCCTAAGGTTTTCTATTCAAAATTTACTTATGCTTATGAATAAACCAAATATTGTCTATCAATATGTCTTATTTTTCCTCCATACATGCCCTAGACTAAATGAACAATAATGTGAGGCCCTAGACCTAGGAGAATGGGAAGGGGGAGGCACCTTAGACTTAGAATTCCTCCTAGGTATACCATAGATGTATGTAAAACCTATCTAAACAACAATCATCAAAATGGGGGAAACTTATAATCCAAATCTTACTTCAAACAACCATCATGGCTAGAGAGCCAAGTAGTATGGGGGATAGGGTTGGCTTGATCCAAGAACACATAAACATGATCATGGGGGCATAATTATGCATGGGAAGTGGATTTTGTAAGGTAGATAAATTTATAAATATTTTCCACATAAATATTTAAGATATTCATTGAAAAATATTTATGGGGGAGTTTATAAAGTATTACCCATACTATAGCATTATTCAATAATTCTTTGATATGGTTATGTCACATTCTAGATGGTATGGGCATTAGTGAAGAAAAGCCACCTATACTCTATTGTGATAATTAAGGTGTGTTGAAACTTGTGAAGAATCATTTTTTTGATGATGGAACCAAGAACATAAAGGTTGAATGTCATTACATTTGAGAGAAAGTATTAAACCACCACATCTAGCTCTAGTACTACCTAATAGATGCATAGATAGCTGATATACTCACCAAATCCCTTAGAAAGGTGAAATTTGAGTTAATTAGGGGGTACATTTGTAAAAATAATGTAATAAGGGGAGGAATGTTATCATAGCGTATAGTCTTACATTATTTTTAGATTATTTTTATAATTGGTTCTATTGTAAGAGTCTTCTCGTGTTCTCCCTTCCTGATAATTAGTTACCTAATTTAGGTGAACTAAGTTGTATATATTTCTTCTACACTCTTCAAAATAAATCAATCCAATTTTAGTTGAGTATGATAACAAGTCTGCGGCCCTCTTTAGGGTATTGGCTATGTAGGCAATGTCCATTGATAAAGGGGTCCTGAATACAACTCGACATCATCTCCTCACTAACCCATTATTTCCATAGTCAATCCAAGGGTGATAAAGCTAGGGTTTTGATCATTCGATAAAGAGAGATACCTTGTGCACATGATCTTTATGCTTTATAAAAAAGGTGATATAAAACATAGAAAGGTCTAGTTAGATAAATTCAAATTCAATCTACTCTATATAGGACACCTGCATCTAATTTAGAGACCATTGTCAACACAGCTATCCATATCTGACACAAGCATCTGAGGCCATAATCTATATAATTTGATGATTGTTCTAGGTTCCTTATCCATTAAAATTCTACCCTATTTCAACATAAATCTATATTCACATAGTAAACCATTAAATTACTCTTAATTTCAATTTATTGTAATATCAATCGATATTTGTACTTTTTATTTTTGTTAGATTTTAGTATTTAAATTCAAAATATTATTTATCTCAGTTTGAAAATTAATTGGCCTACTAGAGATCTAAATATCACCCTTTTTCTTCATAATTTATATATTATTAACCTTAGATATACTTGCATATCTATATTTAGGGTTAAAATGTTATAGAGTTAAATTTTTTTTAACAATTAGAGGATAAGTGAGAGGATGAGGGTGGTCTTCAGGGGAACAAAAACATTTCAGCTTATCATTAGAGGGACAATACTTAAAATTAAGCTCATGAGGTTTTATATTGAAAATTTACTTGTGATTATGAATAAACTAATTATTGTCTATCAATATGTCTTATTTTTCCTCCATACATGCCCTAGACCAAATGAGCAATATTGTGAGGCCCTAAACCTAGGATAATGGGAAGGGGGAGGCACCTTCAACTTAGAACTCCTCCTAGGTATACCATAGATGTATGTACAACCTATCTAGACAAAAATCATCAAAATGGGGGAAACTTATAATCCAAATCCTACTTGAAACAACCATCATGGCTAGAGAGCTGAGTAGTATGAGGGATAGGGTTGGCTTGATCCAAGAACACAAAAACATGATCATAAGAGCATAATTCTGCATGGGTAGTGGAATTTAAAAGGTAGCTAAATTTCTCAATATTTTCCACACAAATATTTAAGATATTCATTGAAAAATATTTATGGGGGAGTTTATAAAGTATTACCCATACTAGAGCATTATGCAAAAATTCTTTGGCAAGATTGAAAATTTGGGACTTCAAAAACACAAAGGCCCCCTCTAAACACTTTATCTTTATCTTAATTAGATTGAAACAAAACATGGAAAAACCCCTAAGTTTTTTTGATACCTACTCTATGGAAAAAATTCTAGCTCATCCCCATCCAAATTTATAGGGCATCTTGACTCAACCATGCTCCAATAAATTTTCATATTAGATTCCTTTCTTCCAATGTCACATTTCAATCTATGAAACCTCTTTCATTAACATTCATAATTCAAATTTCATTTAGAATTTGGATCAATAATCCATCATCAAAGTACACAATGATCTGTAGAGGCTTACCCTATTCCCAATTGCACAAAAGGATTAGGATGGGATGGGAATATAAATATCTAGTCTAGACCTTTGATAGCATCACCTTAAGCTAAGTAGTCCAATGATAAAATCTTTCACAACATATTTTCTTAAAAAAAACATGTGACCTTTATCTCTAGGTTAATGTTGAACATCCCTTTTATTTACTTGATCAAATAATCCATAACCACCATCTAAGTTTCCAACTCACTCCTATCAATATTTTACTTATCATGGTTTTCCTGAACCACGTCTACCTCCCTATCATACAATAAAACACTGACACAAATCATTTATTACTAATTACCAACCTCTCTATCCTACTTCCCTTCCCCTTCACTCTCTTACCGCACTTCACCTTTGCTCTCCATCCTCATTATTTATTAGGTTTTAATTAACATCAATTCAAGATAAATTACTATGATGTGAATGATAATTAATATTACTAATATGTTCATAATTCATTTATTTATATTGGACACCTTAAATGTTGTCTATTAAACTAGTATGTGAATGTCTCTTTGGTTTTATTCTATTTCAGAATAAAAGTTACATTTTTAAAAAAATTCGTCAAATTATTAGTTATGATAGTGTCTTGTAATTCTGAATTTCAAAACTCTTTTCAACACTGTGGTCTTTCATTAATTTTTTTTATCCATGAGAGCAAAAATGTTATAAAATTAAATGTAAATATAGTAAAGGTTTAACATCTATGGATTTAGAATAACATGGAACACAAATCAAATAAAATGATAAATAGATGCAATGATGTTAGATTATGTAAATAAATGGGGACATATATAAAATCAAAGAATCCTATATTTTTAACTTGAGTTCTCCTAATTTATACTTTTTAATTTCAAGGGTTTCTTGGCACAATTATAATATTGATTTTCAAATATTTAATTGTAATGAATGTTATCCAAGAGGTAGTGGACTAGGTAGCTTGCCTACAAAACTATGTGATGGATATATAATTTGAAACTTGACAACATATATGTATAAGATATTCCTTTTGAATTTAAAGTGTCTAATTATGTGTTCTCTTTCATCATTATATCATTCTTATTGATTTCAAGTACCCTAGTAGACATTTATGCAGTTGTAATAATTTTTTTCAAATGTTGTACTAGCAAGTTCCCTTGTAGACATGTATGGAAATATAATTTTTAACATTGTAAAAATTATTTATGATCCAAATTTAATTTTACTTATATTTCCAATATAGAAATAAATGAAACAAAATTTTAATTTCTAATGGCTTATACTAAATGATTACATAAAAATATTTTATTAAAGATAGTATTTATACCAAAATTTAAGATTAAGAAGGTAAAATATTATTGAATGCAAGAGATGAATACAAAATTGAATCCATAAAATGGATATCTAATAGTTATGAACTCACAAGAGCATTAAAAATTAAAACACAAACAAAAAAAATAAAGAATGTAATATTAGTTTTTGATCTTCCAATAACAAAAAACATCTAATAAAATATATATTGAAATGATCCAAAACATATGAAGCAACTATTGTAGACTAGAATGAACTCAAAGAATTTCTTCACCATTTTCACTAAAATTAACTAGACATCCCTTTAAAAAACATCATGACTCACTATTTTTTTGGAAATGCTTATAATAGTGGGGAAACTTTGAAGCTTAAAATAAAAAATAAAATATTTAAAACACACTGCGATTTCTATAGTTTAATAAAAACTTACCAAAAATAAAAACAACTGACCAAATATCAATATGTATTAAGTAGTAAGTTTAACACAATGATACTTTTGGATATTTGAACAACAAATAAAGAATTTACAAGAATAAAAATATATACTTAATAATAATACTTATTTATGACCAATAAACTAAAAAGGAAATGAACGTTATAATAAGGGTTTGGAATCTAATTTTTAGATGAAAAAGCTCATATGTGTAATTCCTTAAAGGGACAATAAAATATTTAATGGGTCTAAGATCTATAACATTTGGCAAACCATCTTTAGTTTCCACCAATAGGTTTTATAGTTTTAAATATTTGAACATTATCACACCTAAATTTAGATCAATATTGAAGCAACATCTAATGAATATTTTATGGGTATCCTCACGAAGAAAAATATTAAAGTATTAATTATTTATGTGCATCTACCTCTTACTTATAAAAGACACTCCCTTATGATATTTTAAACATATATAAATAGGGTTATCCTCACTAGGAACAAATGATTATTTTGTTGTTCTTTGTTATTTGTTATCAAAATAATTTTTAGTATTCATCACAAAAATTACATTTGATATTTTCAAACATTAGACGTCTTAATAATTGAATATGTCTAATGTTGCATACTCAAAGTAAATAATTAGGAGTACCACATTTCTAGAATACATAATCCTAACTTTTATTCTAGGTGCAATTAGAAGCACAAACTTCTAATTTTTTTTCCTTTTAAACATTCTCCTTCTCTTGGGTATTAACATTACTTGGTGTCCCTTAATATTTTTGGATCCCAATTCATTATTTCAAATCTAAAAGTTCTAAAATATTAAATATTATATAAAATATATTTCATTTGTTGGGTCTTTATATGACTAGTTGTCAAGAGTTTGGGAAACAAGATATATTTGAGATGAAAGGTTAAAATTATTATTTATTTAAAAGGATGGAGTCCCAAACTTCAACTAGTATCTATCTAAATATAGGTTAATTATGTATCTTCCTTCCACTAACAAATGACTTTTGTATGTGCTTAGTATTTAGAAAATTGGGTAAAAAATAAATACCAAAGAAGATAGTGACTCAAGCTAAATATGTTGGTTATGGTGTGGTATATAAGCCACTTCTAACTAACATTGATCTAATAACATAGCTACAAAAAACATACCTTTATCTCTATGTTCATTGACCTTGATGAAACAGGGTATTAAGCCTCAACTTGAAATTTAATTTATTTACAATGTAGCAAAGTGGAAGAGAAGATCAATCATATGTTTAAAGAGACTACGTTTAAAAGATGTAAATTGGTGTTGATTGTGTATATGCATTGGAAAATGGGCACCATGAGGATGAATCCATCAAAAACCCATACCTTGACATCTTTTGACATCCATAAATAATACACATTTGAAATTATGAGGTTATAGTAGCACATATCTGCTGACCCTTTTATAAATATTAGTACATAAAAATGAAAAGGTTGTTATTGAAACCCTTAAAATTATATAGATAACATGCTTAGTATTTATTAATTTTCTAGTTTTAAATTTACTTACACTTGAAATAAGATGTAGGGTCAAATCGGTCCATGTCACTCTCAATGAATTTCTAACCCACTGAAAACCATGGACCTTCACTATAGAGAAATATTTCCAATTAAAGTTGAAAAAAAGACTAGGACTTGAATACACGAATAGATGGAAACACAAACTTTTTATTGAGATTTGGGATTTGAAGACTACGGGGGTCATATGTTTTTACTTGTTATGCCATTGGTGTTGTATGGTTTCTATATATGGGTTAATGGAGTTACAAGTTTGAAATGGATACAAATAGAAAGGATCCAAAAGTGACAAATCAAAAACTATTTAAGAATTAAGGCTTCAATAACCTATGAAATCATTCTTGATGAGACAATAACTTCCCCATTATATCAAATAACTATGACCGTGTTTCTATGTTACTTTAAAAATATAAAAGAATATGAAGAACAATATGTAATCAAGGGCTACAATATATAACGTGTTTCACTAATAGAAAAATGTGTGGATGAAATAGAACCCTAAATAGATGAGTATATGGGATATCAACATAAATTAATGCTTAAAATTTAACAAAACAATAATTATAGGAATGAAAATATCATAACATTGATGTAAAGGAACAAAATTAAGGAAGAAATTACAACACTATATTATAAAGTTCAACCCAACTTATGAGTATTGTGAAAAAATATATTTAGGGGCTGAAATTAAATGAAGGGAAAATGTACTCAATACTCAACTAAGGACTAACTTATATAGGTTCAAATGTAGTATATGTAGATGAACATCACCTAAGGAATGTTGGAAAGAGGGGGTTTGAGTTTTATGCACCATAGAACATTAAAATAAAAGAAGATTTCATCCTTAAATGTCCAAAATATGAAGACATTGGAGTTAAATATGTAAAAACTTTAAAATATGTCTCCATGGTAGAACCATTTAATAAAAATAGAATTTTTTTTTTGGAGAAATGTTAATTCAAACCAATGAAAGGAGTAGCACCAAAATAGACACAATTGGACCACATATCATTAAATGGTTGTAATAATTAGTGTAATTTATGGTTCAATAAATTATTTGGTATCTTGGATGTAATTAAAATAATTTCATTTTATTTAATTTAATTTCAGAAATTCAAGTACATGATATGAACAACCATAATTATGTCAATTTATTTGTCAAATTCTTTGTATTGCTACCCTACAATCACATTCACCTCTTACAAAGAAAATTACATTGAGCATTTTTCAAATTTAAAAAGTGGGCATGGCCCACGCATGTTTAATAACAACATAATGAGGAGAAAAAAAATTGTTGTAGATACCATCTATTTTAATTTGTTGCAAAAATGCATTGTTAGCGCACGCTAGATTGTTAGTGGCACACTCTTTAGGAAAAAGATAATAATCTATATATAATGAACAAGTAGGGGTTTAGAAACATTCCATGTTAAAAGGCATAAATATATATGTCTATTAAAAATGCATATAATTAATTGGGATTAATGATAAAGTTAATCTGCACATGATGATGTTGCAAATCATTACCATAAATCTTTAAAAAAATGGTTGATTCAAACTATACCTGCTCTACTTTTCTTCTTCATGTAATGAAAAATTGTTGAGATTGTCATAGTTATAAATATTTTTTAATTTTTTATTTAATATATCAGATGCATACAAAAATGCATGAAAAGGCAAGAAATTATATCAATTGTTATGAAGTGTGTTCATATTTGTTGTAGAAAGAATAGTAGAAGGCAAAAGCCTTATAATCCTATACTTAAAAATTAATATGAAAAAAAAATTTGGAAGTTTTAAAATAGAACATCAATATTTTTTAATTTATATCACATGATAAATAACATATTAGAGTAAAATTTGAAACCTTTAGTATTGTAATAATACAAAAAAAATTAGGGATAAATGCAAACCAATAAATTTATATAAAGAATATAATGTTCACTATATATATATTCTATTATATAAACAAAATTTTGACTGACAATTTATAAAATTTAAACATTCAAAGATTAAAATTAATAAAATAATTATTTGGAAAATGTTTTTTACTACATCTTGATTCGATGTTTGTATAACTTTAAATAAATGACAAAGTAAAGGAATAATTTCAAACTTGTCCCATACTATTCAAATTCATAAATATTTAAATAAATAATCAAATAAGATGCATGAGGTGTTACACACTACAATAATAATAAAAACACATCCATTCATATTGGAATTCTAATATTAGTAAAAAAACACACCCGATATGTTGCATATTAAGGGCTATAAAAGGTTAAAAATAATAAAGCTATGAGAAAATTTATTCATGGTAAATTTATTCAAGGAGGGAGGAGGATTGGATCGTATTAATAAAATAAAAACCTAAAATTACATCATTTTCATATTTTTTCATGGATGAATAGTATATCTATATATGGCTATGGATTTGGCTTGTACATCTAGGGTTCGTAAGAAACCACAAATCTAGTTACATATATCATGAGCCCTAATAATGCTAAGATGATGACATATATTCTGTGTGGTTTTTAAGTTTGTATACACAATTATATGAAAGTAAATATAAGGTTTTAAATAGCCTAAAACATATTATTAGTTGTGTATAAATAAAACTTTCCAACTATAAATCATATTCTCAGGTATTTTACATGACTAAATATCTAACACCCATTCTCACTTAATTATTTGTTTATTTAAATATGATTGTAATTGTGCCTTTGGATGTTTTGAGAGTGATTGTGTAACTATTATCTTTTCCTTTCCACATGGATATTTGATAAGGAAGTTTATTCAATCGTTTGTGTGCATATGATTTGAATTGTGCCTTCCCATGAAACTTGACACTTGATTTTTACTCCATAATTCTATTTATTCCAAGCCTATTATCAATCAATTCTATTCCTAATCTAAGAGGGTGAAAAATATTTTATATTATTGGGATTTTACATTTGTAGGGTGGCTGTTTTTCAGCATACAAATAGGTATAATCATTTTGGATCATTGAGATAACCACGGGCTCTAGAAACTGATATGTATCCCCTGTCAATGAATTTATATGTACTTCAAGATTGAAATAAGATATTCTAATAAGCATTATCTAGTGTTTGATCCCTAATCCTTTCTAGCTCAAGATCATTAAATAATAGCCTTCACCTAGGTGATATGCATGCAATCTAAATAACATTGTGATGTTAATAATGTTGTGACATGAATTTGAGCCTTTGTTTTTTCTTAGAAAATTTATGAGCTTTCAAGGTTTCATGTAACATTTCTAGTTATAAATATATATGGTTCAATCTCTACATAATTGTATTTATGTCTACTCATGCTCATAGACAAGTTATTATATCTACTATCAATTTCTATCATTAACTTATTTAACTTTATTTTTAATTAACTTTTTTGGGTTTTTATACTAAGTGTTAAATATTTGTGTAGATTATTTGATGAAAATGGGATTTTTTATTATTTGAGGTGAAGTTTAGCTACATCTTCTATATTGTTTTTTTTTTTTTTGAAAAGTACATTTTTCAAATTAGGAACATTAATTATCATTTAAATCAAGCTTTGCATGTGATAATAAATCAATCAA
Organism: Torreya grandis; assembly: GCA_037957365.1. NCBI lineage: Eukaryota > Viridiplantae > Streptophyta > Pinopsida > Cupressales > Taxaceae > Torreya > Torreya grandis. Next base: position 2,263,026 of record JARHVA010000582.1, read on the forward strand.
TTATTGAATGAAGTTTTGTATTAATTCTTAGTAATTTTATTCATAAAATATATTTATTATGTTTAAATGATAAGGTTTTAAGGCCAAACCAATTGGTTACTTTAATCTATCAAGAATTACTTTGGGAATATTTCCAATTTGTGATATGTGTTTTTAGTAATAAGTTCTAATAATTGTATAGCATTCATTTACCACGAGTTTATATTTATATATGTATGATTATTTTGATATTAATTGATTTTAGGTTGTAAATTTTCTTCATCTTCAAAGACGTAAAGAATATGGTTTTTTTAATTTTAAACTAGTTAATTTTAAATTAATGGGTTCTAAATACTATTATGGATAGTCAACGTTTGTCCAACTTTGATACAATCTCAATTTTTAATGTTTAGAATTATATATTTTAAAGTATTTGGAGACTTGTCTTATCATCTATATTTATAATATCTTTTTTTTTGGAGTCTGAAAAATATATATTATGATAAATTTTCTAGCACCTTTCCTTTTGTCACATCAATAGGTGGTCATTTGTATTAACCTGGAATAATTCTAACCCAAAAAAGAACTTATTGTGTCTAATCCATAATTACATGGTTTTGGAAAATATATAATTAAAAGGATGTTAATGATCACTTATACTTCATTGAAAAAATATTAATTGCACAAGATTATGCTTTAATAAAAATAAAATAAAATTATAAACACCCTTCATAAAATTTTATTGCTATTATTGTTTCTCGGCTTATGTTATCACAATGAAATTATAAGATTTTGTGCTTTTCTTGTTTTTATTTAGTATTCTTTTACTTTTTCATAGTTTTTATTTAAATTCTAAATTAGGAACATATCTAAGGCTAGAAGAAAAAAAAAATTATACATAGCTTTTGGACATAAAATTTCTCATGTTAGATTCACTGATTTATTAAATGTTCATGAAAAGAGCTTGCCTATTCTTCACAATTATATTTATAATAAATAATATTTATAATAATTTAGTTTCTTATCAAAGGAGAGAATTTGGAGATCTTACCCAGTTATTGGGGGATGAAGAACCTTACATTTCACTTTTTTAGATTCATTAAGTGGAAGAAAAAGCATAATTTGTCTTATATACTTATGATCTTTTCTAAATTAAACTAGAAATATTAGTCTAACATAATGACATACATTTCTTATTATCAATCCTCTTGAAAACCACTTTCAATTTTTTTTTGAGTAATAAGGATCACTTCATCAAACTCAAAATATAATTCTATCTTTTCAAATTTTATTCTTACCATGTATGTATTAACTCTTAATAATAAACCTATCTAAAAATTTATGTACGTACATCCATTAGAAAATATTATAATATTTGAAAAAATGTTCCTCTATTATAAGTATTATCATTAGAAACTATATGTTCCTTTATCAAAATTTTCTAACTTATAAGTCCTCCTTAATTCATTGATACAACTTGTAATTCATTCTCTTATAATTTTCTACACCAACATGAAGTGTAAATAAATATGAAACACATATTATATCACCAATATTATATTTATAGTATTAGATATTACCAATGACTAACATTTCTTATAATTAAATAAAATTTTATCACATTCATTAATATAGGTTGTGTAACTAAAATAAAACACATATATTTTAAATTACGTAAAGTTCCATGTATATTCCTCATGCAACTATTTGATTCAATACTTTCATCAATATAATAGAGTGAAACTTAACCTTTATTGACCATCATAAAAGGTATATATTAAATATTAGTTATCTTAGAAATATACCACATAACTGTGGATGATGAATACTTTATTTAGTATTTAATTTTTAATCTTAATATTAAACAAATTTATGATTATCTACAACATAATACATTGAGTCAATATCTGAGTATAAAATATATAGGAGAAAATAACTCATTTATAATATGGGTTCCAATAGACTATACTACAAGGTCTAGACAAGAAAGGTGGTCTAGACAACAACAAGGACTTTTGCCAAGAAAAATATTCATCTCAAATTTTGACAACTTATAAATAATAAATATGGCTTTCATTCTATAAAATGATATTAAAATATTATAACATATAATTATTACATAGTTGATAAAAATGAAAGTAACATTGTAAAATCCATGCACAGCTTTTTCATTGGGCTGAATAACTTATATGGATCTTTTGAATTATGGAACAACTACCAAATTTTGACATATTAAAACTCAATATGAAAACATTACATGGCCCTAACATAATATAAAGAACACAAATTGAACATCTCATCTAGAGAACGTAACTATTTACAAACCACTGTTCATCATACAAATGACAACTATATAACATGACTACAATTAAATTGTGGAGACTTGAACATCTGGGTGATACAAGAACTGAATTGTTATGTTCCATTATCATAATAATTAAGTTATCTCATGTGAAATGAGGACCACTTTAGTCTATCAAGTATAAAATAAATAGTGTAACCCAAGCTATTTATATCTATATCAACAATCATCATGGAAAATTATTTTTGAGTCATGCCTTACCAATGCCAACAACCTAGTTTTTCCAAAGATTCAAATAAATAATAAATTTAAGTTAAATATTAACTAATACAACATAAAACAAATCTTATTAACCATATATAATTATTTTTTAATATTTCTAATTTTAGATGAAATAATATTATTTTATTTCTTGGAATGCGGATGGAAGTATGGGACAGTTCATTGTTTAAAATAGTAGGTGGAAAAGATAGTCTATCTATTGGTATAGTTAAGGGTCATAAATAATTTAAATATATTACCATATGTCAATAAATTTCAAATGATGAAACTATTTCATATCTGTTCATGTTTTTATGCAATAAGGGGCATTATAATTTTTTTATGCATGAGTAGATTTGGAAAGTTGTAAGAACAAATGTGGACTTTAAGTGGAAACTAAATAGTTTGTAGATAGACATAACTAATTAAAATGTATTAGAATGATTTTATAATGTTATATTAAATGGACATGGTGTTGAGGAGAATGAACATAAAAATACAAGATTTGATGAAGAGTAATTTTAGATTGAATATGATTTCAAACTTTTAGATGATTTCAAGAAGAAACAAGAGGTAATCAAGATTAGCTAGAGATCCATTTTGTAAGTTGATTCAGAAGGTATTAAAATAGATGATTAAGTGTACCAATTACCATGACATCATGTTGTATTGGAGCTTAGAAGATCTATAAAAAATAAGTAGACAAAGAGGATCATATCTTGAAGACCCTATCGGAGGAAAATTTGGCTTCCATTCAAAGGTACATGTAATTGATATTTGATGTTTTATTTGAAGTGAATATTATGAAATTTATTGAGATTTGGCAAGACAAGAGGATAAAGATACTTATAATAGCCTTTGAGGCATGTAAAAAAGATAAAGTGCTAAGTAAATCTCAAGAATAAGAAGACAATGATGCTCTAGAGATGATACAAGGTGAAACAACCTTGGAGCACGTAAGCCAGAAAAGATATTTGTAATTTTTTCTATTTTGCATTTTTAAATTTTTTTGTAGACCATTAAATTAAGGAGAGACTAATTGAATTGATTAAAAAGGACTAAGATAATAGTGTGAAAAAGACCTAGGTGAGGACTTATGGAGACCCAAAAGACCAAGGTGAGGATCTTGGTGAAGGAGTAATAGACTAGATGAAGAAAAAGAGAGAGTTAAGTAAATAAATAAACTTAAAAGAAGAGATAGAGTTGATTAAGAAAATTTTGGAAATATTACAGTAGATATTGGAAGATTCAATTCAAAATCAATAGGGGAACGTGTTCAAATAAATAGTTAAGTGGCTAGTGAAATAGATTGTTGAAAGGAGAATAAATCAAAAAGAGAAAAGGATTTTTAGAAAAAATATTAACGATGATAGAAAGGAAACCTAAAGAAGAGAGAGTGAAGGTAACCAAACCTCAATTTTTTAATTTTAACAATGTATTTGAGAGTGCATTTGTAGAAAAGGATATATATTTTGATGAAAATAAGTTTAATGAAGAAAAATAAGTATAAGATTAAGGTAAACATTGTTTTATGGATAATGGTGTTAAATTTGATGAAGCATTATGTTATTCGTTAGTAGATCATAAAAAATATAGAGTAAATGAAGTAAATAAAATGATAGTCAATGAAAAAGAACAATTGCTAAGCCTATTAAAAGGATTAGACAAGAATGAGTATTTGAGAAATGAAGTTTTTGACTCTTTGTTTGTCTATGAGAGTCTAGAATAGTTGGAAGAGTAGATAAGAGCATTAGAGAATGATTTAAATATAGAAATAGTGTAATGTGAAGTAGAAACCTTATTTGGAGAGTGAAGGTAGAAAAAGTAAAGATGAAAGGCCAAAAATGTAGGATGAGACTCAAAAGTCTCATTTTTTTATATATGACTATTGGTTGATTTGTATTTGTGCAGGTTTAGTAGCTAAGGAGGAGAAAATTGAAGCAAAAAAAACTTTTAAGGAAGTTCAATTGAAATAAGAACAAGAAAAGATTATCATATTATAAGATAAAATCAATAATAAGTATAAGTAAAAGAATATTACTATATAAAAGAAGAATAATATATCAAAGAGTGTTCCAGTGCAATACAACTAGAGGAAAAAGAAGAAACATTTAAACTAGAGCTCAAATTTCTTTACCTAGCAAATCTGATGCATGCACATTATCTAGAAGGATGTAAATAAAGTCTTGTTAATTGTATTATAAGGATGTACAAATTCATAAAATGATAAACTTTTTATTGTTATAGGAGGAATGACAAAATGTAGTATAGAAATAGGGTTTTGTAAGTATTGAAGTGCAAATTTCTTGTCAATAAAATACATACTTAGTTTGAATTTTTTAAAATGATATTTTTTAAACCTGAAATAAATTGAATGTTCCTTATTTTAGTTGATTTTATGCACAAATTATAGGTTGTCTCATTAAAACTCCTTCATACCCTTTTTTTTGAGAATATACAATCACTACATTCATTTGAATTATGTATAAACATGTGCATGAGTTAAATTTCAGGATTAAAATAGTTTAAATTTTATTGCAAGATTATTTTAAAAGTTTTATAATGTTTCAATACACCTTAGGATTAATGAACTATTTTTAACAAGTTCTCAACTTCTAGAACCTAGAAAAACCCTGAAATAGCGTTTTAAGAAATAAATTTGATCATAGCTTTAATTCCAACTAGTGTTATTCCTCAAAATTTTGAGGGAAGGTTGAAAAATCCATTTTGGAACTATTTATATAATTTTTTTTAATGAGATCATATAAAATATTATACATCTAATTATGTAAAAAATTCTTGTAGGTGTCTATCGAGGAACCTGAAATAGAGCAAGAATTGAAAGTTTTAATTCATTATTTGACTCCAAAGCTTATTTAAAAGAATCACCATATTAGATAATAATTATAAAATTAATCTACAAGGTTTTATAAGTCAATTATTATTTTAGATATTCCAAAACCTATTGAGAATTTAAATCAGGCCTACACAAGCCTAAAGAATAGAGTTGTCCCTAAACTACTCTTCTAAGAAACTAATAACTTAAAACCTAGTTTCTTATCAATATGAAAAAACTTTAAATATATAAAAGGTAAATGTAAATCTTTACAATAAGATCTAGGAGATATGACATCTCTTTTTCAAGACCAAATAGGCACATATACTATTTAGTAGTAGAATGAGATTGAGAGAAGTTTTATGATCTTTAAGTGATCTCAATAGTGTTTTGAACTTGTGAAAAAGTTTATATTGGTACACTAAGATTTTATTATATCATTTTATATTGTCCTTGTTTCAAATTAATACATGAGAAATAAAATAACCCTAGAACTCATCTATAGAAGATTGTGTTTAAGACTATTGTAGTTACTTATCAAGAAAAGGTAGAGAAGAGTTTTTTGAGTCAATATGATTGTGTGTGTGTGTGTGTGTGTGTGTGTGTGTGTGTGTGTGTGTGTGTGTGTGTGTGTTCATCCTTTTAGATATTTCCCAAAAAGAATATAAGTATTTAATCTTGTGTTTTGTTACAGGTCGTTAAGAAATATAATTAGGCCTAATAGGTCTATAAAGGACAAGTCTAGCTTCTTAAGTTGAACTTATTGATATTTCCCAAAAAGAATATAAGTATTTAATCTTGCGTTTTGTTACAGGTCGTTAAGAAATATAATTAGGCCTAATAGGTCTATAAAGGACAAGTCTAGCTTCTTAAGTTGAACTTATTAATGATCTCAAGGATACTAAAAATATTGATTAAAGAATTTTATTAAGACCCTCATAACCTTATTCAATAATTTATAATTTATAATTTGGTTAAGAATTGACACTAATGGTCGTGATCAAAAGTATATTATGGTATTGATAATGAATAATCTGTTTAAGGTCAATGAGAGTGTGATTTTTATTACTTAGGGGTTGAATAAGGTATTTTGAAGAAGATCACATTTGTGCAAGTGAAAATTTTATTTTGATTCATTGAAAGTGTCTTTTGATCTAAATACAAAGGTTCAGGAGTCTTTTTTTGTAAGAAGTCAAATGATAATACTAAGTGTAAGGTTGTTAGTCCATTAAGACCAATACAAAAAATAATTTTGAGATAGTCAATAGGTAATCAAGATTAGGCAGAGATCCATTTTTCAATTTGATTTAAAAGGTATTGAAATAAATGAGTAAGTGGACCAGTTACCATGACATCAACATGTGGACTGAAAAAGGACATGCCAGTGGAGGTTTTGAATGTTGTTATAGGAGTAAACCACTCTTTGGATGCCATACCAACTATAATTTATTTTTTAGATCCTAAAACAACTTAAAATATCTGTAAAAAATTATTTCTTGGTCAGATAGGGATAATCTTCTCATTTTTGTCTATTTGGACAACTACAAAGGAAGAGGAGGATTTATGACTGCATAAGGTACACCATTTTTCAAAGTATACATAGGTTCATGATAATTAGATTATTTTTATTATGAAAGTTTTATGATAAGTATTAAAACATCCAATCAAAATTTAAAGTGCAGTTGAGTTAAAAACAAATTAGGAAAATCATTTAAAAAATATAACAAACTTGAGACAAATTGATTTTGTTTAAAAACTTACTTAGAGAATCATAATTATTTATAGTTAGAGGAACCCATAAAGCCACAATCATTTAAAATTTATCACATTGTCTAAGTTTATGTCCTTGTCAACATAGAAAACTAAGTTTTGTAAATGGATCTATACAACTGTAGATTTAATTATTATTATCTTTTTAAAGTAATTTGGTAAAAGATGAAAACATTAAAATATCACAAACTGTATACAATGTTTTGCTAAAAAAACATAAATTTGTCTCATTTTAGGTTTAATAATGTGTCTAACAATAATTTCTATAATAGTCATGATAATTTTTCCAATTTAGTTTTTTCATGGAAAGCTAGGTAAGAATGATTAGTTTATGATATATTATTTTGCTAGATTATCATAAATTGAATGTGAAAAACTTTAGCATGTAGAGTTATAGGATATTTATAATAAGTAATTATTATATAATGTATTAGATTATCCTTTGTAAATAATTTAGACAAGTTGATAAACTCGATGACTATAATAAATGTCATCATGTGGTCCTCATGTTATTGAAACTATATGTAGTACACAATTTAATTACAGAAGTTAGAAATGTTGATAGTGTGCTAGAATTATGAAAACACCTTAATAAAAAATATTAGGATTTTTAATATTTTAGAATTTTGTATTTAAAAAATATTTTATTTTCCAATATAATTCAAGAAGGTGGTTCTATTTATGAATATTTGTTATAGTTAAAGGATATATGTGATAAGTTGAAGGCATTGGGAAAACCTATAGATGAATAAGACCTCTTTTCTCTGGTTATGTAGAGTTTATTATCTTCTTATGATTCTTTATAGAGTTATTACACATGTTTATAGAAAAACAGACATTGGAATTTGATTAGTTATCTACACTTTGTATACAAAAGGAATGATAACATGAATAGTCCATAAATTCAAACACTATAGCTTTAGAAAGTAATTTTGTATCAAAAACAAAAGGTAAGGGTAAATGGTCGGTTAAAAAAAATTCTTAAAATAATAATGGAATTGATTCTATGAAAACTAAATGGAAATAATTATGTTGTAAGCAACCAAGTCATTTTAAGAAAGATTATTGAAAGAGAAAATATGATATGGCTAATTAAAACAAGAAATCTATACATTCTAATATTGAAGAAGAAGCAAAATCCATCTATTTAATTTGATTTTTTATCTCCATAAGACCAATTATGTGAGTCACTATATTGGTTCTTTGACTTAGGAACTTCAAGACATCACATGTATTAGTGTGATTGGTGTTTACACTTTGACGAGGATAATAGTAGTAATGAAAATGTTTCCTTGGGTGATGGATGAACACATGAAATTAAGGGTTGTGGGAATGTACAAATAATTTTTAACAATGAGTACAAATATATATTTAAGATATGTATCAGATGAGAATAAAAACATTTTATCTATCAGTGAAATTACTAAAACAAACAATTTGTTGTTAAGTTTAAGGGAAACAAATGTGATATCACTACACTAAATTTTAAGCTTATTGTTATTTATGTAAGGGAAAGGGGTATGTATAAACTTGTAGTTACTAAATGAATAGAAACATTTACTTTAGTAATAATTGAGTAGTTTGTCACTCTCTAGCATGATAGGTGTTGTCATTTGAGTTATCAGTAATTACAAATTTCAAGTAATAATAAAATCATGCATAGAATCTCTTCTATTAAGGAAAATAAAAATGTTTGTCAAGGTTTTTCAATTTAGTAAACATGTCAAGTAACCATTTCCTACTAATAAAACATGGAGGGTAGAATGTGTGTTAAATTTTTTACATGCAGATCTTTATGTTCATATGAAAACTAACATTGTATTTGATGCATTTTATTTCTTTTTGATACTTGATGATTTCTCTCAAAAAATGTAGGTGTACTTTATTAATACTAAATCTGAGTGTTTTGCAAATTATATTGCATGGAAAAAAATGATTTAGAATCATACAGGTAGAAGCATAAAGACCTTTATGTCATACAATGGTGGAGAATTTATCTCCTAGCAGTTTAATGCAAAATTCACAAAGGAAAGTATACACATGCAATATACTACTCATTACACTAATAGCATAGTGTTTTATACCTTTAAGCATTCTCTTTCTCTAGGGTATTAACATGAATTTGTGGCCCTTATGATTTGTGGATCCCATTTTTATTATTTCAAATATAAAGGTTATAAAAAATAAAAGTTTATATAAAATATATTTCATTTTTGGCTCTCTTTGTGACTAGTTGTCAAGAGTTTGGGAAATAAGATATATTTGAGATGAAAGGCAAAATTATTAATTCTCTCAAAGGATGGATTCCTAAACTTTAATTAATATCTTTCTTCCACTAACAAATGAATTTTATATTGTGCTTAGTATTTAGTAATCTGAGTAAGGCATACAAATCAAGGAAGGTAAGGACTAAAGCTAAAGATGTTTCTTATGGTATGGTATATAATCCCCTTTGAACTAAGGTTGATCTACTAACAAGTTTAAAATTAACATACCTTTTTTGTCTATGGTCATCAACTTTGAATAAATGGTGTATTAAGCCTCAACATGAAAAGTAATTAATTTATAAGTTAATAAAGTGAAGAAAAAGATGAATCATATGTTTAAAGAGCCCGCGTTTAAAACATTTGAGTGAGTGTTGATTATGAATATGAATTGAAAAATGGGTACCATGAGGTTAAATTCATCACAAACCCATACCTCGACAACCATTGACATCCATAAATAATAAACATTTGAAATTATGAAGTTATAGTAGCACATATATGAATGCCATTTTGTAAAGATTGATACACAAAAATGAAAAGGTTGCTATGAAAACCCATAAAATCATACAGATAAAATTATTAGTATCTATTAATTTTCTAGTTTTAATTTTACATACTATTGAAATAAGGTGTAGGTTCAAATCGATCCATGTCACTCTCAATAAAGTTCTCACCCATTTAAAACCTTAGGCATTCACTATGGTTAAACTTTTCCAATTAAAGCTAGGAAAATAAGACTGGAATTTGCATACAATAATAGATAGAAACACCAACTATACATCTCCCTTGTTTTAGAATGAATCCACTATGCTTTTCACAAAGTTAACATTCTAGACATTGATGTATATTGATTTAAATTCAAATTAGTCAAAATTATCTATGATTTATAATCTTTCTTGTTAATGAAGTATGATATAACATTCTCCATGCATTATTTATTGGGTATCTAGTCTTATGTCTCTTAATGGTAGTCATTTTGGGGATGAACTTTGATTATAAATTCCTTTCTACATTGTGATCCAGTAATATTTTATTGATAATCCTTTAAGTATATCATGGATCTATGGAGTTGATAGGAAAATATGATTGATACTTTACTTTCAGTATATGCTTTAGATATTTGAAGGATCATTTGAAGGCTTACATTGAATTGGTATCAATGAATTCAAATCATTCTTGATAATTTTCTTTATCTTGTTTCTTAGTCTTTTACATCCAGGAATGAATGATAGCATGGAAGTTTAAGGACTTATTAGTGTTGAAAGACATCATAACTCCTTTAAATATACATAAATAATCCTACATGTCCTACCCTTGCAAGTAATATAGGTTATTGAATAATTTAAGTGTTATTTTCTTATGCATAATTATTGTAGGTATTAAATGTGTTTGTGATTCATCCTTGAAGATTAGCATTGTAACTTTCCATTTGGCTCTTAGTTTTCAATAGTTTATTTAGAAATGAATATTAAAATCATATTTTATCTATCTTTAGTAGCTTATATTTGATTTAAAATTATTTTCTAAATCTATGTGACAGCTCTTCCTAAGTAGATTATGCAAATTTGGTTATGCTTTGATCAAATCTATATGTGTACCAATAATTCCTTGGAGATTGAATTGTAGTATCCCTACTTATAACCAAGCTACCACATAGGTCCTCTCACCTTGGTTCAGGTAGATCCAAAAGTAGTAGGGAACTAACCATACCTTTTTTAGTGCCTTCCAATCATTATATATGCTCAGTCCATCCATATGTTAATCCCTTCCCCAGATATAATAACATAATTGAGGTTTGTCATTTTTGTTTTCCTTCATTTCAAATATGCAAGGTTGAATTCTAGAGGTGTACAACTAGGGGCCAACACCTAACTAGTGTTCTTTCCAAGGACAAGATCCTTGGAAACTATGTTTCTAGAGACTCTTACAGAGAACTAGTATTTGTTCACATTTTAAGTTCTCTATCTGAAATTTTTCATTATTTTGTTCTTTTGAATGAGAATCTAAATTTTTCAGTGTTTTTTAAAAAAAAAAAAAAATCTCATCACTAATTACAATAAAGTGTAATTTTAAAGAGTCTCACTGTATGTTTGTAATCTTTTTTACCCTATAATATTTCTTCTAGTGGTGACTCTAACATTTTATCTAGTTTTGAAATACCATTTCCCACTTTAATTGATTAATTTTTGAGTGTTCTCATGTTTGTAAAAATGGAGGGACATAGATCCTCATTTAAAGGTTATTAATCAAATAATGTTGTCTTTGATTTAAGTGTTCATCATAAAATAAGGAGACAAGTTTGGAAGTAAATTGAATGACAATGTTCCTGAAGGAAAGAAGTGTCGGGACCTTAATAATTTTATTACATCTAAACCTCTCTTTTTTTTGAAATCCCTTTAGTTGAACATTATCGCATTTCTTCTAATAACCTAAATTCTTTTAGTCTTGTTTATTACCTATCACCTTCTTAACAAGATAAATCTCGTCCTCATTTTTGTCCCTTAATAAGGTTTGGTCCCCCAAGTCCACCTCACTCACCCCCTTAGAACCCTTTGTCATCTCATCTTGAGCCCACCATAGAACCAATCATGAGACATAGAGATCAAGAAGAAAATGAACCTCCTACATTCAGGAATCCTAGATTTATACCAATCAACTTTAATGAAATGGAGGATTATCCCAATGAAGTTATAAATGATGTAAATAATTAACTCCTTAAGTTTTAGGGGAATAATGTAGTGACTAGAGAACATCATTTGAAGGCATTTCACATTATAATTAAAGACTATGAGGTTGAACATGAGTATGTTTGTATTAAATGTTTTATACACACACAAGAAGAAGATGCATGTGAATGGTTCAACTCTCTTCTCTTTGGATGCATCGATTCATGGGAGGAAATGAAGAATGTTTTTAAAATAAAATATGGTGAAAGAATTGATCCTTGGTTTCTTCTATAATAATCTAAAAACATAAAACATAACCTAAATTAATGTCTATGGGATTTCAATGCAAGGTTTAATAAGACTATTATGAGGTTGCCTAATAATATTAGGCCAAATGATGTTGCTTATCTCATTAAATACTAAAGTGCATTTGATAAGAAGGCATCATACTAATTGAGAGATAAGGCTCCCATATAACTTAGGTTTGCATCCAACATGACCATTTATATTGAAATTAATATAAAGGTCATGGGGAAGCCTTTAAACAAAAATATTGATATAAATTTGACCAATCTAGAGAAGTCTTAGTCCATTAATATTGCCAACCTTGAGGAAACTATGAAAGCCTTTGCCACTGCTATCAAGGAGATGTCATACAAGTTGTATAGTGATGAGAAGTGGATTTATCATAGATCCTATAGTTAGGATAGATCTCAAAACTAGAATCAAGCACAAGGGAGATCCTTTTTACATAAAAGAGATAATGATAGAGGGAAGAGACCTACCTAAAATGAGAGAAATGATATAAATCAGAACAAAGGAGCTGGGAAGGAGGTTCCTAATTAGTTTAACACCAAGGTTAATGTTGGGGATTATGATTTTGATATTTATTGGTGTAATAAATGATTCATACCCAATCTTCCTTGTGATACTATAGAAAGAGTTGATGAAGATGTAGAGGAACCTGAGTCTATGGATGAAAGTGATGATATTATGATGTTTGATTATCAAATATTTTGAAGTAAAGTGTCTACCTCTATAATAATGAGTGTTACTACTGTTGATAAATTTTGGAGTGAAGTGAAATAGGTATGTGTCCTAACTCTAAATTTTTTAATGTACATAGTAGGATAGGATAATCTGCCAGCGTATTATGCACATAAAGTATGTTGTAGACCTCATTCTCTCTACCTGATAAAACATTGACACAACTCATTTCTTACTAATTACCAACCTCTCTATCCTTCTTCCCTTCCCCTTCACTCTCTTACCACACTTCACCTTTGCTCTCCATCCTCATTATTTATTAGGTTTTAATTAACATCAATTCAAGATAAATTACTATGATGTGAATGATAATTAATATTACTAATATGTTCATAATTCATTTATTTATTTTGGACACCTTAAATGTTGTATATTAAACTAGTATGTGAATGTCTCTTTGGTTTTATTCTATTTCAGAATAAAAGTTACATTTTTAAAAAAATTCGTCAAATTATTAGTTATGATAGTGTCTTGTAATTCTCAGTTTCAAAACTCTTTTCAACACTGTGGTCTTTCATTATTTTTTTTTGATCCATGAGATCAAAAATGTTATAAAATTAAATGTAAATATAGTAAAAGTTTAACATCTATGGCTTTAGAATAACATGGAACACAAATCAAACAAAATGATAGATAGATGCAATAATGTTAGATTGTGTACATAAATGGGGACATATATAATATCAAAGAATCCTAGATTTTAAACTTGAGTTCTCCTAATTTACACTTTTTAATTTAAAGGTTTTCTTGGCACAATTATAATATTGATTTTCAAATATTTAATTTTAATGAATGTTTTCTAGGAGGTAGTGGACTAGGTAACTAGCCTACAATACTATGTGATGGATATATAATTTGAAACTTAACAACATATAAGTATAAGATATTCCTTTTGAAAAATTTAATTTTTAAAGTGACAAATTATGTGTTCTCTTTCATCATTATATCATTCTTATTGATTTCAAGTACCCTAGTAGACATTTATGCAGTTGTAATAATTTTTGTCAGATGTTGTACTAGCATGTTCCCTTGTAGACATGTATGGAAATATAATGTTTAACATTGTAAAAACTATTTATGATCCAAATTTAATTTTACTTATATTTACAATATAGAAATAAATGAAACAAAACTTTACTTTCTAATGGCTTATACTAAATGATTACCTAAAAATATTTTATTAAAGATAGTATTTATACCAAAATTTAAGATTAATAAGGTAAAATATTATTGAATGCAAGAGATAAATATGAAATTGAATCCATAAAATGGATATCTAATAGTCACAACCTCACAAGAGCATTAAAAATTAAAAAATGGACAAAAAAATTAAAGAATGTAATATTAGTTTTGAACTTTCAATAACAAAAAACATCTAATAAAATTTATATTGAAATGATCCAAAACATATGAAGGAATTATTGTAGACTAGAATCAACTCAAAGAATTTCTTCACCATTTTCACTAAAATCAACTAGACATTCCTTTAAAAAACATCATGACTCACTATTTTTTTGGAAATGCTTATAATAGTGGGGAAACTTTGAAGCTTAAAATAAAAAATAAAATATTCAAAACACACTATGTGATTTCTATAGTTTAATAAAAACTTACCAAAAATAAAAAAATTTACCAAATATCAATATGTATTAAGTAGTAAGTTGAACACAATGATACTTTTGGATCTTTGAACAACAAATTGAGAATTTACAAGAATAAAAATATATACTTAATAATAATACTTATTTATGACCAATAACCTAAAAAGGAAATGAACTTTATAATAAGGGTTTGGAATCTATTTTTTAGATGAAAAATCTCATATGTGTAATTCCTTAAAGGCACAATAAAATATTTAATGGGTCTAAGATCTATAACATTTGGCAAACCATCTTTAGTTTCCACCAATAGGTTTTATAGTTTTAAATATTTGAACAAGATCACACATAAATTTAGATAAATATTGAAGCAACATCTAATAAATATTTTATGGGTATCCTCATGAGGAAAAATATTAAAGTATTCATTATTTATGTGCATTTACCTCTTACTTATAAAAGACACTCCCTTATGATATTTTAAACATATATAAATAGGGTTATCCTCACTAGGAACAAATGATTGTTTTATTGTTCTTTGTCATTTGTTATCAAAATCATTTTTAGTATTCATCACAAAAATTACATTTGATATTTTCAAACATTAGACGTCTAAATAATTGATTATGTCTAATGTTGCATACTCAACACAAATAATTAGGAGTACCACATGTATAAAATACATAATCCTACCTTTTATTCTAGGTGTAATTAGAAGCACAAACTTCTAATTTTTTACCTTTTAAACATTCTCCTTCTCTTGGGTATTAACATTACTTAGTGTCCTTTAAGATTTTTGGATCCCAATTCATTATTTCAAATCTAAAAGTTCTAAAAAATTAAATTTTATATAAAATATATTTCATTTGTTGGGTCTCTATATGACTAGTTGTCAAGAGTTGGGAAATAAGATATATTTAAGATGAAAGGTTGAAATTATTATTTATTTAAAAGGATGGAGTCCCAAACTTAAACTAGTATCTAAGTATAGGTTAATTATGTATCTTCCTTCCACTAACAACTGACTTTTGTATGTGCTTAGTATTTAGAAAATTGGGTAAAAATTAAATACCAAGGAAGGTAGTGACTCAAGCTAAATATGTTGGTTATGGTGTGGTCTATAATCCACTTCTAACTAACATTGATCTAATAACATAGTTAGAAAAACATACCTTTCTCTCTATGTTCATCGACCTTGATGAAACAGGGTATTAAGCCTCAACTTGAAAATTAATTTATTTACAATGTAGCAAAGTGGAAGAGAAGATCAATCATATGTTTACATAGACTATGTTTAAAATATTTAAATTGGTGTTGATTGTGTATATGCATTGGAAAATGGGCACCATGAGGATGAATCCATCAAAAACCCATACCTTGACATCTTTTGACATCCATAAATAACAAACATTTGAAATTATGAGGTTATAGTAGCACATATGTGCTGACCCTTTTATAAATATTAGTACACAAAAATGAAAAGGTTGTTATGAAAACCCATAAAATTATATAGATAACATGCTTAGTATTTATTAATTTGATAGTTTTAAATTTACTTACCCTTTAAATAAGATGTAGGGTTAAATCGGTCCATGTCACTCTCGATGAATTTATAACCCATTAAAAACCATGGACCTTCACTACAGAAAAATATTTCCAATTAAAGTTGAAAAAAAAAGACTAGGACTTGCATACATGAATAGATGGAAACACAAACTATTTATTGAGATTTGGGATTGGAAGACTATGAGGGTCATATGTTTTTACTTGTTATGCCATTGGTGTTGTATGGTTTCTATGTATGAGCTAATGGAGTAACAAGTTTGAAATGGATACAAATAGAAAGGATCTAAAAGTGACAAATCAAAAACTATTTAAGAATTAAGGCTTCAATAACCTATGAAATCATTCTTGATGAAACAATAACTTACCCATTATATCAAATAACTATGACCATGTTTCTTTGTTACTTAAAAAATATAGAAGAATATGAAGAACAATACGGAATCAAGGGCTACAAGATATAAAGTGTTTCACAAATAGAAAAATGTGTGGATGAAATAGAACCCCAAATAGATGAGTATATGGGATATCAACATAAACTAATGATTAAAATTTAATAAAATAATAATTATAGGAATGAAAATATCATAACATTGATGTAAAAGAACAAAATTAAGGAAGATATGACAGCACTATATTATAAAGTTTAACCCAACTTATGTGTATTGTGAAAAAATATATTTAGGGGCTGAAATTAAATGAAGGGAAAATGTACTCAATACTCAACTAATGATTAACTTATATAGGTTCAAATGTAGTATATGTAGATGAACATCACCTAAGGAATGATGGAAAGAGGGGGTTTGAGTTTTATGCACCATAGAACATTAAAACAAAAGAACATTTCATCCTTAAATGTCAAAAATATGAAGACATTCGAGTTAAATATGTAAAAACTTTAAAATATGTCTCCATGGTAGAACTATTTAATAAAAATAAAATAAAAAATTTGGGAGAAATTTTAATTCAAACCATCAAAAGGAGTGCCACCAAAAAAGACATAATTGGACCACATATCATTAAATGGTTGTAATAATTGGTGTAATTAGTGGTTCGATAAATTATTTGGTATCTTGGATGTAATTAAAATAATTTCATTTTATTTAATTTAATTTCAAAAATTCAAGTACATGATATAAACAACCATAAATATGTCAATTTGTTTGTCAAATTCTTTGTATTGCTACCCTACACTCACATTCACCTCTTACAAAGAAAATTACATTGAGCATTTTTCAAATTTAAAAAGTGGGCATGGCCCATGCATGTTTAATAACAACACAATTAGGAGAAAAAAACTTGTTGTAGATACCATTTATTTTAATTTGTTTAAAAAATGCATTGTTAGTGCACACTACATTGTTAGTGACACACTCTTTAGGAAAAAGATAATAATCTATATATAATGAACAAGTAGGGTTTTAGAAACATTCCATGTGAAAATGCATAATTATATATGTATATTAAAAATCCATATAAATAATTGGGCTTAATGATAAAGTTAATCTGCACATGATGATGTTGCAAATCATTACCATCAATCTTTAAAAAAATGGTCAATTCAAACTATACCTGCTCTACTTTTCTTCTTCATGTAATGAAAAATTGTTGAAATTATTCTAGTTATAAATATTTTTTATTTTTTTATTTAATATATCATATGCATACAAAAATGCATGAAAAGGCAAGAAATTATATCAATTGTTATGAAGTGTGTTCACTAAAATTTGTTGTAGAAGGAATAGAAGAAGGCAAAAGCCTTATAATCCTATACTTAAAAATTAGTATGCAAAAAAAAATTTGAAGTTTTTAAAATAGAACATCAATATTTTTTAATTTATATCACATGATAAATAACATATTAGAGTAAAATTTGAAACTTGTCGTATTGTAATAATGCAAAACAATTTAGGGATAAATGCAAACCAATAAATTTATATAAAGAATATAATGTTCACTATATATATTCTATTATATGAACAAAATTTTGACTGACAATTTATAAAATTTAAACATTCGAAGATTAAAAGTAACAAAATAATTATTTGGAAAATATTTTGTACTACATCTTGATTCAATGTTTGTATAATTTTAAATAAATAACAAAGTAGAGGAATAATTTCAACGTTGTCCCATACTATTAAAATTCATAAATATTTAAAGAAATAATAAAATATGATGAATGATGTGTTACACACTAAAATAATATAAAACACATCCATTCATATTGGAATTCTAATATTAGTAAAAAAAAACACCTGATATGTTGCATATTAAGGGATATAAAGGATTAAAAATAATGAAGTTATGAAAAAATGTATTCATTGTAAGGCTATTCAAGGAGGGAGGAGGATTGGATCGTATTAATAAAATAAAAACCTAAAATTACATCATTTTCATATTTTTTCATGGATCAATAGTATATATATATATATATGGCTATGGATTTGGCTTGTACATCTAGGGTTTGTAAGAAACCACAAATCTAGTTACATATATCATGAGCCCTGATAATGCTAAGATGATGACATATATTTTTTGTGATTTTTAAGTTTATATACATAATTATATGAAATTAAATATAAGGTTTTAAATACCCTGAAACATATTAGTAGTTGTGTATAAATAAAACTTTCCAACTATAAATCATATTCTCAGGTATTTTACATGACCAAATATCTAACTCCCCTTCTCACTTCATTATTTGTTTATATAAATATGATTGTAATTGTGCCTTTGGATGTTTTGAGAGTGATTGTGTAACTATTATCTTTTCCCTTCCACATGGATATTTGATAAGGAAGTTTATTCTATCATTTGTGTGCCTATGATTCGAATTGTGCCTTCCCATGAAACTTGACACTTGATTTTTACTACATAATTCTATTTATTCCAAGCCTATTATCAATCAATTCAATTCCTAATCTAAGATGGTGAAACATATTTTATATTATTGGGATTTTACATTTGTAGGGTGGTTATTTTTCCACATACAAATGGGTATAATCATTTTGGGTCATTAAGATAACCACAGGCTCTAGCAACTAATATGTATCCCCTGCCAATGAATTTATATGTACTTCAAGATTGATAGAAGATATTCTAATAAGCATTATCTAGTGTTTGATCCCTAATAATTTCTAGCTCAAGATCAATAAATAATAGCCTTCACCTAGGTGATATGCATGCAATCTAAATAACATTGTGATGTTAATAATGTTGTGACATGAATTTGAGCATTTGTTGTATCTCAGAAAATTTATGAGCTTTCAAGGCTTCATGTAATATTTCTAGTTTTAAATATATATGGTTCAATCTCTACATAATTATATTTATGTCTACTCATGCTCATAGACAAGTTATTATATCTACTATCAATTTCTATCATTAACTTATTTAACTTTATTTTTAATTAACATTTTCGGGTTTTTATACTAAGTGTTAAATATTTGTGTAGGTTATTTGATGAAAATGGGATTTTTTACTATTTGAGGTGAATTTTCACTGCATCTTCTATATTGTTTCTTTTTTTTAAAGTAAAATTTTCAAATTAGGAACATTAATTATCATTTAAATCAAGGTTTACACATGATAATAAGTCAATCAATGATCGAATGAAGTTTTGTATTAATTCTTAGTAATATTTCTAATAGAATATATTTATTTTGTTTAAATGATAAGGTTTCAAGGCCAAACCAATTGGTTACTTTAATCTATCAAGAATTACTTTGGGAATATTTTCGATTTGTGATATGTGTTTTTAGTAATAGGTTCTTATAATTGTATAGCATTCATTTAACATGAGTTTATATTTATATATGTATGATTATTTTGATATTAATTGATTTGAGGTTGTAAATTTTCTTCACTTTCAAAGATGTAAAAAATATGGTTTTTTAAATTTTGAACTAGTTAATTTTAAATTTATGGGTTCTAAATACTATTATGGATAGTCAACATTTGTGCAACTTCGACACAATCTCAATTTTTAATGTTTAGAATTATATCTTTTAAAGTAATTGGAGACTTGACTTATCATCAATATTTATAATATCTTTTTTTTTGGAGTCTGAAAAATATATATTATGATAAATTTTCTTGCACCTTTCCTCTTGTTACATCAATAGGTGGTCCTTTGTATTAACTTGGAATAATTCTTACCCAAAAAAGAACTTATTATGTCTAATCCATAATTACATGGTTTTGGAAAACATTTAATTAAAAGGATGTTAATGATTACTTATACTTAATTGAAAAAATATTAATTGCACAAGAGTATGCTTTAATAAAAAAATTAATTGTAAACACCCTTCATAAAATTTTATTGCTATTATTGTTTCTCAGCTTATGTTATCACAATAAAAGTATATGATTTTGTGCTTTTATTGGTTTTATTTAGTATTCTTTTACTTTTTCATAATTTTTATTTAAATTCTAAATTAGGAACATATCTAAGGCTAGAAGAAAAAAAATTATACATAGCTTTTGGACATAAAATTTCTCATGTTAGATTCACTGATTTATTAAAGGGTCATGAAAAGAGCTTGCCTATTCTTCACAATTATATTTCTAATAAATAATATTGATAATAATTTAGTTTCTTATCAAAGGAGAGAATTTGGAGATCTTACCCAGTTATTGGGGGATGAAGAACCTTACATTTCACTTTTTTAGATTCATTAAGTGGAAGCAAAAGCACAATTTATCTTATATACTTATGATCTCTTATAAATTAATCTATAAATATTAGTCTAACATAATGACATACATTTGTTATTATCAATCCTCTTGAAAACCACTTTCAAAAGTTTTTTTTTGAGTAATAAGGATCACTTCATCAAACTCAAAATATAATTCTATCTTTTGAAATTTTATTCTTACCATGTATGTATTATTTCTTAATTATAAACCTATCTAAAAATTTATGTACATACATCCATTAGAAAATATTACAGTATTTGAAAAAAAATTCCTCTATTATAAGTATTATCATTAGAAACTATATGTTCCTTTATCAATTTTTTCTAACTTATAAGTTCTCCTTAATTCATTGATACAACCTGTAATTCATTCTCTTATAATTTTTTACACCAACATGAAGTGTAAATAAATACAAAACACATATTATATCACCAATCTCATATTTGTAGTATTAGATATTACCAATGACTAACATTTCTTATAATTTCCTTGTAATTAAATAAAAATTTATCACATTCATTAATATAGGTTGTGTAACTAAAATAAAACACATATTTTAAATTACGTAAAGTTCCATGTATATTCCTCATCCAAATATTTGATTAAATACTTTCATCAATATAACAGAGCGAACCATAACCTTTATTGACCATCATAAAAGGTATATATTAAATTTTAGTTATCTTACAAATATGCCACATAACTGTGGATGATAAATACTTTACTTAGTATTTAATTTTTAATCTTAATATTAAACAAATTTATGATTATCTACAACATAATAATTGAAGTCAATATCTGATTATAAAAGATACAGGATAAAATAACTCATTTATGATATGGGTTCCAATAGACTATACTACAAGGTCTAGACAAGAAAGGTGGTCTAGACAACAAGTACTTTCATCAAGAAAAATATTCATCTCAAATTTTGACAACTTATAAATAATAAATATGGATTTCATTCTATAAAATGTTAATAAAATATTATAACATATAATTATTACATAGTTGATAAAAATGAAAGTAACATTGTAGAATCTATGCACAGTTTTTCCTTTGGGTTGAATAACTTATATGGTTCTTTTGAATTATGAAACAACTACCAAATTTTGATTGATTAAAACTCAATATGAAAAAATTACATGGCCCTAACATACTCTAAAGAACAAAAATTGAACATCTCATCTAGAGCATGTAACTATTTACAAAACATTGTTCATGATACAAATGACAACTATATAACATGACTACAATTAAATTATGGAGACTTGAACATTAGGGTGATACAAGAACTAAATTGTTATGTTCCATTTCCATAATAATTAAGTTATCTCATGTGAAATGAGGACCATTGTATTCTATCAAGTATAAAATAAATAGTGTAACCCAAGCTATTTATATCTATATCAACAATTTTCATAGAAAATTATTTCTGAGTCATGCCTTACCAATGCCAACAACCTAGGTTTTCCAATGATTCAAATAACTAATCAATTTAAGTTAAATAATAACTAAGACAATATAAAACAAATATTGTTAAGCATATTTAAATATTTTTATTATTTTTAATTTTAGATGAAATAATATTATTTTATTTCTTGGAATGCAGATGGAAGTATGGGATAGTTCATTATTTAAAATAGTAGGTGGAAAAGATAATATATTCATTGGTATAGTTAAGGGTCATAAATAATTTAAATATATTACCATATGTCAATAAATTTCAAATGATGAAACTATTCCATATATTTTCATGTTTATATGCAATAAGGGGCATTATAAATTTTTTATGTAAGAGTGAATTTGGAAAGTTGTGAGAATGAATGTGGACTTTAAGTGGAAACTAAATAGTTTGTAGATATAGAAAACTGATTCAAATGTATTAGAATGATTTTATAATGTTATATTAAATGGACATGGTGTCGAGGAGAATGAACATAAAAATACAAGATTTGATGAAGAGTTGGTCCAATATAACAAGATACAATTCCTAACTTTGAATTATTGAAATTATGGAGAAAAACTTAAATATGTTAGAGGAGTTCATTATAGTTAATATTAGTCTTAAATAATATTCTATAGATGAAAACCAATAAATGAATATTTATTGCCATGATTTTAGGCTTGATTACGAATCAAGGAATTTATCCTTGGTATCACAAACAATTATTAACTTAAAAAATAATACCATGAAGTTAAAAATACATCAAGATAATATTAATATGGTTGGTAATATGGATTTTCCTTCATACAAATAAAATCCATCGATAAGGCTATTTGGACACTAATTTTAGATTGAATACGATTTCAAACTTTTAGATGATTTCAAGAAGAAATAAGAGGTAATCAAGATTAGCTGGAGATCCATTTTGTAAGTTGATTTATAAGGTATTGAAATAGATGAGTAAGTGTATGACTTACCATGACATAAAGTTGTATTAGATCTTAGAATATCTAAGTGAAATAAGTAGATCAAGAGGATCAGATCTTGAAGACCCTATTGGAGGAAAATTTCGCTGCCATTCAAGGGTACATGTAATTGATATTTGATGTTTTATTTGAAGTGAATATTATGAAATTTATTGAGATTTGGAAAGAGAAGAAGATAAAGATAATTATAATAGCCATTGAGGCATGAAAAAAAGATAAAGTTCTTAGTAAATATCAATAATAAGAAGACAATGATGCTCTAGAGATGATACAAGGTGAAACAAACTTGGAGCAAGTAAGCCAGAAAAGATATTTGTGATTTTTTCTATTTTTCATTTGTTAAAGTTGTTTTAGACCATTAAATTAAGGAGAGGCTCATTGAATTGATTAAAAAAGACTAAAAGAATAGGGTGAAAAAGACCTAGGTGAGGACTAATGGAGACTCAAAATACCAAGGTGAGAATCTTGTTGAAGGAGTAATAGACTAGATGAAGAAAAAGAGAGAGTTAAGTAAATAAATAAACTTAAAACAAGAGATAGAGTTGAGTAAGTAAATTTTGGAAATATTACATTAGATATTGGAAGATTCAATTCAAAATCAATAGGGGAATGTGTTCAAATAAATAGTTAAGTGGCTAGTGAAACAGATTGTTGAAAGGAGAATAAATCAAAAAGAGAAAAGGAGTCTTAGAAAAATATTAACGATGATAGAAAGGAAACCTAAAGAAGAGAGAGTGGATCTAACCAAACCTCAAATTTTTAATTTTAACAATGTATTTGTAGAAAATGATATATATTTTGATGAAAATAAGTTTAATGAAGAAAAATAAGTATAAGATTAAGGTAAACATTATTTTATGGATAATGGTGTTAACTTTGATAAAGCATTATGTTATTCATTAGTAGATCATATTAAATATAGAGTAAATGAAGTAAATACAATGATAGTCAATGAAAAAGAATGATTTCTAAGCCTATTAAAAGGATTAGACAAGAATGAGTATTTGAGAAATGAATTTTTTGACTCTTTGTTTGTCTATGAGAGTCTAGAATAGTTGGAAGAGTAGATAAGAACACTAGAGAATGATTTAAATATAGAAATAGTGTAATGTGAAGTAGAAACTTGACTTGGAGAGTGAAGGTATAAAAATTAAAGATGAAAGGCCAAAAATGTAGGATGAGACTCAAAAGTCTCATTTTTTTATATATGACTATTGGTTGAGTTGTATTTGTGCAGGTTTAGTAGCTAAGGAGGAGAAAATTGAAGTAAAAAAAACTTTTGAGGATGCTCAATTGAAATAAGAACAAGAAAAGATTATCATATTGTAAGATAAAATGAATAATAAGTATAAGTAAAAGATGAATACTATAGAAAATAATAATAATAATATACCAAAGAGTGTTCTAGTGTAATACAACTAAAGGAAAAAGAAGAAACCTTTAAACTAGAACTCAAATTTCTTTACCTAGCAAATCTGATGCATGCACATCATCTAGCAAGATGTATATAAGGTCTTGTTAGTTGTATTAGGGTTCCTAAAAAGTTATTTTATTCATAATAACCCTTAATTGAGGCAATATAAGTGTGTATTCTCTCTGTTAGGGTCTTTGGAGAGTTGCCCTCCAAAATTTCAAATTTGAAAATCTATATATTTGTAAAATATGAATAAATGTTATTATACAAGGTTTGTAATGAATTATAAATGATGTGTTGATGGTCTAGGGATTTATATAGGTGTATTATAAGTTTTATAGAAGTCAAAGTCATCTAGAAAAGCTCAAATAAAGCAAATGTAAAAAAGTTCATAAAAGGTCATTTACTATCTTAGTCTTTAGTATTTGAAGGAGAATATCAACCAAATTTAGACACTTCAAGATTGGGAGAATCTCAAAAAACCTAATAAAGGTCTAATATAACCATAATGAGAAATTTAAGACCTTTAAAAATTATAAAATGCTCAACTTTTCATTGTTATAGGAGTAATGACAGATTGTAGTCTAGAAATAGGGTTTTGTAAGTATTGAAGTACAAATTTCTTGTCAATAAAATACATATTTAGCTTGAATTTTTTGAAATGATATTTTTTATACCTAAAATAAATTGAATGATCCTTATTTTAATTGATTTTATGTAAAAATTATAGGTTGTCTCATTAAAACTCCTTGATACCTTTTTTTTGAGAATATACAATCACTACGTTCATTTGAATTATATATAAACATGTGCATGAGTTAAATTTCAGGATTAAAATAGTTTAAATTTTATTTCAAGATTATTTTAAAAGTTTTATAATGTTTCAATACACCTTAGGATTCATGAACTATTTTTTAATAAGCTCTCAACTTCAAAAACCCTAAAAAACCCTAAAATAGGGTTTCAAGAAATAAATTTGATCATAACTTCAATTCCAACCAGTGTTATTCCTCCAAATTTTGAGGGAAGGTTGAAAAATACATTTTGGAACTATTTATATAATTATCATTTTTAATGAGATCATATAAAATAATATACATCTAATTATGTACAAAATTCTTGTAGGTGTCTATCGAGGAACCCAAAATAGAGTAAGAATTGAAAGTTTTCATTATTTATTTGACTCCAAAGCTTGTTTAAAAGAATCAAAATATTATATAATAATTATAAAATAACTCTAAAAGGTTTTATAAGTCAATTATTATTTTTGATATTCCAAAACCTATTGAGAATTTAAATCAGGCCTACACAAGCCTAAAGAATAGAGTTGTCCCTAAACTACTCTTCTAAGAAACCAATAACATAAAAAATAGTTTCTTATCAATATGAACAAACTCTAAATATATAAAAGGTAAATTAAAAGATTTAAAATAAGATCTAGGAGATATGACATCTCTTTTTCAAGACCAAATAGTCACATATACTATTTAGTAGTAGATTGAGACTAAGAGAAGCTTCATGATCTTTAGATGAACTCAACAGTGTTTTGAACTTGTGAAAAAGTTTATATTGGTATACTAAGATTTTATTATATCATTTTATATTGTCCTTGTTTCAAATTAATCCATGACAAATAAAATAACCCTAGAACTCATCTATAGAAGATTGTGTTTAAGACTATTATAGGTACTTATTGAGAAAAGGTAGAGAAGAGTTTTTTGAGTCAATATGATTATGTGTGTGTGTGTGTGTGTGTGTGTGTGCATGCGTGTGTGTGTGTGTGTGTGTGCGTGTGTGTGTGTGTGTGTGTGTGTGTGTGTGTGTGTGTGTGTGTGTGTGTGTGTGTGTGTGTGTGTGTGTGTGTGTGTGTGTGTGTGTGTGTGTGTGTGTGTGTGTGTGTGTGTGTGTGTGTGTGTGCGTGCGTGTGCGTGCATGCGTGTGCATGTGCGTGTGCGTGTGTGTGCGTGCGTGTGTGTGTGTGCGTGTGTGTGTGTGCGTGCGTGTGTGTGCGTGTGTGTGCGTGTGTGTGTGTGTGTGTGTGTGTGTGTGTGTGTGTGTGTGTGTGTGTGTGTGTGTGTGTGTGTGTGTGTGTGTGTGTGTGTGTGTGTGTGTGTGTGTGTGTGTGTGTGTGTGTGTGTGTGTGTGTGTGCGTGTGCGTGCGCGCGTGTGTGTGTGTTCATCCTTTTAGATATTTCCAAAAAATAATATAAGGATTTAATCTTGTGTTTTGTTGCAGGCCATTAAGAAATATAATTAGGCCTAATAGGTCTATAAAGGACAAGTCTAGCTTCTTAAGTTGAACTTGTTAATGATTTCAAAGATACTAAAAATATATATTAAATAATGTAATTAAGACCCTCATAATCTTATTCAATAATTTATAATTTGGTTAAGAATTTACAATAATGGTCTTGATCAAAAGTATGCTATAATATTGATAATGAATAATATTTTTAAGGTCAATGAGAGTGTGATTTTTATTACTTAGGGGTTGAATAAGGTATTTTTAAGAATATCACCTTTGTGCAAGAGAACATTTTATTTTGATTCATTAGAAGTGTCTTTTTATCTAAATACAAAGGTTCAAGAGTCTTTTTTTTGTAAGAAGTCAGATGATAATACTAAGTGTAAGGTTATTAGTCCATTAATACTAATACATAAAATAATTTTGAGATAGTCAATAGGTAATAAAGATTAGGTAGAGATCCATTTTTCAATTTGATTTAAAAGGTATTGAAATAAATAAGTGGACCACTTACCATGACATCAACATGCCAACTGAAAAAGGACATGCCAATGGAGGTTTTGAATGTTGTTATAGGAGTAAACCATTCTTTGGATGCCATACCAACTATATATTTTTTAGATCCTCAAATAACTTAAAATATATATAAAAAATTATTTCTTGGTCAGATAGGAATAATCTTCTCATTTTTGTCTATTTGGACAACCACGAAGGAAGGAGGAGGATTTATGACTGCATAAGGTACACCATTTTTCAAAGTATACAGAGGTTCATGATAATTAGATTATTTTTTAATGAAAATTTTATGATAAGTATTAAAACATCCAATCAAAATTTAAAGTGCATTTGAGTTAAAAACAAATTAGGAAAATCATTTAAAAAATATAACAAACTTGAGACAAATTGATTTTGTTTAAAAATTTACTTAGAGAATCATAATTATTTATATTTAGAGGAACCCATAAAGCCACAATGATTTAAAATTTATCACATTGTCTAAGTTTATGTCCTTGTCAACATATAAAACTAATTTTTGTAAATGGATCTATACAACTCTAGAATTAAATATTATTGTCTTTTTTAAGTAATTTGGTAAAAGATGAAAACTTTAAAATATCACAAATTGTTAACAATTTTTTGCTAAAAAAACATGAATTTGTCTCATTTTAGGTTTAATTATGTGTCTAACAATAATTTCTATAATAGTCATTATAATTTTTCCAATTTATTTATTTTTCATGGAAAACTAGGTAAGAATGACTAGTTTATGATATATAATTTTGCTAGATTCTCATAAATTGAATGTGAAAATTTTTAGCATGTAGAGTTATAGGATATTTATAATAATTAATTATTAGAGTATGGATTAGATTATCCTTGGTAAATAATTTAGACAAGTTGATAAAATCGATGACTATAGTAAATGTCATCATGTGGCCCTCATGTTATTGAAACTATATGTAGTACACAATTTAATTACAAAAGTTAGAAATGCTGATAGCGTGCTAGAATTATGGAAACTCCTTAATAAAAAATATTAGGATTTTTAAGATTTTAGAATTTTGTATTTAAAAAATATTTTATTTTCCAATATAATTCAAGAAGGTGGTTCTATTTATGAATATTTGTTATAGTTAACAGATATATGTGATAAGTTGAAGGCATTGGAAAACTTGTAGATTAATAAGACCTCTTTTCTCTGGTTATGTATAATTTATTATCTTCTTATGATTATTTTTAGATTTATTACACATGTTTATAGAAACACATACATTGGACTTTGATTAGTTATCTACACTTCATGTACAAAAGGAATGATAACATAAACAATCCATAAATTCAAACTCTACAGCTTTAGAAATTGATTTTGTATCAAAAATAAAAGGCAAGGGTAAATGGTCGGTAAACAAAAATTATTCAAATAATAATGGAATTGATTCTAAGAAAACTAAATGGAATTAATTTTGTTGTAAGTAACTAGGTCATTTTAAGAAAGATTATTGAAAGAGAAAATATGATATGGATAATTAAAACATGAAATTTATACATTATAATATTGAAGAATAAGCAAAATCCATCTATTTAATTTGCCTTTTTATCTCCATAAAACCAATTATGTGAGTCACTATATTGGTACTTTGACTCAGGAACTTCAAGACATCACATGTCTCAGTGTGATTGGTGTGTACACTTTTGATGAGGATAATAGTAGTAATGAAAATGTTTCCTTGGGTGATGGATGAACACATGAAACTAAGGTTTGTGAGAATGTACAAAACATTTTTACCAATGATTACAAATATATATTTAAGATATGTATCAAATAAGAATAAAAACATTTTATCTATTAGTGAAATTACTAAAAACAAACAATTTGTTGTTAAGTTTAAGGGAAAAAATGTAATATCACTACACTAAATGATAATCTTATTGTTATTTGTATAAAGGAAAGGGGTATGTATAAACTTGTAGTTACTAAATTAATAGAAACATTTACTTTAGTAATAATTAAGTAGTTTATCACTCTCTAGTATGATAGGTGTTGTCATTTGAGTTATTAGTAATTAAAAAGTTAAAATAATAATAAAATCATGCATAGAATCCCTTATATTAATGAAAATCAAAATGTTTGTCAAGGTTTTTCAATTTAGTAAACATGTCAGGTAACCATTTCCTACTATTAAATCATGAAGGGTAGAATGCGTGTTAAATTTTTTAGATGCAGATCTTTATGTTCCTATGAAAACTAACATTGTATTTGATGCCTTTTATTTCTTTTTGATAGTTGATTATTTCTCTCAAAAAATGTAGGTGTACTTTATAAAGAATAAATCTGAGTGTTTTACTAATTATGTTGCATGGAAAAAACTGCTTTAGAATCATACAGGTAAAAGTGTCAAGACCTTTAGGTCATACAATGGTGGAGAATTTATCTCCTATAAGTTTAATGTAAAATTCACAAAGGAAGGTATACACATAAAATATACTACTCATTACACTAATAGCATAGTGGAGTACTAGAAAGGAGAAACATGACTATTATGGAGATGGAATGGTGTCTGGTGAAAATCATGAATGTATCTTCTCATTATTGGGTATAAACTAGCAATATTTAAGTGTATATCTTATATAATAATCCTTGTAAAGATATGCAGGATATTAATCCTAAAAATTCATGGTCAGGAAGAAAACCTCATGTAAGTGATTTTTTCATTTTTAGTTGCATTGATTTTGCATTAATTCCAAAAATGAAAATAAGTGGTTTAGAAGTAGAAAGTAAAAAGTACATGTTTGTTGGTTATAATGATAATTCCAAAGCATATAGGTTATTATATATCTCTTAAAATCAATTAATTGTGCATAGAGATATCACAATAAATGAGAAAATTATATATTTATCAAAAGATATTAAACTTATAGATACTATTAATCTTTGGATTCTTAGTTCTGAATGTGAATCATGTTATAGTACCAAAATGGCACACGACTTAAAAAAGCAAACACCAGAACAATCTAGCTCCATGGAAGGTCCTAGGGACAACATGTGGTTCTACAAGTCAACATAAATGAGTAAAATGGTACTATAACACAATTAAAAATATTTGGTAAGAGGATTTTCTAGTTTTTTTAGAAGTTAGATCCACAAGATTAGGGAAATAAGTGGTAAATAATCTTTAGAAGGTAAATTTTGCTCTCAATACCAATGTTTCATAGGTTTTTTAGCCTAATACTTATGTAGATGTTAAAGGGAAGTTAGAATGGGAATATACCATGAAAATTGAGTATGATGGACTCATAAATAATGGTACTTGAGTTTTCTCTGAGCCACCCCAAAGTAATAAATATACTTGTTGTAAATGGATTTATAAGTCAAAATGTTACTCAAATCGTTCTTTAGGCAAATATAAAGCTCATCTTGTTGCAAAAGGGTATGTACAAGAAGGAATAGATTATGAAGAAATATTTTCTCTTATAACTAAAATAATAATATTTAGAATGGTTATATCTATTTCTACTCAATTTGTTTGGCAGGTATTTTAGATTGATGTGGAAAATGCTTTTTCTTAATGGAGACTTAAACGTGGAAATGTATATGGTATAATCATAGGTTTTTCAGATTATTGGTAAATAACATCTTATTTTCTAGGAAGTGAAGTCCTTGTGTGGAATTAACTAGGATCCTTGAGTCTAGTACTTCAAAATAGACAAATATCTTATAGATTCTATTTTAAAAGGTGTGATGCAGAATCTACTCTCTATGTTTAAAAAAATAGGTATGACATAGTAATTTTAGTTGCATATGTTTAAGATCTTTCCATCATATGAAGCAACAATGATTTAATTAAATAGGTTAAAGCTAACATATTATCTATATTTGAAATGACTAATCTAGGCATGCTTCAATATTAGATAGGTGTGGAGTTTTTATCATATTAAAATTATGGGCACTTTAATTTTATAAATCAAACAATATATGCCCAATGTTTGTTATATAAATTTAGAGTGAATGATTATATTCAAATATATACACATATGGAAGTTAGGACAAAACTCTCAACTAAAAATTATTCACCACTGTTCAATGAATTGCTTTATTGGTAATGGGTATGTAGTTTTATTTATCTTACTATAACTAGGCAAAACTTATATTTTATGATAAGTTATCACTCTCACTTCATGGATAAATGACAAGAAGAACATTGGAAAGGTAAAAAGTGTTTTTTTAGATATGTCAAATGTAATCTTGACTTTGGCATTATGTATAAAAAATATGTTGAATTTTTAATAATAAGAGATACTGATTCAGATTGCATAGAATCAATTGATTCTAGAATTTATATAATAGGTTATATATTCACTCTTGGTTTAAGATCCTTTTGATATTAGATTAAGATTCAAAATATAATAGTTTTGTATTCCAAGGAAGTAGAGTATAAATTAATTATTAGTACTGGTAGAGAGTTGATGTGGATTCAATCAATAGTAGAGGATATTCAACTTGATTCATTGGTACCTACATTTATCTACTATGATAACCAAATTGTTCTAAAGATGATGAAGAATTCAATATTTCATGTTAAGATAAATCAAATCAAATTTCACCAACACTATATCTGATAATTTATTTTTAATGAATACATAGGCCATAGTATTGTCCTACCTCTAAATACCTAACTGGTATAATAATTAAACCTTTTGAAAAGAAAAATTTCTAAAATTTTGCAATAAGCTTGGAGTTGTTTCAGGTTCAATCAGTTATAGAGGATATTTGAATAATTATTTAAACTTAATTAAAATCTTCATATTTCCATATCTTATTTTATGGTTTATTTAACCATTTTTTTAAATTTGTTTCTCAGGTAAGTCTATTTTGACTTACCATTGTAAGAACCTAATTTATTATAAGATCTTGTTGTTTGCACATATATTAAGCTATCTATGTGGTTAATAAGACATCACATATTCTTGGTATTTCTGTCTTGTTGCAATTCTACATGATCTAATTCTATCTCAATAGGGTAGTCCCCAAATTCAAGTTTCATCAATATTGGGATAGAGCTCTCTGAATAAATAACATAGTCTATAAAGCTTTGACCATTTTATAATTTTTACAAGTAATGTTCCTTGAATTCATCCATGTTCTCATGCCATTAAAAATAACCTTGTCATATAAACTACATAGTCCTAATATATTTGCTCAATAATACATAACTCCCCCTTTCCATATTGTGATTTCCTTTCCCAACCTTGGTCCTTTTCTCATTATAACAATAAAGAATTATTTATAGCTCCCACTTCATTCCTCAAACTAAGAGATTGATTGTTTTTAATTCACACATTGAAGTCCCTTATTATCAATATGTATCCTAAGGTGTTGAATATTAAAATGTCACTTTTAAGCAACACATAAGGGTCTTCACAGTCTAACTTACTCTTCATATATATATTTTTTGAGTTTCTTAGTGCAAAATATCAAGAAAAAAAGAATAATTGTTAATTATTTTTCTATTATTTTCAACCATATGTAATATTTATTTGGATCCTCTTTCTCAACTTTTATATTTTTATACCACCTTTTTTTATTAGCACCATAACACCTCCATGTTCCTTTTCATTTTCCATCCTTTCATTCCAATATTATATTTTCTTATATCCTTCAAAATTTATAAATTTTTAGGCTTTGTGTTCATGAGTTTTAGTAAGAATGGTTATGCCTTTTCTATTTTTCTATGGGCCCCAACACAAGGCATCCAAGGATAACCTCTACAATTCTAGCTTATGAGGGTTAAGTGTTATTGTTTATTTCTTATGTAATTCAATTGTTGATTTGGGCTCTTCCTTTAAGTAACCATGCTCATTTTCATACATCTCTTGATACTTTCACTTTCTCCCATTATTTCATTCTTTCTTCCTATTATGTACGGGTTAAATTTTCATTTAGGTATATGTATGTCCCTCTAAAACACCATAAATTCCTTAATATCTTCTTTTTGTCTTATATGTTTTTCATGATAAATATTACATGTCTATCATTTATTCCTATAAATGTTTTCATTCTATTTATTTGATGAATATGTTGTGTCCAATATAAATAGTTTTTCAAGAAGTCTCTTGCTAATTTGTTAGTATTCTCATTCTCACCATAGTCTTTCGGTCCTTTACTAATCAATTTTTCAGCCCTATCATGTTTATCATTTTATTCTCTTATTTGCATTCTAAATTATTTTTCTATTATCTCCCTCTATTCCTATGAAGGCCCTCTTACTACTTGGGCCCAAGACTTGGTCTCCTCATGTTGGACTTCTAAATGACTTTCTTTTTCTTTTGTATTCAATATTGTGGATTGGGACCCTTTTGTTGTGGCACATTCCTTCCTTTAGTATTCAATATTGTGGATTGGGACCATTTTTTTGTGGCACATTCCTTCCTTTAGTAACATTTCATTTGTTTTTGTCTTATGATTTCAAATGATTTAAATCTTGGTTTATGGTCATCAACTCTTGTTTCTCATTGTCCATATTATTCTACAAGTTTTTTACTTGCTCATTAATTATTTTATTCTCTCTTAAAAGTTTCCAATTAAAATCTATAACCTTTTTCATCTTATTTTCCTCATATTATTTCTTTATTTCTAAGTCTTCAATCCTTCTTTTTGTGTTCATTAATTCATTGAAATATAGCTTGGATGACTATATTAGTGGCATTGATGTTGGGTTATATAGTTTTATACTTTATTTTTTCTCTTCATCTCTTTTCCCTTTGTTTTCTACTAACATTAATTTTTTTTCCATTATTCTTACCCTCCAAAACCCACCTATAATTTTGATGTGTATTAGTGTTCCCTTATTGCATATGGTGGGTGAGTTGGGTATGTTGTTTCACATCCTAATTTGGTTCAACATTGTTCTTAAGCAACGCATTAATTTTTTTTTTACTTTTTCAATTCAACTTTCTTGGGTTCAAATTAAATCTATGACCATCTACCTACATTTATGTTGGTAATTATATAATGTTAATTTTTTTAATGAAACATTTATGTTACTTTTCATGATGAATTTTCTTAACATTTCTTAAATTGTTTTTTTTTCCATTATTTTTTTATTTGATAGGGTGAAGTGAAATTTTTAAAAGGACCTATAACATAATATAAAGGATATTGAAATTAAGATCAAATGAGGCACCTTAGCAGGTGGACCAAGAAGAACAAAAAAGCCAAAAGATATCTCAATCAAGACTTCCAAAGGAATAAACTAGTCTACAACAAGAAACCAATTGGAAATAGAGAGCCTTTCGTAAAACCTTTGTTTCCACAAAACTACCACACAACAACCGTAAATATATTTCCTCCTAGGAGGAAACTATTGGTCTAAACATACTAGAGGCATGTCATATCCCATTTTAGATGCATGTAATAATTTATTTACATATTTCAACGTGGTGTGCCACATAAACTTAGTTGGATAAACATTTGACATTTATTTACTATTGAATGTTGTTATGATTGAGAAACTAAATGACTACATTTTTAAGATGATTATTATTATCCAGTATACTATTATGAGACGTACAATGATTAATGATGTGCACATGGATTTAACATAAATTTTGACATTGAGTTGTGTAGAACAAACAAACATATTTTCAAGTAATGAAGGGATGTTTTTATGCCCTAACATTAATTTTTTTTCATGTATGTATGTATGTATATGTGTGTGTGTGTGTAAACTATTAACAAATGTCATCTTAGTGTGTGTTTGTAGCACATGTTAGTCCAACCCTATAGAGAGGGATGGTATCATCGAGGAGAGTTGAAATAAATAAGGTGGCAAAATACACACACACACACATCTATGTATCTATGTATGTGTGTGTGTGTGTGTGTGTGTGTGTGTGTGTGTGTGTGTGTGTGTGTGTGTGTGTGTGTGTGTGTGTGTATGTATATATGTATGTATATATGAATATGTGTGTGTGTGTGTGTGTGTGTGTGTGTGTGTGTGTGTGTATGTATATATATTTATATATGTATATATATGTATGTGTGTGTGTGTGTGTGTGTGTGTGTGTGTGTGTGTGTGTATATATATATATATATATAAACACACACATAGTCAACAGGTCTCATCTTAATGTGTGATTGTAGCACAGTGCTTCCACATAAGTGAAAATTTGATTTCTCAATCGATATCATCCCTAGTTCAGATCCCAAGTCAAAATACCCTTATCGAATGATGATAGCTAAATTATTTAGATTAAAGGATCAATTAAAGTAACTATTAGCCAGAGTTTTCATCCATACAAGTGTATGTCTTTGGGGTGCTTAAGTGGTTTTTGTTAAAAATAAAAATGATCCCCTTAGGCTTTGTATTGACTACAGGATGTTCAATAAAGCAATAATGAAGAATATATATCCTTTACCATGCATTGATGATCTCTTTGATCAAATGTGAGGGGAAATAATTTTTTTCCAAAATAGATTTGAGATTAGGTTACCATCAATTGAGGATTTAGGAAGGAAACATTCCAAAAACTACTTTCATGATTCATTATGGGCATTACAAGTTCACAGTTCTTCCTTTAAAAATTACAAATGCCCCAGTAGAATTCATGAACCTAATGAATAACATATTCAAGGACTATTTTTATAAATTTGTTTTGGTAATTTTGGATGACATTTTTATTTATTCAAAATCTAAAGAGGAACATGTTCAAAATTTATAGTTAGTGATGCAATGATTAAGAGAGAATAAAATTTATGGTAAAATATTTAAGTGTGTGTTCTTCTAGAAGAGAGTGCATTACTTGGGATACATCATTTTAACTAAAGGTATTTCAGTTGACCATGTAAATATTCAATCCATCATGGAATGGCCATCTCCTAAGAATGTTCATGAAGTATATAGTTTCATGGGCTTAGCTGGATATTATAGAATATTTTTGGAAGGATTTTCCAAGATAGGAAACCCAATCACTTCTTTACAAAATAAAAATAAAAATTTTATCTGTATAGACAAGTGTGAGAAGTATTTAAATCTCTTGAAAGATATGCTAAAATATACACCTATATTAAAGGCTCTATACCCAAATGGAAATTTCACAGTGATTACAGATGCATCTGATGAAGGATGTTTTAGTGTGTTTATGTAGGATAGCCATATAGTGGCCCATGAATCCATAAAACTCAAGCCATATGAGTTAAATTATAAATCTCATGACTTAGATCTAGTAGATATTATTCATGCACTATTAATGTGGTAATATTTTCTTTTAGGAAAACCATTTGAGCTCAGAGAAAATAATTTGGGTTTTAAATATATTTTTACTCAACCTAACCTTAATGCAAGACAAAGGCAATGGTTAGAATTTTTGTGTGAGTATAACTTTGATATAGAATATATTAAGAGTAAGGAAAATAAAGTAGTAGATGCCCTTAGTTGGAAGTAATATATATCTTCCATGGAAATAGTGAGTATCACATTTCATGAACAAATTTACAGTCAATTACTATCATATGAGTTTTATAACTAGGTCAAGATTATTTTAAACACTAATAGTTAGGGTCATAGATATGAGGGCTATTAGATCGAAGGAGGGGGACTCATTAGATTCAAGGGTAGGATTTATATACCAGACCTTGGTGGTTTATGAACCATGGTATTCAAGGAGGCAAATAGTGATCCTTACTCAAGTCACCTAGGGGTGACGAAGATGTTAGCTGATCCCAAAAAGTTGTATTTTTGGCCAAGTCTCAAAAGAGATGTTATTAATTTTGTGTTGAGATGTTTCAAGTGCTAGTGATTCAAGGCTAATCACATGCATCTAGCAAGTTTGTTATATCACCATGAACTTCCTGAAAGGAAATAGAAGGTTATCAGTATGGATTTTGTGCAAGTATTTCCCTTATCAAAGAATAAGCATGATGTAATCTTGGTTTTAGTGGAAAAACTCAGCAAGGTTGCACACTTTATTCTAGGAAATCTCATAGATGGATCTCTAGTATTAGAAAGAAGTTTTGTGCAAGATTTTTTTAGATTACATGGAGTATCTGAGAATATCATTTCAGATCAAGATAATCATATGAATTCAAGTTTTGGTAGACCTTACATGAATATTTGGAAACAAAAATAAAGTTAAGATATGCTTATCACACTGAGACTTATGGACAAATAAAAAGGGTTAATCAAGTTCTAGAAGACATTTTTTGTATGTATTATATGGATCAATGATATGAGTGGGAGGAGTACTTTCCTTTAGTAGATTTCACATATAATAATTCACATCATTTGAATCTTAATATGGATCCCTTTGAGGCACTTTTATGGTAGGAAGTGTCTTATACCCCTTAGTTGGGATAATCCAGGTGATAGAGTTGTCATTATCCCAAAAATGCTATAGGATATATAGTAATAATTCAAGCTCATCCAAAAAATACTTTTCAAGGTTGTAGATATGCAAAAGATTTATAATGATAATAAGAGGACTCCTAGACTTTTTAAAGTAGGAGACAAGGTTTTTCTTAGGGTAAAGCCACAAAAAAGGTCTATCAAGTTTGGAAATTATTCCAAACAAGCACCAAGATATGTAATAAGCTTTGATGTCCTTAAGGTTATTACCCTAGTTTTCTAAGACTTATACTACCACCATCACTTGCTCGACTTCATAATGTTTTTCATGTTTATTTGCTAAAATGTTATCATGTAGATGTGTCTCATGTTATTGATTGGAAAATATTATAGGTACAAGATTTAGGTGTAGTTTTGGTAGATCCTCTACAAATTATTAATACTTAGAAAATAACTTTGTGGACCAAGGAAGTCTCCTAGTGTAAGGTCCAGTGGGACCAATATTCTATAAAAATTTCAACATGGGAAGACTATGATGCAATCTACAAATCTTTTTCACATATTCTTACTAAGTTGATTATTTTTTAGTAGTCATCAGGTCAAGGTCTCCTCCAATGGGGTAGGATGTCATATCTTATTTTAATATGCATCTAATAATTTACTTATGCATGTCAACATGGTGTGCCACATAAACATATCTAGATAAACTTTTGACAAATATTTACTATTAAATGTTGGTATCATTGTGAAATTAAGTAACTACATTTTTAAGATAATTATTATGCATTATACTATTATGAGACTTAGAATGATTAATGATGTGAACATGAAACTAAATTAAAATGACATTGAGTAGTGCAGGGCAACCAAACATATTTACAAATGATGCATAGATGCGTTAATGACATAACATTACATTTCATTATAGTTTATATATATATATATATATATATATATATATATATATATATATATATATATATATAAACATAAATTATTAATGGGTCTTGTCTTAGTATGTGTTTTTAGCACAGGTTACTTCATCCCTACAGTGAGGGAGGGTATCATCATGGAGAATTGGAATATATAAGGTGTTGAAAAATAATAAAGATGATTATCGATCAAGTGAACTAAGCATGCCATAGGGATTCCATAGATGGCTTTTTTGTAGTGATTACCTTTTGACTAACCCTCTTTCGGTACATTGGCTTTTTAAGATAAATTAAATATAATTACCCTTTATAATGAAATTGAAGGACTTTAGCTTAGCCTAGAACATGCATGACCGGTTAGACGACATTAAATGATTTTAGTTAAAAATATATTTTAGAAATATCAAAAAGAAGGATTTTAGACATTTAATTCTATTTCAAATCAAATCTTCAAATTTCAACCAATACACAACCCTTGGGGGATAAAAATAAAGTTGTTATTAAATCCAACATTGACTAAAATGACTATTTTATCTTGCTACAATCCCCTGTCACCCATTGCGCCACATGGGGGAATAATGAATTAGATGAAGTAAATAGTGACGTTGCATGAAAAAATTTAAATTTTTGAATCTATTTATTGGTCTATGGAATGTCAAACAGACAAGGAAAAGAGGAAGGGTTTAATAGAGGAAAGGAGGAAAACATATCAAATAAGGAGAGAGAATGCTTTGGAGAAGATAGAAATATTGTTGACAACCATTTTCCTCAAAGGCAAGTAATTTTAATCTTATTTTTCCTTAATGTCCAGTGTTAATCTATGTATGCTAAACATATTGTTGTATAGAATGAATCTAGGCATCAAGTTTACCTTTGGGAATTCTTTTTTGGTTAGCAAATAATTTTTTTTATGAACTAACTCTGGGACATAGTTTTTAATATGTTTAAGGAATGGAGTATCTATTTTTCCCTTAAGAAGAAACTATAGTTTTTTGATATATTTCTTGGCTTAGTATATTTTGAGTCCATTTTTAAACCTATTTTTGGTGGCCTTTATCTATTCTTATAGGAGCTCAAGTCCTGTAATCCAATTTTTTTTATTTTTAAATAAATATTATTTTCATTATATAGTCGAGCTCTCATGGAACTACTCTTTTGCTATCTTCAAATGTGCTTCTTTATCCTTTAGAGTCAATGTTTAGACCCAATGGATCCCCTTCTAGATTTTTATATTTTACTTATTGATTATAAATTTTGTCTCTATATGAACTTTCAAGATCACTCATTCATTAGAATATCAAAATTCAGAATTTGGGAAGAATCCAATCCTATGATGAGTAATATAGTATAACATGTTTTTTTCATTGGAAAAATTTAGTAAGTTCAAACTAACAAATAAAAAATCTAGAGAATAAATATTACCTATTAAAGAGAGATTCCTTCTAAGAAATTCTAGAGATGTGGACAAAAGTAAGATAACTATTATTTTTTTTCATCCTAGACAAACTAGCTAGATGGGCGCAAAGC
Source organism: Torreya grandis (assembly GCA_037957365.1). Classification (NCBI taxonomy): domain Eukaryota; kingdom Viridiplantae; phylum Streptophyta; class Pinopsida; order Cupressales; family Taxaceae; genus Torreya; species Torreya grandis. Next base: position 2,303,408 of record JARHVA010000582.1, read on the forward strand.
TATAAGGAGTCTCCATGTTTTGACATCTATAAAAAAACATGAATTTTCAGTATCTAACACATGTTGTATTGATTAAAGACAAATCTCCACCCAAATAATTTACAAACATGGATCCTTAGTTCTCCAACATACTTATGTGCTGGGAGATTTATTTATCTTTGTTTTTTTGTTTTGTATTGGCTATAATTGATATGGCATTTGGTAGTTGTCTAAGTCTTAAATTTTCAATGACCCCTTTTATTTTGGGATTAATACATGTCAACTTCAATCCCTTTCTATGTTCCCATTGCACCATGGCTTTGACTTTAATAAGTCATTCCATTATATAGAAAAACAAAATGCATATACAATCTTTCCTAAATTTAATATTTTGGCCAATTTTTAACTTTACTATTATTGGTCATAAATATTTGTATTCTTTGATAACTTTAAACTAGTTTATAAGGAGTAATGTGTGACAATAATAATGAGTTTGAATAAAGTTATAAAAATAAAAGGGCACTTGATAAAAATAAATAAAATGAAATATTCTTCATAAACATGAATTTTATAATAGGGAATGGAGACAAAGGATAATAGATTAATAATTGTGATTCTAATTATATCCAATCAAGTATAATCATATTATATCATATTAAAATGTTATTAAATATGATTTTAGATAAGAGCATTATGAATACTAATCTTATCAACTTAAGACAAGATTTTCGGTACTAACCTATTACTATCCAGTTACGTCCAATTAATTTTTAAAAGAAACCTAAAAACCATAATCCTTGATTGACATCACAGTAATGCAAGACCTAGTTTGATAACTAAATGATTGTCTATGCTATGAATTATTTGAATGGAGTTCTTGGGTTACTATTAAAAATTATCACTATTTATGAAGATCTTTGAAAATGATATGGTTTTAGGAATGGAATATTAATATATTTCACCTACTTTTTATAGTAAACCAATAATGACTTTTTAAATGGGGTTAGTAGCATCATGTAAAAATGGATAGATATGAATAATCATCATCTTGAATTTACTAAGTTTATACCTATCATAACCGTCATCAAGATTTAATTAATGAGTAAATAAGAGATAGGGTGAAAGTTTTCATTAAAAGTGAGAATGACCCTATTAAGCATCAAAACATAGAAATCAAAAGTACCAAAATAGTTTAAAACAAGCTTCCTATCTTACTAAACTAATCATTCATTAGCATATAGAGAATTTGATGGTTTACGTGGGTGGTTTGGGCCACTCTTGTAAAGTGTTATCTCCTAAGTACATTCTTAATAAAAATAAATAACTGGTAATAGGGATTATCTAGACCTAGTAACTATGAGATGTCTAGGTCAGGGAAACATTGGGACAAGAGTAGTGGTTGTGAGATGTGTTGTCTAAGAGATGGGAGGGTATTCTAGTTAGACACACATAATAACTCAGTTAACTAATGAGTTAAGATTCAACAAGGCAAACTTGGTGAATCTAAAAACTTATGGCCGCATGTATCTTATAGGGTAATATAAATTGGGAATATTTTAATTCCAATATCGATTCACAGTCAAAATCATAATAAGATTTGTGGAGTAGATGCGGTGTCTGTAAATGTTCTCTTTTTCAATTTTTAGAATCTTACCTATCCTACTTGTGAAGGGTAGGGCCACTATTAGTGGATGAAAAGTGTTCGAGGGATCCTAAAGACTCTATGTTTGGAGGAATATCCCTCTATGATATTCTCCCTCTTTAGATTAATTTGGCATACAAAGGATCTACAATAACTCCCATACTGAATTTGTAAAGGATATAATTTTGAACAAAGATGATTATAGTAATTACTGATGTACACTATTGAATATGATTGCCAAAATTGTAAATTAATAAGGAAAATTGATCAGTCCTAGTAGTATAGTAGTTTCAATAAAGTTCAAATCATATATATATATATATATATATATATATATATATATATATATATATATATATATATATATATATAAAATTTTTCTAATTTAAAATAATAATTATATGTTCAAGTTAAGAAAGAAATGTATTCTATCATTGTAATGTATAGTTAAATGTCATACTTCATTATGATAGTGAATCAGTGAAAATGATATAATAGAACTATAATATGTTGATATTATGATGTAAATTACATTTCATTACATTTAGTTTTTGATAAGTGTATGGCATGTGAGTAATGTATGAAAAATAAATTGTAGCACACTTTTTATTTATGCAAGTTATTTATCCTTGATTTTAATAGTATAAAATTAATTATGGTATATTGTTTATGAAGTAGATTTATAAGCTAAACCGATGACTATGAGTTATTTATTCAATGCTCAATAGAATTATAAATGTCTGTATGGTTTAAAATTATGTGATATAACCTTCGATTAGGTAGTTAATCTATTATTTTTTTAAAAATGACTAGTTTAACTATACTCCAAAGGGGATGTCACAAGGCAGCTCAATAAAGTAGAGGAAACACATTTGATAACATGCCACCATTTTCCACAAAAATAATGTTGATGAATTTCACACATGAATTTCATGAGACTTATGTGTAGACCTCCATCCCCCTAAACAGAGAAACATGCTAGAGGATTGGACTTCTATTCTTCTACCATTTTTCTTCATTTGTAATTTTGTTGACCCCCTATCTTTTACAGATTCTAAGTCTATTGGTAAAGAGATTTCAATTGATTTGAAGGGTTCATGCTTGTCTTTATCTAAAGTAACAACCAATTATTATAACCTTGGTGTTTCATTCTATAAAATATCTTCCCTTGAGTGAATAGGGGTTTATATAACTTATTTTGACACTATCACACTAGAACTTAAAGGGTCCTCCTTAGAAACACCCTCTATGTGAGGAGCTCTAGTAAGGTCCAAATTTTACATGGGAGATTCAAGTTCATTTGAATATGAATTAGAATCATCACATAAAATGTTTGGAGAATTAACTATGAGGTGGGTAGGGTATAATTTTGTCTACCAAGAAGTTTTCTTCTTTATTATATAGATGTTATAGTCTTTAGTCAAATGTCATGTGTTAAAACAAATTATTAAATGAATTGTAAAGCCTTTGTAATCAAGTGGTTGGGACCATGAGTGGTCCCCTACTTACAAAATAACTTTTTTTTGATATCAATGTTAACCAGTATTCTATCAAAGGTAGTATGAGTGAAGGGAGTTGTGTCTGGATGCATTTACAAAAACATAACCAAGGAGTTGCCTATGGATTTAAATATTACTCTACCATGAAAAGGCTCTTGAACCAAGATTGAATATATAACCTATTGTATACTTTCTAGAGTCAACTAATTCTACCTAATTTGAATTAGTATATCTTATTAATGAAAACTCAACATATTTTTATACATAATGCTAAAGTCAATAGTACATTTGACATATCTAAGAACATGGTTTGTAGCTTGCCAATGTTCTTCATGTGTTTTACCCATGAAGTGAGAGTGGTAAGTTCAAATAAATCATAAAATTTATCTAATAGTTATAAGATAAAACAAAATAGATACTAATTACCAATAAATCATTTAATTGACTAGTGGTGAATCACTGTTGGTTGAGAGTTTTATCCCAGCTTCTATAGGTGTAGTTATTTGATTACAAACATTCATTCTAAATTTATCTAAAATATATTTTGCATATGCTTTTTTGAAATATAAAATTAAGGTGTCCATAATTTTAATACTAAAAAAAATCCACACCTAGACAATATTAAATCATGCCTAGATCAGTCATTTTAAATATTGAATAGATGTCAACTTTCACCTATTTAATGAAATCATTGTTGCTTCAAGTGATGGAAAGATCATCAACTTATACAACTATAATTACTATATCATCCCATATTGTTTTAACATAGAGAGTATATTATGCATCACATGGTTTAAAATAAACTCTCTAAGATATTTTTCTATTTTGAAGTACTAGGCTCGAGGAGCCTGCTTAAGTCCACACAAAGACTTCACTTACTAGTGAACAAGATGTTCTTTTCTAGGAATATGAAAACCCTATGATTGTATCATATTCATTTCCTCCTTTACGTATCTATTCAGAAAAGCATTTTTCATATCCATCTAAAATACCTACCAACCAAATTGAGTAAAAATAGATATAACCATTATGAATATTATTGTTCTAGTTGTAGGAGCAAATGTTTCTTCATAATATACTCCGTCTTCTTTTGAATACCCTTTTACAAGAAGATGATATTTATATTTGTCCAAAGAACATTTTGATTTACATTTTGCCTTACAAATCCATTTACAACTAGTGGATTTACTACCATGAGGTAGCTCAAAAAAAATTGAAGTACCATTCTTTATGAGCGCGTCATACTAAATTCTCATGGTAGATACCCACTCTAACTTCAATTTAGTGTTTACATAAGTATTGTGCCCAAAACCTTATGAAAAATTGGTATTGAGAGCAAAATTTACCTGTTCATGATTCTTTACCACCTGTTTCCTTGATCTTGGGATCTACATTCCAAAGAAACAAGAAAATCATCTTGTCAAATATCTTGAATTATGCTAAATTACCATTTTGGTCATTTGTGTTGACTTATGGAACCGTCTATTGTGTCACTAGGACCTTCCATGGAGATAGATTATTCTAGTGTTTGCCTTTTTAAGTCATGTTCCATTTTAGTACTAGAACTTGATTCACATTTAAAAGTAGGAATCCAAATATTACTAGTATCTTTAAGTTTACTGTATTTTGAGAAATATAAAATTATATCATTTATTGTGATATCTCTATGCAAAATTACTTGATTGTAAAAGATATCTAGTAACTTGTATGCTTTGGAATTCTCTTTGTAGTCAAAAAACACATACTTTTTTACTTTTTTCATCTAAACCACTTCTTTTCATTTTGGGGATTAATATAAAATCAATAAAACCAAAAATGCATAAATCACTTACGTGATGTTTTCTTCTTGACCATACTTTTTTTGGAGTAATATCCTACATATCTTTACAAGGACTCCTATTTAAGATGAACACTACAATGTTGACTATTTCTACCTAGTACTGAGAAGGTACATTTATGATTTTCACCATACACAATACCATCTCTATAATAGTCATGTTCCTCCTTTCCACTACTCCACTCTATTATCAATGTAATGAGTAGTATATTACATGTGTATACCTTCCTTTTTGAAGTTTGCATTGAACTACTTGGAGATAAATTATCCATAATTATTTGACCTAAATGTCTTGACCTTTTTACACTAGTTGATTCTCAACCAGTGTTTCCCATGTAACAAAATAATCAAAACACTCAAATTTATTATTAATAAAGTACACCCCAAATTTTTGAGATAAATCATCAAATATTAACAAGAAATAAAAGGCACCAAATACAATTTTAGTTTTCAAAGGACCATGAAGATCTACATGTACCAAATCTAACACACATTCTACCCTCCATACTTTACCAATATGAAATGGTTCCCTGACATGTTTAACCAAATAAAAACCTTAAGAAACATTTTTATTTTCCTTAATGTATGGGAGTCCATGCATGGTTTTATTTCTACTCAAAATTTTTAAATACTGATAACTCAAATGACCATACATGTAATGCCAGAGAGTGACTACCTATTCAATTATTATTAAAGAAAATGTTTATTTTGATTTAATATGATCTATAATTTTATAGATTCCCATTTCATTATATAAAAAACAACAAGATTATCATTGAGTGTAGTGACATTACATTTGTTTCCCTCAAACTTATGTACAAAATGTTTATTTTTGGTAATTTCACTAATGGATAAAAGGTTTTTTTTCATATCTGGTACATATTTGACATTAGTAAATATATTTATTTTTAATAATTATTAAAAATGATTTATTCATCCCCACAACCCTTAATTTCATGTGTCCATCCATCACCCAAGGAGACAATTTCATTACTAATATTAGCCTCAATAAAGTGTACATACCAATCATGTTGACACATGTGATGTCTTGAAGAACCTGAGTCAAAGTACCAATTTTATGACTCACATGATTGGTCTTAGGTTATTGAAAATAAAATTTAATAGATGGCTTTTGCTTCTTCTACAATATTAACATGTATAGATTTATTGTCTGAATTAGACATATCAACTTTTCTCTTCCTATAATTTTTAATGAAATGAGTTGGTTGCTTGCAATAAAAACACTTCCATTTGTTTTTTTTATAATCAATTAAATTATTCTTTGAAGAACCTCTATTTTCAGACCATTTACCCTTACCTTTTGTTTTTGATATAAAATCACTTTATGTAGTTGTATAAGTTGAAGCTATGGAATGTTCATGTTGTCATTCCTTGTGTATAAGAAGTGTAGATAACTGCTCTAAGTCCAATGCCTATGTTTATGCAATCATATGTAATGACTCTACAAAAGAATGATAATAAGATAGTAAATTCTACATAACCAGAGAAATGAGGTCTTTTTCATCTACATGTTTTCCCAATTCCTTCAACATATCACATATATCTTTTAGATATAATAAATATTAAGAAATAGAACCATCTTCTTGTATCCTAGTGAAAAATAAAAGATTTTTTAAATACACAATTCTACCATATTTAAAATATTGATATTTTTTATTAAAGAATTTCCACAATTTTAGCACACTATCATCATTTCTAACATCTAGAAATAAATTGTCTACTACTTATAGTTTCAATAACATGAGGGCCTCACAATGACATTTATTAGAGTCATCTTGTTGATCAACTTGTCTAGATTATTTACCAAGGACAATATAGAAAATTTTAAAATACTCACTTATCATAAATATCCTATGACTCTACAATCTAAAGTTTTTTCCATTCAATTTATGAGAATCTGGAAAAATTAGATATCGCAAACTAGTCATTCTTACCTAGTTTTTCATGAAAAAAATTAAATTAGAAAACATATAATGACTATTATAGATATTATTTTTGGAAACTGAATTTAACCTAAAATTAGGAAAATTTATTAATTTTTAGTAAAATATTATTTATATTTTGTGTTATTTTAAAGTTTTTATCTTTTACCAAATTGCCTAAAAAGGACAAAAATAATTAAATATGGAGTTGTATAGCTCCATTTAAAAAATAATAATTTTATGTGTTGATAAGGACATAAATATACACAATGTGGAAATTTTTCAATCATTTTGGATTTACGATTTTCTACAAATACAAATAATTATGATTCTCCTAGTAAGGTTTTAGGCAAAATCATAATTTCTCAAATTTTTATATTTTTTAAAAATGATTTTCATAATTTCAATTTAACTCAAATGAATTTTAAATTTTTATTATATGTTTAAATACTTAGCATAAAACTTTCATAATAAAAATAAACTAGTGAGCATGAACATGTGTATACTTTTAAAAAAGGCCCACCTTGTGCAGTTTTACATCCTCATCCTTCCTTCATGGTTTTCTAGATAGGCCAGAAATGAGAAGATGATTCCTGTTTAACTAATAAAAATAGTTTTCTATATATGTTGATTTGTTTGAAGATCTGAAAATTAAATTATTATTAGTATGGCATCCTAATTGTGCCTTCCTCATCTAACAACATTTAAAACCTCTACTGGCATGTCCTTTTTCAACTAGCATGCTAATGTTATCGTAATTAGTCCACTTACTCATTTGTTTCAATAACTTTTAAATCAACTTGAAAAATGGATCTCTAACTAATATTTATTATCTCTTGATTATCTCAAAACTCTTTTTTGTAATAGTCTTAATAGACCAATAACCTTGCACTTAGTATTATCCCCTGACTTCTTATAAAAATGACTCTTGAACCTCTATATTTAGATCAAAAGACACTTTCAATGACTCAAAATAGAATATTCACTTATAGGACTTTGATATTCCTTAAAATCCCTTATTTGACCCCTATGTAATCAAATTTACACTCTCATTGACATTAAACTGAGTATTCACTCTCAAGACTATACTATACTTTGGATCAAGACCCTTTTGTTAACTCTTAACCAATTTCAAAATTATTAATTCTTGAATAAGGTTATGAGGGTCTTAATTATGTTTTTAACTCAATATTTTTATTATCCTTGAGATCTTGATTAAGTATAGCTTTAAAAGCTAAAATTTTCCTTTATAGGCATCTAGGACTAATTTTATTGCTTAAATGCAAGCAACAAAACTCAAGATTAAAGCCTTATATTCTCTTTTGGAAAGATATAAAAGGATGAATATAACACACACACACACACACACACACACACACACACACACACACACACACACACACACACACACACACACACACACACACACACACACACACACACACACACACACACAGTTCCATATAATCCAATTCTGAATCCAAATTATCTCAAAACACTCTTCTATGCATTTTCTCAATAAGTACCTATAAGAGTCTGAAACATAATATTATATAGATGAGTTATAGGGTTATTTTATTACTTAAGGATTACTTTTAAATAAGGAAAATATAAAATTATGTAATAAAATATTAGAGTACCAATATAAGATTTTTCACAAGCTCAAAACACTATTAAGATCACCTAAAGATCATGGAACTTATCTCAATCTCAATCTACTATAAAACAATATATGGGCATATTTGGTGCCGAAGAAGAAATGTTTTAACTCCTAGATATTATTTTAAACATTTTAATTGACATTTTCTATGTTTATAGTTTATTTATAGACACCTACAAATATTTTGCACATACTCAGATTTATATTATTTCATATGATTTGATTCAACAAAATAATTATATAAATATTTATCAAATGTATTTTTACACCTTCCTCCAAAATTTTAAGGAATTACATTGGTTAGAATTGAAGCTATGATCAAATTTATTTCTCAAAATCCTATTTTAGGGATTTCCTAAGTTCAAGAAGTTGAGAGCTTATTAAAAATATTTCATGAATCCTGTGGTGTCTAAAAATATTCTAATTTTTTAAAATACTCTTTAAATAACCCTTCAACTATTTTAATCCTCAAACTCAACTCATGCACATGTTTATACATAATTCAAATGAATGTAGTGACTGTATATTCATAAAAAAAATAGGGTATGAAGGAGTTTTAATGAGACAAACTATAATTTGTGAATAAACTCAATCCAAACTAGGACGATTCACATTATATAATGTATAAAAAATATATTACACAAAATTCAAGATAAATATTTGTTTTACTAAAAATAAATTTCCACTCCAATACTTACAAAACCATATTTCTTGATGGTAGACTGTCATTCCCCATACAACAATGAAAAGTTGATCATTTTATGACTTTGTAAAGGACTTGAATGTCTCCCTTGATCAGGTTGTTTGATCTTCTCCCAAGCTTGGAGTGTCCAAATTTGGTTGATATTCTCCCTCAACTAATTAAGACTAAGATAATAAATGACCTTTTATGTATAGTACTTTATTACATTTGATTTATTTGAGTTTTTCTATTTGATTACGACTTATATAAACCTTATAATACACCTAGATACGTCTATAGAATACTGACACACCCTTTCTAATTCATTACAAGCCTTTTACAATAGCATTTATTTATATACTTATAAACATTTAAACTTTTAAATTTAGAGTTTTGGAGGGAAACACTCTAAAGTCCCTAAAAGACCTAAGACACACTTATAATTCCTCAACTAAGGATTATTATGAGTGAAATGACTTCCTAAGACCTCTAAGACAATTAACAAAACATTATATACTTCTTGGTTGATGATGCTCCTACATTAGATTCCCTAGGTAAATAAATTTGAGCTCTAGTTCAAACATTTATTTGTTTTTGTCTAGTTATATTGCATTAGTAAATTATTTGCTATATTCTTATTCCTTTTTAAAAATTTCTTCCTTGACTTATACTTATTATTCATTTTGTGTTCCAAGATGAGAATCTTTCATTTTTCTTATTTTAATTGAGCTTCCTTAAAAGTTTCTTTTACTTCAATGTTCTCCTCCTTAACTATTAAACTTGGACAAATATAACTCAACCAATAGTCATATTTAAAATGTTGAGACTTTTGAGTCTCATCTTGCATTCTTGGACTTTCTTATTTACATTTTCTGCCTTCACTCTTCAAATCAAGTGTTTCTACTTCACATTCCTAAGACAACAACTTCAACAAATGCAAAATAAAAAAAAATCATAAATATCATTTCTCACTTACTTGCTCCAAGTCTGTTTCACCTTGGATCATCATCTCTAAAGCATAATTGTTATCTTACTCTTGAGCTTCAATAAGCTCCTTATCTTCTCATCAAGCCTCAATGGCTATGAGACTTCCTTTATCCTCTTTTCTTTCCAAATCTCAATAAATTTAATAATTTCACAATATTCACTTCAAATAAAACATCAAATATCAATTGCATGTACCTTTGAATGGATGCCAAATTTTCCTCCAACAGGGTCTTTAAGTTGTAATTTTCTAAATCTTCTTACTGCAAACAATTTGATCTTATTTATCTTCTTATTTAGATTATATCTTATGAGATCTAATATCACTTGATGTCATGGTAAGTGGTCCACTCACTCATCTATTTCAATACCTTTTAAATCATACTACAAAATGGATCTCTGCCTAATCTTGATTACCTCTTGTTTCTTATTCAAATCATCTAAAAATTTAATAGCCTATTCAATTTGAAATTAGTCCCCAAATAGACTTGTCAGTGGATGTTGGGTGCATGAAGGAAAATCCATATTACCAACCAATGTAATTTTATCTTGATGAATTTTTGACTTCATGTTATTACTTTTTATGTTAATAATTTTTTGTGATGACAAGAAGAAATTCCTTGTTCCATAATCAAGGCCACAAGCATGAAAATAAATATTTATTTGATATATTTCATATATATAATATTATTTGAGACTAATATTATCTATAATGAACTCCTTCAACATATTTAAGTTTTTTCCCATAATTTCAATGCTTTAAAATTAGGAATTGTATCTTGGTGTATTCGATCAACTCTATTTTTATAACTTGTATTTTTATGTTCATGCTCCTCGACACCATGTCGATTTATTCTAACATTTGACACTCATTCTAAGACATTTGAATCAGTTATGTTTATCTCCAAACTATTTAGTTTCTTGTTAAAGTCCACATTTGTTCTTACTACTTACCAAATCTACTCTTGCATGGAATTTTTATAATGCCCCTTATTGCCAATAAACATGAAAGGATATGAAACAATTTCATCATTAAAAATTTATTGGCATATAGATACATATGTAAATTGTTTATAACCCTTAATTATACCAATGGATAAATTCCCTTTGCCACTTACTATTGTAAACTATGAATTATCCATACTTCCATCTACATTCCAAGAAATAATAGAATATTATTTGGTCTAAAATTAAAAATAATAAACATAAATAAGAATATTAAAAAATATTTATATATGCTTAATCAGGTTTGTTTGATATTATATTATTTATTATTTTACTTAAATTTATTAGTCCTTTGAATCTTTGGAAAACATGAGTTGTTGGCACTGGTAAGGCATGACTTGGAAATATTTTTTTGTGATAATTATTGATACAGATATAAATAATTTGGGTTACACTATTATCATATACTTGATAGCCTACAATGTTCCTCCTTTCACATGGATTAACTTAATTAATATGGAAAGGGAACATAATAGTTTGGTTCTTGTATCACCTGAATGTTCAAGTCTCTGCAGTTTAATTGTAGTCATGTTATATACCTGTCATTTCTATCAGGAACAGTGGTTTGTAAATAGTTGCATGCTCTAGATGAGATGTTCAATGTGTGTTCTCTACATAATGTTAGGGCCATGTAATATATTTTACTAATGTTAGTATTTTTATATTGAGTTTTAATAAAGTAGAATTTGGTAGTTGTTCCATAATTCAAAAGATCCATAAGTTGTTCAACCCAAAGGAAAGACTGTGCATGGAATCTATTAGGTTACTTTCCTTTTTAAAAATAATTAATAAGTATATGTTGTAATATTTTAATTTTATTATATAATATGAAACCCATGTTTATTATTTATAAGTTGTCAAAATATGAGATGAATATCTTCCTAGACAAAAATCTTTCTTGTTGTCTAGACCACTTTTATTGTCTAGACCTTATAGTATAGTCTAATGGAGCCCATCTTCTAGATGAGTTTTTTTATCCTGTAGATTTTATACTTAGATATTGACTCCAAAGATTAAGTTGTAGATAAGCATAAACTGGTTTAAGATGGAGACTGAGCATTAAATATTAAATAATGTATTCATCATCCACACTTATGTGGTATATTTATAAGATAATGAAAATTATATATATATATATATATATATATATATATATATATATATATATATATATATATATATACCTTTTATGCTGATCGACAAAGGTTATGATTACCTTTGTTATATTGTCGAAAGGATTGAATCAAAAAGCTGCATGAGGACTATACTTGGAACTTTAGGTAATTGAAAATATCTATGTTTTATTTCAGTTACGAAACTTATATTAATGAATGTACCAATTTTTTCTTTAATTACGTTTAAATTTTAAGCAATGTTAGACATTGGCAATATCTAGTAGCAAAAATGTAAGAATTGTGATACAATATATGTTTCATATTTATTTAAACTTCATGTTGGTGTAGAAAATTATAAGAAAATGAATTACAGGTTGTAACAATGAATTAAGGAGGACTCATAAGTTAAAAAAAAAGGATAAAGGAACATATGGTTTCTAATGATAATCCTTATTATAGAGGAGCATCTTATTCAATTATTGTAATATTTTCTAATGGAAGCATGTACGTAACTTTTGAGATAGGTTTATAATAAAGAGTTGATACATATATGGTTTTTAAAAACATTGATAATAACAAACGTATGTTATTTTGTTAGACTAATATTTCTAGATTAATTTAGAAGAGAACATAAATATATAAGATAAATTGTACTTTTCTTTTCACTTAATAAATTTAATAAAGTGAAATGTGAGGCTCTTCATCTTCCAACAACCAGGTAAGAGTTCCAAACCCTCTCCTTTGATAAGAAACTGTATTATTATAAATATTATTTGTTAAAAATAGAATGGTAAAGAAAAAGCAAGAGTTTTTCACGACCCTTTAATAAATCAGTGAACCTAACATGAGAAAATATATGCCCAAAAGTTGTGGATAATTTTTTTCTTCTAGTCTTTGTTATGTTCCTACTTTAAACATGAAAAAATAATTATGACAAAGCATGAGAATACTAGAAAAGTATAAAATCTGAAAACTTTTATTGTCATAACATAAGCCAAGAATCAATGATAGAAATAAATATTTATGACGGGTGTTTACGAAATTATTTTTTATGTTAAAGCATACTCTTATGCAATTACTATTTTTTCAATGAAGTACAAGTGATCATTAGCAGTTTTTTAATTAAATATTTTTCAAGACTATTTAATTATGGATTAGATAAAACATGTTTATTTGTGGATTATAAATTTTCCAGGTTAATACAAATGACCATCTATTGATGTAATAAGAGGAATAGTGTTAGAAAATTTATCACAATATATATTTTTCAGACTCCCAAAAAAATAAGAGATTTTATCAATATAGATGATAAGTCGAGTCTTTAATTATATTAAATATTATAATTCTAAACATTAAAAATTGAGATTGTATCGAAGTGGCAGAAACATTGACCATCCATAATAATATTTAGAACCCATAAATTTAAAATTATTTTATTTAAAATTAATTAATTTAAAATTGTAAAAACCATAATCTTTACGTTTTTGAAGATGAAAAAAATTTACATCCCAAATCAATTACTTTCAAAATAATCTTACTTATATAAATATAAACTCATGACAAATTAATGTTATACAATTATTGGAACTTATTAATGAAAAACCCATATCACAAACCGGAAATATTCCCAAAATAATTCCTAAGAAAATAAAGTAACCAATTGCTTTGGCCTTGAAACCTTGTCATTCAAACATAATAAATATATTTTATGAATACAATTACTGAAAATTAATACAAAACTTCATTTGATCATTGATTGAATTATTATCATGTTCAAAGCTTAATTTAAATGATAATTTATTTATTTTAATTAGAAAAACGTACAATACCATTTTCATCAAGTAACCTAAAAAAAAATTAACAGGTAAAATAAGAACTAAAAAATGTTAATTAAAAATAAAGTTAAACAAATTAAGGATAGAAATTGAAAGGATTAAAATTGATAGTAGAAATTTGTCTATGAGCATGAGTAGACATAAATACAATTATGTATAACGCATACCGCTTGGCTGAAGGCTATTATTTTATGGTCTTGAGGTAGAAAGGATTACGGATCAAACACTAGCTAATGCTTATTAAGATATCTGCTTTTCAGTCCTGAAGTACAGAGAAATTCACTGACAGGGCATACATACTAGTTGCTAGAGCTTGTGGTTATCTCAATGACCCAAAAAGATTATATCTAATTGTAAAAGGAATAACCACCAACCTGCACATGTAAAATCTCAATAATCAAAAAGATTTTTTGCCCTCTCAGATTAGGAATTGACTTGATTGATAATAAGCTTGGAATAAATAGAATTATGGAGTAGAAATCAAATGTCAAGTTTCATGGGAAGGAACAATTCCAATCACAGGCACTCAAATGATAGAATAAACTTCCTTATATCCATGTACAAGAGAAAAGACATTAGTTACAAACACACTCTCGAAGCATCCGAAGGGACAATTCCAATCATATATAAATAAACAAACAATAAGGCGAGAACGGGAGTTAGAGCTCTGGTCATGTAAAATACCCGAGAATATGACTTCTAGTTGGAAAGTTTTATTTCTACGCAAGTAATAATATGTTTCAGGTTATTTAAAATATTCCATTTACTTTCAGAGAGTTCCGTATACAAAGTTACAACAGAGACAAACTATAGATCATCTCAACAGACAAACTATAGATCATCTCAGCATTATCAGGGCTCATGATATATGTGACTACATGTGTGGTTTCTTACAAACCATAGCTATACAAGCCAAATCCATAGCCATATCTGGTGCTACACTACTGAACCATGAAAAAAAAAAAATGAAAATGATGTAAGTTTGGGCTTTTGTTTTATTAATACGGCCCAATCCCACTCCCCTAACACGAATACATTTTTTCATAACTTTATTATTTTTAACCCTTTATAGTCCTTAATATGCAGCATATCGGGTGTGTATTTTACAGATATTAAAATTCCAATGTGAATGGATGTGTTTGGTATTGTCTTAGTATGTGACACCTCGTGCATCATATTTGATTGTCTCTTTAAATATTTATGAATTTTAATATGATGGGAACTTTGAAATTATTCCTCTATTTTGTCAATTTTTTTTTAAAGTTGTACAAACATCGAATAAAGATGTAGTCCTAATTTTTTTTTCAAAAAATTGTTTTGTTACTTTTAATTTTTAAATGTTTAAATTTTGAAAATTGTCATTCATAATTTTTGTGCATACAGTAGAATATATATAGTGCATATTATAATAATAACATAGATTTATTGGTTTGCATTTATCTTTTGAATTTTTTTTCACATTATTACAATACGACAGATTTAAGGTTTTCTTCCAATGTATTATTTATCATGTATTATAAATTAAAAAATATTGATGTTCTATTTAAAAAATCTTCCAATTTTTTTTTTTCTTGCACACTAATTTTTAAATATAGAATTATAAGGCTTTTGCCTTCTACTATTCTTCCCAGAACAAATTTTATTGAACATACCTCATAAAAATGGATATAATTTGTTGCCTTTTCATGCATTGTTCTATACATTTGATATATTTAATGGAAAATTAGAAAATATTTATAAATAAAATAATTTTAACATTTTTTTGTTAAGTGAAGAAGTAAAGTAAAGCAAGTTTAGTTTGAATCAACCATTTTTTAACTATTGATGGTGACGATTTCTAACATCATCATGTATAGATTACCTTTGTCATTAATTCTAACTAATTATATATATTTTTAATATACATCTATATTTATATATTTTCACATGTAATGTTTGTAAACCCCTACTTGTTCATTCCATACATATTATTATAGTTTCTCTAAAGAGTGTGCCACTAACAATGTAGTGTACGTTAACAATACATTTTCTCAACAAATTGAAATAGATGGTATCTAGAACAAAAAAAAATTCATCTAATTATGTTGGTAGTAAACATACAGGAGCCACACCCATTTTTTTAATTTTGAAAAATAGGTGCTGCAATTTTCTTTGTAAGAGGTGAATGTGAGTATAGTGAAGCAATACAAAGAATTTGACAAAAAAATTGTCATAATTGTGGTTGTGCATATCATGTACATGAAAATTTTGAAATGAAATAAAATGGATTTAATTAGGTCCAAGAGACCAAACTATTTATCAGACCATTAATTTTACCAATTATTCCAACTATTTAATGATATGTGATTCAGTTGTTTCTTTTATAGTGCTACTCCTTTCACTGATTTGAATTAACATTTCTCCCAAACCTTTGATTTTATTTTTCTTAAATAGTTATACCATTGAGAAAAATTTTACTTTATTTACATATTTATGTTGAATCTTTTCTTATTTTGGACATTTAGGGATGAAATGTTCTTTTGTTTCAATGTTCTGTGGTGCATAAAATACAAACCCTCTCTTCCCATCATTCTTTAGGTGATGTTCATCTATATATTTTACATATAAACATATATAACCTAGTCCTTAGTTGAGAAATGAGTACATGTTTTCTTTATTCAATTTCATCCCCTATGTATATTTTTTTTACAATACTCATAAATTGGGTTGAACTTTGTAATATAATGTTGTCATTTCTTCCTTTGTTTTTTTATTTTACATCAATATTTTGATCTTTTTTTCTATATAATTTATTTTATTAAAGTTTGGGCATTAGTTGAAGTTGATATCTAATCTACTCATCTATTTATGGTTTTGTTTCATCCACACATTCTTCTTTTTATGAAACTCTTTATATCTTGTAGCCCTGAGTTCCCTATTGGGCTTCATAATTTTTTTTAAAAATTTTTAGGTAGCAAATAAACACAATCATAGTGATTTCCTCTAATGGGAAAGTTCTTTTTTTATTAAGACTGATTTCATAGGTAATTGAAGCCTTAATTTTTAAATAGTTTGATATTTGCCACTTTTGGATCCTTTCTATTTGTATCTATTTCAAACTTGTTCCACTAGCCCATAAATCACAACCATACAAAACCAATGGCATAACAAGTAAAAAAATATTACGCTCATAGTATTCCAATCCTAAATCTCAATAAATAACTAGTATTTCCATCTATTCTTATATGTAAGTCCTAGTCTTTTTTGTCAAATATAATTGGAAATTTTTTTCATATTGAAGGTCCATGGTTTTCAATGGGATATAGCTTCATCTAGAGTGATGTGGATCGATTTGAACTTACATATTATTTCAAGGGTAAGTAAAATTAATAGATACTAAGCATGTTGTCTATATGGTTGTATCAATTTTCATAGAAACCTTTTCATTTTTGTGTATTAATATTCATAAAAGAGTGTGCACATATGTGAAACTATAAATTCATAAATTCAAATGTTTGTTATTTATGGATGTCAAAAGATGTTAAGGTATGGGTTTGTGATGGCTTCATCCTCATGGTACCTATTTTTAAATGCATATTTACAATCAATACCTACTTAAATGTTCTAACATAGGCTCTTTAAACATATGATTGATCTTTTCTTCCACTTTTCTACATTATAAATAAATTATTTTTCATGTTGAGGATTAATACCCTATTTCATGCAATTCGATGACCAAAGATAAAAAATTATGTCTATTTTAAATGTGTTAGTAGATCAATCTTAGCTAGAAGTGGCTTATAGACCATACCTTAACCAACATATTTATCTTGAGTCCCTACCTTCCTTGGTTTGTATGCCTTACTTAATTTACTAAATACTAAGCACATATAAAAGTAATTTGTTAGCGGAAAGAAGATAAATAATTAACCTATACTTAGATAGATACTAATTGAATTTTGGGACTCCATCCTTGGAAAAAAATTATAATTTCCATCATTCATCTCAAATATAACTTTTTTCCCAAACTCTTGACAACTAGTCACAAAGAAACCTATAAATGAAATATATTTTAAATAAAGTTTTACTTTTTATAACTTTTAGATTTGAAAAAATGAAAATGGGATCCACAAATAATAAGGGCCACTAAGCCATGTTAATACCAAAGAGAGGGAAAATGATTAAAAGCAAAATTAATTATAAGTTTGTGAATCTAAATTCACCTAGAATAAAAAGTACCATTATGTATTTGAGACATGTGGTACTCCTAATTGTGTGCTATGAGTATGCACCATTAGACCTACTCAAGTATTAATACTTATAATGTTTGAAAATATTAGATGTATTTTTTGTGATGAAAAATAAAAATGATTTTGATTAAAAAATGATAGAGAACAATAAAATAATTTTTTGTTATTAGTGAGGATACCCTATTTTATTTATGTTTAAAATATCACCTAGGAGTGTCTTTTATAATTAATAGGTAGATGTACCTAAATAATTAATACTTTAATATTTTTCCTGATGAGGATACCCATAAAATGTTTGGTAGTTGTTGCTTCAATATTGATCCAAAATTGGGTGTGATCTTGTCCAAACATTTAAAACTATAGAATCTATTGGTGTAAATTAATAAAGATGGTTTTCTTAAAGTTATATATATTAGACCCATTAAATATTTTATTGTGCCTTTAAGGAAATACTCAAGGAGATTTTTCATCTTAAAATTGGATTCCAAACCCTTTTTATATAGTTCATTTCTATTTTAGGTTATTGGTCATCAATAATTATTATTATTAAGTATATGTTTGTATTCTTATTAATTTTTTATTCAAGTATCCAAAAGTATCATTGTGTTCAATTGGTCTGTTGTTTTTATTTTTGGTGAGTTTTTATTAAAATATAGAAATCACATAGTGTGTTTCGAATGTTTTATTTTTTATTTTAATAATCAAATTTTCCTCACTATTATAAGCATTTCACGTTTTGGATAATTTTAATCCAAATTTTATTAGATGTTTGTTTTTATTAGAAGCTCAAAAACTAATATCACATTCTTTAGTTTTTTTTGGCCATTTTTTAAATTTTAAATCTCTTGTGAGGTTGTTATTATTGGATATCCATTTATGGATTTAATTTTATATTAATATTTTTTATTCAAGAATATTTCACCTTCTTAACATTACCTTTAGGTTTAAATACCAATTGTCTTTAAAGAAATATTTCTGGGCAATCATTTAGTATATGCCATTAGAAAAAAAAATTGTTGCATTTATTTCTATATTGGATATATATGTAAGATTCAATTTGGATAAGAAATAATATTTACAATGTTTAATTTTATATTTCCATACTTGTCTACAAGGGAATAACACAACATCTGAGAAAATTTCTTATAATTATGTAAATGTCTACTAGGGCACATAGAATCAAGAAGCATGATATAATGATGAAATAGAACATGCAATTAAACACTTTAAAAAATACCTTTTTCAAAATCCATCTCTTATACAAATATGTTGTTGATTTTCAAATTATATATCCATCACATAGTTTTGTAGGCAATCTACCTAGTCTGCTATCTCCTAGAAAATATTTCATTAAAATCAAATATTTTAAAATCAATATTAAAATTAGGCCAAAAAAACCTTGAAATTCAAAAATGTAAATTAGGTAAACTCAAAGTTTAAAATATAGGTTTCTCTAATTCTATATATGTCCCCATTTATGCATATATTGTAACGTCATTGCATCTATTTATCATTTTATTTATTTCATGTTATATGTTATTTCAAAGCCATAGATGTTAAACATTTAATATATTTCTATTGGATTTTATAACTTTTTTGTTCTCATGGATCAAAAAAATCAATGAAAGGTCATAATGATGAAAAGAGCTTTGCAATTGAAAATTACAAAACACTAGCATAACTAGTAATTTGTTTAATTTTTAAAAAATATGTAATTTTAATTTTGAAAGAGAAAGAAATGAAAGATACATTTACATACTAGTTCAATAGACAACATTTAAGGGGTCCAAAATAATTTGATGAATTAGAAACATATTAGCAATGTTAATTATCATTCACATCATCATTATTTGTATTGAATTGATGTTAATGAGAACCTAATAAATAATGAGGATGGAGAGTGAAAGTGAAATATGGAAAGAGATCAAAGGTGAAGGGAAGTAGGGTAGAGAGGTTGGTCATCAATAAGAAAGGAGTTGTGTCAGTGTTTTCTTGCATGGTAGGGAAGTAGAGATGGCTTAAGAGAACCATGATAGGTAAAGTATTGATAAGAGTGAGTAGGAATCTTAGATGGCCACTCTGAGTTCTTTAATAAAGTAAATCAAAGGGATGTTCAACATCCACCTGGAGGTAAAGGCCAGAAACAAATTTTTAGAAACTATATTGAGATAAATTTTGTCATTGGAGTACTTAGTTGAACCTAATGCTATCGAATACCCAAACTAATTATTATATTCCCATCCTATCCTAATCCTTCTACATGTTGGGGAGCAGGGAAAGCCTCTAGGAATCATGGTGTATTTTGAGGATGGATTGTTGATCTAAGATGAAAATGAAATTTTTATTGTGAATATTAATAAAAGAGGTTTCATGGATCAAATTTTGGCATTGGAAAAAAGGGATCTAATATGAAAATTTATTGGAGCATGGTCGAGTTAGGATGCCCTAAAAATGTTGATGGGGATGAACTAGAATATTTTCCATAGACTAGAGATCAAACATGTAACTTAGGGGTTTTCCATGTTTTGTTTCAATCTAATTCATATAGAGATCAAGTGTTCATTGGGGGACCTTGGTTTTTTCAAATTAATCAACTCTATTCTCAATCCTGGTCCCTAAATTTTAATCCTATCAAATAATTGTTGCATAATGCTCTGGTATGGGTAATAAATTTTAAACTACCATTGAATATTTGTCAAAGAATATCTTAAAGCTTTATGTGGAAAAGATTAGGAATTTTTTCTACCTTTTGAATTCTACTTCCCATGTAGAATTATGTTCCTATGCTCATGTTTATGTGTTTTTGGATCAATCCAAACCTATCCCCTATGTTACACAGCTCTCTAGACATGTTGGTGATTTGAATTAGGATTTAGTTTATGAGAGTCCCCAGTTTAAATGCTTATTGTGTAAACAGGTTGGACATACATGTATGGTATGCCTAGAAGGAGTTCATAAGGACTTTTTGGTCAACTCAAGGGTGCATCCCCCTTTTCTAGACATGTTGATAGACAAATTTTGGTTTATTTAGAAGCATAAGTAAAATTTTAATAAAAAACCTTAGAAGCTTAGTTTTGAGGATTGTCTCTCTTTTAATAAGCTAAAAGTTATTTGTTCCCTTGAAGACCACCCTCCTCTCTTTAATATTCTAATTGTTGAAAAATAAATAACTCTACAATTGTTTAACCATAAATATAGATATATGTGGGTGTATCTAGTGTTAAGAATATATAAATGTTTAAGCACAAAGGTGATAAATATATCTATAGTAGGACAACTAATTTGTAAACTCAGATAAATAATATTTTAAATTTAAATACTAAGATCTACCAAAAATAGAAAGTACAAAAATTGATTGATATTACAATGAATTGAAAACAAGAGTACTTCAACGGTTTAATGTGTGCATATATATTTGGGCTGAAAAAGGTTAGAAGTGGACTGGAGTAGGATCCTATAAAATAATCAATTTATGTAATTTATGGCTTCATATGTTTATGTCAGATATGGACAGTTGCATGGACATTGGTGTCTAAATTGGATGGAAATATCTTATATAGAATACTGATTGAATCTAAATTGAACTAACTAGAGGTTTCTATCACATTTTGTCTGAGGCATAATGATCATGTGCAAAGGTTGTCTCTCTTCATCAAATGATCAAAAACCTAGCTTCTTCACCATTGGATTAAATATGGAAAAAATGGGTTAGTGAGCATACAATGTCAAACTATCTTGAGGACCCCTCTGTCAATAGCCATTGCATTCATAACCAATACCATGAAGAGGGCCTCAGACTTATTTATTTCTCCCTTCCATGTTGGCTTGTGTGTGAACAAGGATTTAATATATGAAAAGCAAGTACATATAGAGACTTAGCTTGTAACTTGGAAAATATGGATCATAGGCTACTCATTTAATATTTTAAACCTATAAAAAGACTTTTCATATGATTGATATAAAAGTGTGAATGAATATGGTAGTTATTCTCACTTGAGTTCTTGATTGATAGTTATTTTATTGCTCTATAAGAGAGAGGTATGGATTTTCTAGGTGAATAATACATGAAGATTGCTATTATATGTATACCAATCCTTTGGGAAAATATCTTGCACTAAAGCACTTAGGATGACCATAAGGACATGTTAAATTTGAAAATTAGATGACTTTTAGGCATTAGACACATAGTTGAAAAATAGACATCGGGGAATGTTAGCATAATCGGATATATCATACAGGTTATTTTACATTATTTTCTAGACTATTTGGTATAACCATTTCAGTAGCACCAGTATCACAGTCTTATAATGTCATTACCACCATTCTCAGTAGGTTGTTACCATATTTTGGTAAATGACTTTGTATATATTTTCATTGATAATGACTATTATACCACTACATTCTCATTTCGTGCCACAATTTATTACTCTATTCTCGTTAGTGATGCCATTAATCTCGTGTAAGGATTGAAAAAAATTGCACCTAAGTTGAGGGCATTGCCAATTTGAATTGGGGGAGTTGTGAGGCTTTGTAAACCCTCAAACAGGGTAGTTATAGAGGGATTGCCTAGGGAGAAAATAGAGCTCTCCGGTCAAAGCAACCTACTATCTAATGCAAAAATTAGGGTAAATGAAGTGGAGTTAGATGGATATAAGTAACTGATTTGGGATGTGACTTAAGATGTGTATGAATCATGTATGTGACATTGGTCTAGGTTGAGAACCTGTATTAATGCAACAAATGTAACATTTGGATGTAGGCTTTTGGGTTAGTGTTAGGGGTGAGGCTTAGTCAAGGTATCCTTAAAATAATACTTCAATCGAAGGTAAAAATTGAAAAAGGGGATGGATCTAATGCCAAATGGGTGCACTAGAGAATGAAGCCCATGTGACAGTTGATATTAGAGTTATGAAGAGATTCGATGGGAATCTCGACCTATGTAAGGTGATTCCATATAATGCAACTAAGAGGACCAAACTATGTGGTTGTTTGATAAAGTGGGCATGGCATAGTGATGAGAAGGGTAAATAAACCTTACCCAATGTAATGGGCCATATTTGTGAAGAATCTAATGCAAGTGTATGAGGCTTGTGAAGTGATTATTGAAATAGTGGGAACACTTGTGCCTATGAAGTAAGTCAGATAGGGATGTTTAGAGCTTTTGTTCAAGAAGAAGGCCAATGTTTGAAAAACCACAACTTAGATAGATGCAATAAGTTGAGAGGTGCTTCTTGTGGTGTTGTGTTTTAGCAAAAACAAACAACTAGGTAGACCAAATAATGACTAACTGCTAGGCATGAGGGATGAAATGCAAACATGTGGTAGAGCTCAGTGGGGATTTTGATGTGAGTTCAAAACTCGATAGGTGTAGTGATGCACCAAGTAGTGAAAAAATGTCCTAAGGACTATAGACAATAGCCTTGCACTAGTGTAGGGTGTGACTGAAAAGATGTAAAGGGGCAATGTGCCTTAGATGTAAGTTGAATAATAAGATAAATTGAGGTTTTATGGAGGGAGAAGGCCAATGTTAAACCACACAACTTAGAGATGGAGACGTGCATGCGGTGAGGATTGTGTTTGAGTGTTAAAGCGAGTAGTTAGGGAGACCAAAGGAGGACTACCTCTGGCCTTGAGGGGCGAACTTGTGTTACGGGATGATGGTGGCTAAAAAGAAGATGCATTAATGCCGAGGGCATCACCAATTTGATGTGAGGGAGTTGTGAGGTGTTGGAACCCTCAAATAGGGTAGTTGAGCGAGGCACTACCTAAGGAGAAAAGAGACCTCCTCGACCAAGGTAAATGGATGTTCAATGTATAAATTTGGGTTCATGAAGAGGACTTAGGTAGAGATAATACAGTGAGTTGGGATGTGACTTGAGATGAGTGCAACTCGTGCATGTGACACTAGCTTGGGTTGAGTACCTAGATTGATGGGACAGATACAACATTTAGATGTTAAGCTTTTGGATAATTATTAGAGGTGAAGTGTGGTCTAAATATCCTCAAAACAACGCTTTAAAAAATAGAAAACAACACTATTTGTAAAAAAATATATATAATACTCAATCTTAAGCAATGTTACATTTATAACATAATCTATTTAAAAGAACACCTACGGCATAAAAATTAAAAATTACAGACATAATTTACATTAATGATTAGTGAAAAAGTTATACTCCTCCCTAAAGAAAAGTGCATCCCGTATAAAAACCATACTCCAAACTTCATCCGGAGAACGTTCGTGAAGATTCGGTTGATGAATTTATGGAATACCGTACATCGCTGCAATCAACTGAGTTAGAGATTTAACGTACTATCGCTGACATGAGGGTGACCATCGATCTATTTTTTTAAAAGCATCTGCCCACTCATAAATATTGTAAGGTGTTTGACGTGCTTAGTCTTTTGAACGTCGGATTTAGCAGAACGGGGAGATCTTGCCTGCGGTGACAAATAGTTGTTTCTTTTTAAAGAAAATATCTTATCCACTGTAACTGCACTTGCGCAAAATACATGTAATGTAGGTGTGGGTGAATTCATTGCTATGTATGATTTATAATTTAGGCTACTGGGAACAACTTTAGCACTCGTTATAATTGCTTTTAAATGGTCAGTTGCTCGTCACAGTGCATATAAATCATTGACAGACCTCCTCCTTCAGTTGTGCCATTCATTAATCGTGCAAGTTCGATGCAAGTTCGAAACTCAGTAGTTGTAGTGATGTACTAAGTAGTGCAAAATTTTCATAAGGACTATAGATAATATTCTTGTACTAATGTAGGGTGTGACTGAGGAGAGGCAGTGTACCTTAGAAGTAAGTCATAACAAGATGAATTGAGGTAATTACCTTTACAACTATTTGCACTCGTGACTTACGTACCTTCATATTGAATTGATTCAAGGGGTAGTTTGCTCGTCATAATCCATATTGACTTGAATTGATGGAATGGTAGCTAACTTTCACGATCCAAATCGATTCCCTCCGCAACAGATAACGAGTGACCACAGTTTGGCATACATGAAATTGAGTCCTTCCGCAAAAGATAATGCGTGACCATAGTTCCGCATAGATGTAAGGGGAATTCATTGCTATAGAATGGTCCATTCCTCGTCACTGTGCATATGAATCATTCACATACCAGTTCTTCAGCCGTGCCATTCATTTGTTTCGTTTCAAATCGATCAAAATTGACTATGAACGGGGAAAGCATTCCAACTGTACACGCGGTGGTTGTGCCCTTTCCCGCGCAGGGTCACGTAAGCGCTCTCATACATTTTGCCGAACTGCTGTCTGAACGGGGATTCTTCATCACTTTCGTCAATACCGAATGGACGGAGAAACGCATGGTCCGATCTTTGAAACATGATTGTATTTCTCAACGGTCCAACTTCCGATTTTTGTCATTTCCGGACGCGTTACCACGGAGCACGGCCGGACCTCCCAACCGGGCGAACTCGGTACAACGTTGGCAAAGTGCGGGAGCTCCCTCGCAGACATTCTTAGCAACGGCAATGGGAGTGGCATCCCTCCGGTGACATGCATCGTGGCAGACAGTTTCATGTCTTGCACCGCATCGGTGGCCGCCAGTCTGGGAGTGCCCAGGGTCGTCTTCTGGCCTATTTGTGCCGCTGCCTCTATTACTCAGAAATACGCTCATTTACTTGTCTCTCAGGGCCACATTCCTGTCAGAGGTACATCTTCATTTCCAATTAACTATTTAATAGGTAGATTGTTAGAGCGATTGCCTTTGGTGTTGACTATTTAACTAATTAATAATAAAGCAGCACATATAAGTGTTAAATAAGCGCACTGTATAGGCAAAATAGGGTTCTCCCATTTGATGCATTTTTATGTTTGGATTACTCTGTTAGAGTTTTAACAGGAATTTCATTTGTGGTTTCAGGTAGCGAAGCTAAACGTCCAGAGAAAATGATATGCGATCTGCCAGGGAATATACCAAATATATGGCCAACCGATCTGATATCCTTCTACCGCGAACGGCATGAATCTGACCTTGTCTACAAATCGGCGTTACATGAATCGCAAATGTCGAATAAAGGGGACTACGTTCTCGTCAACACTTTTGAGGAATTGGAAGGAAAAGAGGCCGCAATGGCACTTTCCATTAATGGATGTCCATCTGTGGCAATAGGTCCTGTATTTCGTCCAAACGTTTTACAAGGGAAGGACGTCTCAAACCAGAGCAGTATGTGGGATGAAGACGAAAGCTGCCTGGAATGGCTAGACAAGCAACGGCGGGGCTCTGTGTTATATGTTTCGTTTGGCAGCTTGGCGATGAAATCCCAAGATCAGTTAGAAGAGATGGGGTTTGGGTTGGAAGGAAGTGGGCATGCATTCCTGTGGGTTCTCCGCTCAGACATAGCTGAAGGAGATACTGTTGTTTTGCCCGTGTTAGCGTCAAATTCTCTTCCAACAGGCGCAGTCCAACGCCAAGCTAACTGCCTGTTTATCTAAGCTAACTAATGCATAAGCAGTTCCTTTGTTTTCACCACCTTCATGCAAATAAGGATGGTTAAACAGCAGTTGAACTCTCCCTTTTCCGCCTCTTTCACCACTTCTCTTTGCTGCGGTTGATTAGCTTTTGTAACATTTATTAAGGCTAAGGCTTTTTTCAATAATTATTAAGGAAATACAATTGAATCTGCATCTTCTTCTTGCTCTATTTTTCTTTTTGTACTCTGTTTTTTCTTGCTACTCTGTTTTTTTTTCTTTCAAGTTGATGCAGCTGTAGCTACAAATTTTACATGGTATCAGAGCCTGGTTGCCAGAAAGAAGAAGTACAGTACTTTTTTTTTGCAGATATAGAAGATCAGAGCTGAAAAATGGAATGTTCACCCTATGCCATTCTCACACCATACAACTATTTTGATTGTAAGCCAAAGATTCTACTTCAGCTCAGAAGTAGAGGCCTCTATCGGATAGTTATGAATACAGAGGTTGAACCCAATCCAGCAGTTGAAAAATCTAAATACTTCAACAGCATGGATGAAGCATTTGGTTTGCTATGCTTATCCATCTCTCCAGAATTGTTGTTTCATGTTGAGGCATGTACAACTCCAAACCAAGTTTGGAATACATTGGAGACTCTTTTTGGAAAGCAATATGAAATGCGGGGTCATATCCTTGAAAATGAGCTCAACTCATTAGATCCAAGGAGTTTTGATAATATTCAAGATTTCTTCACAAATTTCAAGGCCTTATTGCTTCAGCTCAAAGGACCTGGTATTGACAAATCCAAGGAAGAAAGAAAATTAGTCCTTGCTATTCTATCAAAGTTGAGTCTAGATTATGCAGTATTTGTCTCTGCTTTCCACACAGTTAGGCTCACAACAGGAGCAACTTGGAAGATGCCCACACTAGATACCTTCATTGAGTCTCTAGTACATGAGCATGATAAGCTTATAAAGATGGGCACATTGAAGAATTCTAAATCTCATGCACTTGTTGTGCATGCAAGTGGGAAGAACGATTCCAAATCCAACCAACAATTCAAAGGCAAAGGGAAAAAGGATTCATATCCAAGAAAGGAAGGCAATCCCAAACCTCCAGATGGATCTACTGGCTCAAAAGAAAAGGACAAAAAGGGCCAATCAAAGTGCAGCTATTGCAATCGTGGGTACCATCCAGAATCATCATGCATGAAGAAGACCATTGATCTCATGGCTCAGACACTTCAACAACATAATCTTGTTAGCCTTATCCCTAAGAGTGCCAAGAAGAAGCAGGAAGAAAAACCACCTAAAATAAGAGACAATGCATTGATTGCTATTCATTCTTCTTCAGATGCATGGATCATAGACTCTGGAGCTTCACACCACATGGTAGCCACAAAAGGTGCTCTTTCTTCTTTGAAACCATATTCTAGTTCTCCTATTCTCATGGGAGACAGTTCTCCTGAGAGTGCATTGATTGCTATTCATTCTTCTTCAGATGCATGGATCATAGACTCTGGAGCTTCACACCACATGGCAGCCACAAAAGGTGCTCTTTCTTCTTTGAAACCATATTCTAGTTCTCCTATTCTCATGGGAGACAGTTCTCCTACAAAGGCAACTGGAATAGGGAGGGTAGAGGTTGGAATTGGAAGTTTTGAGAATGTCTTACATATTCCAAAGCTTTCTGTTAATCTTCTTTTTGTGTATCAAATGACACATACTGGAACCGGTAGGAGAGTTGAATTCACCCCTGATTCGGTGACCATATTTGACATGCAAGACAACTCCCAAATTGTTGTTGGTAAGGCAAATCATCAATCTCATCTATACACTTTTTCTAATTTTGTTGCTAAATCAGATTCTACTTTACTTCTAACACATTCAAATGATGAAAGTAGAATTTGGCATGAAAGATTTGGTCATTTAAATTTTAGATACATGCATCAACTTAACAAATAGGGAATGGTTAAAGGCTTGCCAACCATAGACTTTTCTGATGGAATTTGTGAAGGATGTGCTCTTGGAAAGCATCCACAAGAAAAGTTTCCAAAGGGGAATGCATGGAGAGCCTCTTCTCCTTTAGAGCTTGTTCACAGTGATCTTATGGGTCCATTTCTTGAACCTTCCATGAGCAAATCCAGATATGTGCTAACATTCATTGATGATTACACAAGATACACATGGGTGTATTTTCTCAAATTCAAATCTGAGGTGTTTGAAAATCTCAAGATTTTCAAAGCCCATGCAGAGAAGCAGTTTGGGAAAATGATCAAGATCCTCTACATAGATAATGGAAGGGAGTATGTCAAGAATGATGTCCAACATCTTTGTGATGAAGCAGGAATACAATTGTAGAACATAGTTCCATACACTCCACAACAAAATGGGGTAGCTGAGAGGAAGAACCGATCTTTGAAAGAGATGGCCAGCTACATGTTGCATGCCAGGTCCCTTCCTTCCAAATTGTGGGCTGAATCAATCAACTATGCTTTGTACATACAAAATAAATCTTTTCACAAATCTGTCATAGGGAAAACACCTTTTGAAGCATGGAGAGGCATGCAACCAGAAGTCACACATTTTTGCATCTTTAGATCCCGTGCTTGGGCACACATTCTTGTAGATAAGAGGAAGGCTTTAGAGACTCAAAGCAAAGAATGCATCTTTGTTGGATATCTAGATGGTGTAAAGGGATACATACTACTAGATCTTTCCACAGAAACACTCTTCATTAAAAGGAGTGTCTACTTTGATGAAAGTCTTCCACATGCATCTCAGGTACAACATGCCACCACCTCTATGCTTCCTCATCTTACAAATCTTAGAGATACACGCAATCATTCTGATCTTATTTCAGATATTTTTGAATCTAATTTAGAGGAACATGAGTATGCATATGCTGATCCACAACCAATCCTTGATTTGGATTCTAGTGATGATTCAGTATCCCATGTGGAAAATCAAAGAACAAGGAGCTTAGCTGATATATATGAAGTCCCTCATGCACTCTCAGCTATAGAGCCCATCATGTCGATGCATGCCTATGTGGTTCTAGCATATGACCCTCAGACTTATGTAGAAGCTATAGGGAATCCTCTTTGGTAAGCAGCCATGGATGAGGAGTACAACTCCCTCATTGCAAACCAAACTTGGGATTTGGTTCCACTTCCTTCCAATCGCAAGCTAGTCAGATGTAAATGGGTCTATAGGACAAAGAAATAAATAGATGGACATGTGAGCAGATACAAAGCATGGTTGGTCGCCAAAGGTTTTCAACAAGTTCATGGCATTGACTATGATGAGACTTTTGCTTCAGTGGCAAAAATGGACTCCATTCGATTAGCTCTTGCCATTACAGCATCAAGAAGGTGGGAGGTTCATCACATGGATGTGAAGAATTCATTTCTTCATAGTGATCTCAAGGAGGAGATCTACATGGATCAACCATAAGGGTATATACAAAATTCCTCATTGGTATGTAGACTCAAGAAGTCACTCTATGGCCTCAAGCAGGCACCTAGAGCTTGGTATGCTAAAATGGATTCTTATCTTCTGTCTCAAAATTCCATACGATGCAAATTTGATCCAAATGTTTATATACTAAGAACCTTTGATTCTTCGTTGCTCATAGTACTCTATGTAGATGATCTACTAATAACAGGAGATTCACCCACCACCATTGCAGCAATTAAAACTATTTTGCATGATAGATTTTCTATGACAGACATGGGTCTCCTACATTTTTTTCTTAGCCTTGAAATCAGCCAGAATCAATCAAGAATCATAGTTTCTCAATCCAAGTATGCATGAGATCTCTTGGTTCGGTTTCACATGACTGACTGCAAGTCAACTGTCACACCTTTCCTTTCAGGGGTCAAGCTTGAAGATGGTAATGATACACCATTGGTTGATTGCACACACTATCATCAACTTATGGGGAGTCTTTTTTATCTCACTCACACTCATCCAGATCTCTCATATGTAGTGGGGGTTGTTTCCAAATACATGACAGAGCCGCATTAGCTACATTGGAAGGATGCCAAGTGTATACTTTGCTATGTCTAGGGAACCATTTGCTATAGGATTCATTATTCAACAAGTTGTGTTTTGGATCTCATTGGCTACACTGATTCTGATTGGGCTGGTGATAACATTGATCGCAAGTCCACTTCAGGATATGTTCTTAGTTTGGGATCAGGGCCCATTTGTTGGTCAAGTAAGAATTAATCTACCATTTCTTTATCATCAACAGAGGCTGAATATAGAGGTGCAGTCAACGTTACCATTCAAGTCATTTGGATGCAACACTTCCTAACTGAGCTTGGTATCCTCTTTCATCATTTGACTATCATTTGGTGTGACAATCAGAGTACACTAAAGGTTTGTAGAGATCCCATACAATGGCAATGAACCAAACACATCGAGATCCACATGCACTTCATCCATGAATTGATACATGATGGAGTCATCGACTTGCAGTACTGTGCCACTTTTGAACAAATTGTCGACATCTTCATGAAGATATTCACTGAGCAAAATTTTCATTTTCTACGAGACCTTCTTGGTGTGAAGAACATTGCAACACAATAGCTTCCATGTGCAGTTAGTGTCTCTTTTGAGGGGGGTTTTGTTCCCATAGGGTTTTCCCTCTTTCCTCTTTTTTTCTCCTTAATTAGCTTAAGGGGGGTGTTAGCGTCAAATTCTCTTCCAACAGATGCAGTCTAATGCCAAGCTAACTGCCTATTTATCTAAGCTAACTAATGCATAAGTAGTTCCTTTGTTTTCACCACCTTCATGCAAATAAGGATGGTTAAACTGTAGTTGATCTCTGCCTTTTTTGCCTCTTTCACCACTTCTCTTTGCTGCAGTTGATTAGCTTTTGTAACATTTATTAAGGCTAAGGATTTTTCCAATAATTATTAAGGAAATATAATTGAATCTGCATCTTCTTCTTGCTCTATTTTTCTTTTTGTACTCTATTTTTTCTTACTGCTCTATTTTTTTCTTTCAGTTTGATGTAGCTGTAGCTACAAATTTTACATCTGAGGGTTTTGAAGACTGAACCAGAGATGGGCATTGATTGTGAGGTGGATGCCACAACTGAAGGTGTTTGTGTATCCTTCGATGGGGGGATTCCTTATGCACAGCTAATGGATTTCTACATTGGAGAGTATTAGCATGGGAGTGCCCCTGTTAGGTTGGCCCTATTATGGTGATCAGTTCCTTAATTGAAAATTTGCCAAAGAGATATGGAAGGTTGGTTTGGATTTTAAGGACATGGATGTGGATGACAGTAGGTTGGTGAGAAGGGAAGAGGTGGAGAGTGCAGTGAAGAGAATGATGCAGAGTGAGGAGCTGTGGAAGAGGGCAGTTGAGCTGAAGGAGACGGCAACCAAGGCAGTGATGGCGGGAGGTTCTTCTTATACAAACATCACTAGATTCATTCAAGATATGCAGGAAAAAGCCAAATTAGCTTGGCCTTATGTGCACTTGCCAAACGAGTAGGTTGAGTTTAACAAATTCATGATTGCCATTTGTGTTTATCTGCTGGGACTATAAAACCTCTACTAGTTTGTTGAGGCTTATTAGTTTTCTTATAATCTCAGAGATTTGCTTATTATTTTTATTATTATTTAATTACTAATATTTTTTGTTCTTATTGTCCCTGCGAGGAGGTATTATATGATTTAGTTTTATAAATATCAATTTTTGCAATATTTAATCAATATTTTCCATTTTTTAATGTTAAAATTATAGTTCTATAATATCAGTGCAAATACGAAAACCCTTGAGTTGAAGCAGGGGGAAACCAAGGTGATTATGATGAGAGGTTCTTCATTTAATTGCTACTTTTATTCAAGATATGCTCTAAAATTGTGAATGGTTGTTGGTTCAACTAGTGAAGTTGCATGACTCACAAAGAGTTCACAAAGGATCAATTCTTCCTGCTAGTAAAACTTGATATATGAAAAGGGATGAATCAATTGTGAATGGTTGTTGGTTCAACTAGTGAAGTTGCATGACTCACAAAGAGTTCACAAAGGATCAATTCTTCCTGCTAGTAAAACTTGATATATGAAAAGGGAAGGATCAATTCTTCTATAATATGAAAGGTTCTATAGACACGTTCATTGTCCCTAGATATCACTTTTAGAAATTTAATCATGTTCTATATTCTTTGACACTTGTATCCCAACAAGACACCTACATTGATGTAGGTGTCTATTTTCTAACTATGTGTCTAGTGTCCAAAATTCATCCAATTTATAAATTTAACATGTCCTTATGGTTAACCTTAATGATTCAATGTGATATATTTTATCAAAGGATTTTTATACATCCAAGATCAATCTTCATTCATTTCTCAACTAGAAAATTCATACCTCACACTTATAGAGTAACAATAGAACTATCAATCGAGCACTCAAGTGAGAACAACTACCATATTCATTCATATTTTCATATCAATCATAGGAGTAATATTTTTAAAATTTTAAATCATTAAAAGGAAAAATGCATGATCCATATTTTTAATGTTACAATCTAGGTCACTATAAGTACTTGTTTATCAAATATTGAATCCTTGTACACACACAAACCAACATGTAGGGGAGAAATACAAAAGTCATGTTACCATAGCATTTAGTCTTACATTATTTTTAGATATTTATTATAACTGATTATATAATAATATTATTATACTATTATCCCTTCCTAATAATTGGTTACCTAATTTAGGTAATATGAGTTGTATATATTTCTATTGTGCTCTTCAGAATAAATCAATCCAGTTTCAATTCAATCTGATAACAATTTTGGTATCAGAGCTTCTCTTAAGGAAGTTAAAATGATAACTTACCACCACCATTAGATTTTAAGAGTACGTGAAGGCTGATTTATGTGTAGTAGTCATGCAAGATCAAAGCCTACAAACTATGTAAAAGAAGCAGATAATTGGCCATGCTTGGAGTAACAAGCATCAAGAATTATGACCTACAAACTGTGGACATCTTACTAAGCAAAATTCAACTATGTGGCTGCCTATTCCACAACACTTAGTAATGCATGATAGGAATTTGAACTAGTTGTAAAATCTCATGGGCTGGGCAATAAATCATAGTCTAGAAATGGAGAAGGAAACTTGCTAGGAGAAGGTGTAAGATAGTCTATTAGATGTGGTACCCATGAGATTACCACTCATTGTGATCATGGAGAGGTGGTCATTGATATTTTTGAGGGTGCTCAAAAAACTATGTAAATAACAACAAGATTGTGGAACTATTGTAATTTATGACTTGTAAAGACAAGATCCCGAGATAAAATTAACAAGGATATCTCCTTTGTTATAAAACTAGTTAATGAGGACTACATTTAGTTAGTCATTGATTTATTTATGTGGATGTCCTAGTTTTAATGGTGACATTAGATCATTTTAAACATAATGAGAATTAGTATGAGAGATCAGTCAAGGTATTTAATTGGTACTACTATCAAAGGAGATCATAAAAATGGAGTAGTAGTTCATCTAAATTTGAACATGAATTTATCCCATTAGATTTCATTAATTCCAAGAAAGAAATCATGTAGATTTAGAACATGAGCAAGACTACCACGTATGTCTATTGTGAAGGATAGTGTTAAAACTACTAAAATCCACCAAGGAGACTCTTAGAACATGGAAAATTATTGTGACGCTTGAGAGAGCACTGATTTTTACTTTAATTTGATAGAATCCCTTTGTGATTGTGATAACATTTAATTTGACAAGATAATCTGAAAGGGACTTCTCTAATATTTCTTATTCGACATACATGACCAAGCAAGGAGAATATGAGTAAAACTCAAAGCTAGATATGATGTAGACTATGTAGAGGAGGTTGAATGCCTTAGGAAGCATCCCTATCTCTTAGTGCATAATTATTGTGCTCATCTCCAATCTTGATTTTCCCACTAGTGAGTAAAAAGACTTATAATTTTCCCTCATAGTAGTAAAATAAAATATTTTTCTTTACAATGTTTGCTCCAAAATTTCTTCTCTCGAATGTCCAAATTCTCAAAGGTCTAAACTATGCCACCTGAAAAATAATTATGCATATCATCCTTCAGTTTGAAGGACTATAGGGAATTGTGATAGGGACTGTGAAAGTTTGTACTAATCTTGATGCACTCACAAAATATGAAATATATAATGATAAAGCCTTGATGTTGATTATGCTAAACATCATTGATTATATGAATTTGCATGTTAGGGGTGTAAATAAAGAAAAGATAATATGTAATAAATTATCAAACACCTATTAGGCAAAAAATAAGACAAAGATCCTCCATCTATAA
Organism: Torreya grandis; assembly: GCA_037957365.1. Lineage (NCBI taxonomy): Eukaryota > Viridiplantae > Streptophyta > Pinopsida > Cupressales > Taxaceae > Torreya > Torreya grandis. Next base: position 2,338,609 of record JARHVA010000582.1, read on the forward strand.
TCTAGATTTCATACACTCTCTATATAGTCTGATGAGAAAGTCAAAGAATTCTTACATCAGGTAGTTGAGCTACAAAAAAAACTATTATCACTCAATGAGATGGTAGATGACTAAATATTGATCCAAATCACCTTAAAGGCTCTCCCTTCCCCATTTAGAGTCTTCATCATGACACTGAGTATATCCAAATAGATGGTGTCATTAAAAAATATTATGAGCCTATTACAGTTTGAAGAAGCCATCAACTCAGTCCAATATGAGTTGCAAGACAAACTCTTATCTTGAAGAAAAAATGAGATCATAAGTCTGGAAAGGGACCTATATAGAAGAAACCATAGAAATAGAAACAATAATACTATTGACATCATCATAAATCACAAAATAAAAGAGGTGGTGTCACATCTATCAAACTAATACTCATGACATAAAAAACTACTAGTCTAATGGCCTAAAATAAGGGTCTTATAGGAAAGAAAGAACATTATAGTGTGATGATTCTAAAAAATTGAAAAGATATCCCTATTAGTGGAAGTATAAAAAACATTTTACAACTTAAAAAATGATGGATCTTTAGAGGAAACACTTGAAGAATACAATTATAGTGCATATAAGTACTTAGTGCTAGTCTCCCAAACCTCACAGGCCATGGGTTGATAGACTCAGGTGCCACTACACACATGTCAGGTGATAGAAAGCTATTTGATTCACTGACAGACCAACCCACTAGAGATCAGGTTAGGATCATCAATGATAAAGAGTATGTTGTAAAAGGAATAGGCCAAGTCACCATTCCTCTCAGAACACAAAAATGTACACTTTCAAATGTATTATATATTCATAGATTGACATCCAACCTCTTATTAGTTAGTCAACTTTTGAATCATCATCTGAAGGTTTAGTTTCTTATTGATAATGACATAAAATCTTGCTTGATCTCATGAAAAGGTATGGTTATTTCTAGATATCTTTTTAAAGATAAATTATTTGATTTATATGTTTTTTCATCTTCTAAGGTACTACTCTCTGGAACTACCATTATGGTCACCTATCTATTGGATCTTTGTACTAGATAAGTTCAAAAGGGATGGTACACAAACTTCCCAATTTTTCTAGTTCCTTTCTCATTTGTCGTAGATGTTTTGTAGGTAAATAACGCAAGGATCCATTCAAGGCAAGATCTTTTCATGTTAATAAGCATTAGGAGCTTGTTCATATCGATATGAATAGACCATTACCTACTTCATTTTTAGGATATAAATAATTACAACACTTCATGGATGATTACTCTAATAAAATATTGGTGTTTTTCTTGAAGAAGAAGAGTGAGGCCCTTCATCATTTCCAGGTCTTCTATTAGCAGGTTGTGAAGCAGACTAGATAATTATTTTCCTCTGCTTATATCGAGGGGGGAATTTCCATCAAAGAAGTTCTTGCCATTCCTGAACCAATAAGGCATAAAATAGAATTTGACTACTCCCTACATGCCCTAGTAGACTAGCATTATTGAGCGAATCAATCACATAGTAATGGAAATGGCTCACTACATGTTGGTAACAACAAAGCTAGAGAAATGATATTAGGCATATCAGTCTAGATAATTATTTATCTTTTCAATAGGGCACCATCAAATATTTAAAAGGAAAAAACACAAGAAGAGGTATGGATTGGTAAAAATCCATCAATTTCTCATTTATGAGTGTTCAATTACATAACATATATGCATGTCCCAGCTTAAAAGAGGAAAAAACTTGAGTAAAAACACTCCCATGCATCTTATTGGGCTATAGCACTACCTCAAAATTATACAATCTCAAGGAGTCTGAGATGAAGAAAATCTAAAAAATTAGAGATGTGGTTTGTGATGAGTCATCCTTTGACTCAGTGATGCAAAAAACCAACCATCCCTCACCAATTACTCTCCAAGTTAGATGTTGAGGAAACTACTGACAAAGAAGATGATTTGCAAGGGGAGCTATATGTTGATCGTTGATAATTATAAAATAGAGAAAGTAGTTCTTCACATCAATAGCAGAGTTCTCATATGAATTGGGTATGAAGTACCATTAGAGACTCCCATGTGAAATCTCCCTAGAATACTTCATCTAGAGTGTGAATGAGGAGTTAGATAAGAAATGATGTAAATTTTACACTCATGAGTATAGTAATTGATAGCTTTGATCTTGATAATTTTCAAGAATCAATAAGTCAACCTTAGTAGAATAAAGTAATGGATGCTAAGTATGACTAACTCAGGTAGAATTGGACTTGAGAACTTGTCAATTTGCCTACAGGAAAGAAACCCATAGGTTATAAATGGGTCTTCAAAAATAAATATAAGGCAGATGGATCCATTGACAAGCACAAAGTATGAAATGTAGGAAAGGGATATGCTAAGAAAGAAGGCATTGACTATGAAGGGACCTTTACACCCATTGTAATGATCAAGACCGTCATAGGTATTTACACAATGGTAGAATATAATGGATGGAAACTTTAGCATATGGATATCAAGAGTGCTTTCCTAAATGGTGATCTCAAAGAAGAAGTATACAAGACCCAACTGGAAGGATTTTTTGATGAAAAACATCCTAAAAAGGTATGTCATATCATCAAATCATTATATGGATTGAAACAAGCTCCTAGGGCATGGTACATCAAGAAATATAATGTCCTTTTGCCTCATGGTTTTACCCATAGCCCCTCAGATTCTAACTAGTACATAAATAAGGTAGGAACAAAAATAATCATTTTTGTTTTGTACATAGATGATCTTGTGATCACTAGAAGTTTAAAAGATCAGGTTGATATTGTGAAGAATGACCTCAAAATATATTTTGAAATGACTGATTTGGGGATACTCCATTATTATTATCTTGGCTTGGAGATATGGTATAAATAGAATCACATTTTTATCTCCTAGATAAAACATGCCAAAACACTCCTAAAAAGTATAGAATGTTAGATTGTAAACCTATTTCAACACCAATACATAAATGTTTACAACTCTCTTGATTGTAGGACTCACTTCAAGTGGATGCAACTTTCTACAAACACCTCATTGGGAGTCTTATCTACTTGACTTGCACTAGACCAAATATATGTTTTGATATATACTATCTCTCCAGATTCATGTAGGATCCAAAAAAATGTCACTGGGTTGTAACAAAGTTGGTTTTGAGATATGTTAAACATACTCTTGAGTATGGTCTAGAATACAAGAATAATACTCATATCTTCTTGTAGTGATACACTAACTCAGACTACATCAGATGTATCGATGATAGAAAGTCAATGTTAGGATACATATTTCACCTCAGATCTAGACCAATCTTATGGATCAGTGAGAAGCAAAGTGTCATTTATCTCTCATCCATTGAGATAGAGTATCACACTACATGTGGAGTTGTGGACAAGGTTATATGGTTATGTCACATTCTGGATGATATGGGCATTAGTGAAAAAAGCCACCTATAATCTATTGCGATAATCAGGGTGTGTTGAAGCTTGTGAAGAATCTTTTTTTTATGAAGGAACCAAGAACATAGAGGTAAAATGTCACTACATTTAAGATAAAGTCTTAAACCACCACATCCAGCTCTAGTACTACCTAATAAATGCATAAATAGCTGATATACTCACCAAATCCCTTAGAAAGGTGAAATTTGAGTTATTTAGGGGGTACATTTGTAAAAATAATGTAATAAGGGGAGGAATGTTATCATAGCATATAGTTTTACATCTTTTTTAGATATTTTATATAACTGATTCTATGGTAAGAGTCTTCTCATGTTCTCACTTCCTGATAATTAGTTACCTAATTTAGGTGAAATAAGTTGTCTATATTTCTTCTACGCTATTCAAAATAAATCAATCAAATTTTAGTTCAGTATGATAACAAGTCTTAGGACCTCTTTAGGTTATTGGCTATATAGGCAATGTCCATTGATAGAGGGGTCCTGAATACAACTCAACATCATCTCCTCACTAACCCATTATTTCCATAGTCAATCCAAGGGTGATAAAGCTAGGGTTTTGATCATTTGACAAAGAGAGACAACCTATGCACATGATATTTATGCCTCAAATAAAAGGTGATAGAAAACATATAAAACTCTAGTTAGATGCATTCAGATTCAATATAATCTATATAGGACACCTGTATCCAATTTAGAGACCATTATCAACACATCTGTCCATATCTAACACAACCATCTGAGGCCACAAACTATATAATTTGACGATAGTTCTAGGTTCCTTCTCTATTCAAATTCTACCCTATTTAAATGGAAATCTATATGCACAGAGTAAACCATTGAATTAATCTTAATTTTAGTTTATTGTAATATCAATCAATATTTATACTTTCTATTTTTGGTAGATCTTAGTATTTAAATTCAAAATATTATTTATCTCAGTTTACAAATTAATTGGCCAACTATAGATCTATTTATCACCCTTATGCTTAATAATTTATATATTCTTAACCCTAGATACCCTTGCATATCTATATTTAGGGTTAAAATGTTACAGAGTTATGTATTTTTTAACAATTAGAAGATTAGCGAGAGGATGAAGTTGGTCTTTAGGGGAACAAACAAATTTTAGCTTATCATTAGAGGGACAATCCTCAAAATCAAGCTCCTAAGGTTTTCTATTCAAAATTTACTTATGCTTATGAATAAACTAAATATTGTCTATCAATATGTCTTATTTTTCCTCCATACATATCCTAGACTAAATGAGCAATATTGTGAGCCCCTAAACCTAAGAGAATGAGAAGGTAGAGGCACCTTAGACATATAACTCCTCCTAGGTATACCATAGATGTATGTACAACCTATCTAGATAACAATCATCAAAATGGGGGACACTTATAATCCAAATCCTACTTCAAACAACCATCATGGCTAAACGGCCAAGTAGTATGGGGGATAGGGTTGGCTTGATCCAAGAACACATAAAAATGATCATGGGAGCATAATTCTGCATGGGAAGTGGATTTTTAAAGGTAGATAAATTTCTCAATATTTTCCACACAAAGATTTAATATATTCATTGACAAATATTTATGGGGGAGTTTATAAAGTATTACCCATACTAGAGTATTATTTAATAATTCTTTGATATGGTTATGTCACATTCTAGATGGTATGGGAATTAGTGAAGAAAATCCACCTATACTCTATTGTGATAATCAAGGTGTGTTGAAACTTGTGAAGAATATATTTTTTTTATGATGGAAAAAAGAACATAAAGGTTGAATGCCAATAAATTTGAGATAAATTATTAAACCACCACATCCATCTCTACTGCTACCTAATAGATGCATAGATAGCTAATATACTCACCAAATCCCTTAGATAGGTGAAATTTGAGTTATATAGGGGATACATTTGTAAAAATAATGTAATAAGGGGAGGAATGTTATCATAGTGTATAGTCATACATTATTTTTAGATATTTGTTATAATTGGTTCTATTATAAGAGTCTTCTAGTGTTCTCCCTTACTGATAATTAGTTACCTAATTTAGGTGAACTAAGTTGTATATATTTCTTCTACACTCTTCAAAATAAATCAATCCAAATTTAGTTGAGTATGATAACAAGTATGAGGCCCTCTTTAGGGTATTGGCTATGTAGGCAATGTCCATTGATAAAGGGGTCCTAAATACAACTCGACATCATCTCCTCACTAACCCATTATTTCCATAGTCAATCCAAGGGTGATAAAGCTAGGGTTTTGATCATTCGATAAAGAGAGACACCTTGTGCACATGATCTTTATGTTTTATAAAAAAGGTGATATAAAACATAGAAAGCTCTAGTTAGATACATTAAAATTTAATCTATTATGTATAGGACACCTGCATCCAATTTAGAGACCATTGTCAACACAACTATCCATATTTAACACAAGCATATGAGGCCATAAACTATATAATTTGATGATTTTTCTAGGTTCCTTCTCCATTTAACTTCTACCATATTTTAACGTAAATCTATTTTCACATATTAAACCATTAAATTAATCTTAATTTCAATCAATATTTGTACTTTCTATTTTTGGTAGATCTTAGTATTTAAATTCAAAATATTATTTATCTCAATTTACAAATTAATTGGCTGACTATCACCCTTGTGCTTAATAATTTATATATTATTAACCCTAGATACACTTGCATATCTATATTTAGGGTTAAAATGTTATAGAGCTATGTATTTTTTAACAATTAAAAGATTAGCGAGATGTTGAGGGTGGTCTTCAGGGGAACAAACAACTTTTAGCTTATCATTAGAGGGACAATCCTTAAAATCAAGCTCCTAAGGTTTTTTATTCAAAATTTACTTATGCTTATGAATAAACCAAATATTGTCTATCAATATGTCTTATTTTTCCTCCATACATGCCCTAGACTAAATGCACAATAATGTGAGGCCCTAGACCTAGGAGAATGAGAAGAGGGAGGCACCTTAGACTTAGAATTCTTCCTAGGTATACCATAGATGTATGTAAAACCTATCTAAACAACAATCATCAAAATGGGGGAAAATTATAATCCAAATCCTACTTCAAACAACAATCATGGCTAGAGAGCCAAGAAGTATGGGGGATAGGGTTGGCTTGATCCAAGAACACATAAACATGATCATGGGGGCATAATTCTGCATGGGAAGTGGATTTTGTAAGGTAGATAAATTTATAAATATTTTCCACATAAATATTTAAGATATTCATTGACAAATATTTATGGGGGAGTTTATAAAGTATTACCCATACTATAACATTATTCAATAATTCTTTGACATGGTTATGTCACATTCTAGATGGTATGGGCATTAGTGAAGAAAAGCCACCTATACTCTATTGTGATAATAAAGGTGTGTTGAAACTTGTGAAGAATAATTTTTTTGATGATGAAACTAAGAACATAAAGGTTGAATGTCATTACATTTGAGAGAAAGTATTAAACTACCACATCTAGCTCTAGTACTACCTAATAGATGCATAAATCGCTGATATACTCACCAAATCCCTTAGAAAGGTGAAATTTGAGTTAATTAGGGGGTACATTTGTAAAAATAATGTAATAAGGGGAGGAATGTTATCATAGCATATAGTCTTACATTATTTTTAGATTATTTTTATAATTAGTTCTATTATAAGAGTCTTCTAGTGTTCTCCCTTCCCGATAATTAGTTACCTAATTTAGGTGAACTAAGTTGTATATATATTTCTTCTACGCTCTTCAAAATAAATCAATCCAATTTTAGGTTAGTATGAAAACAAGTCTGAGGCCCTATTTATGGTATTAGTTATGTAGGCAATGTCCATTAATAGAGGGAACGTGCATGCAACTCAACATCATCTGCTCAACAACCCATTATTTCAATAGTCAATCCAAGGGTGATAAATCTAGGGTTTTGATCATTTGATAAAGAGAGACACCCTGTGCACATGATATTTATGCCTTATAAAAAAGGTGATATAAAACTTAGAATGATCTAGTTAGATACATTCAAATTCAATCTATTCTATATAGGACACCTGCATCTAATTTAGAGACCATTGTCAACACAGCTGTCCATATCTGACACAAGCATCTGAGGCCATAATCTATATAATTTGATGATTTTTCTAGGTTCCTTCTCCATTAAACTTCTACCCTATTTCAGCATAAATCTATATTCACATAGTAAACCATTAAATTACTCTTAATTTCAATTTATTGTAATATCAATCGATATTTGTACTTTCTATTTTTGTTAGATTTTAGTATTTAAATTCAAAATATTATTTATCTTAGTTTCAAAATTAATTGGCCTACTAGAGATCTAAATATCACCCTTTTTCTTCATAATTTATATATTATTAACCCTAGATATACTTGCATATCTATATTTAGGGTTAAAATGTTATAGAGTTATTAATTTTTTAACAATTGGAGGATTAGTGAGAGGATGAGGGTGGTCTTCAGGGGAACACAAAATTTCAGCTTATCATTAGAGGGACAATACTTAAAATTAATCTCATGAGGTTTTATATTGAAAATTTACTTGTGATTATGAATAAACCAATTATTGTCTATCAATATGTCTTATTTTTCCTCCATACATGCCCTAGACCAAATGAGGAATATTGTGAGGCCCTAAACCTAGGATAATGGGAAGGGGGAGGCACCTTCAACTTAGAACTCCTCCTAGGTATACCATAGATGTATGTACAACCTATCTAGACAACAATCATCAAAATGGGGGAAACTTATAATCCAAATCCTACTTCAAATAACCATCATGGCTAGAGAGCCGAGTAGTATGAGGGATAGGGTTGGCTTGATCCAAGAACCCAAAAACATGATCATAAGAGCATAATTCTGCATGGGTAGTGGAATTTAAAAGGTAGCTAAATTTCTCAATATTTTCCACACAAATATTTAAGATATTCATTGAAAAATATTTATGGGGGAGTTTATAAAGTATTACCCATACTAGAGCATTATGCAAAAATTCTTTGGCAAGATTGAAAATTTGGGACTTCAAAAACACAAAGGCCCCCTCTAAACACTTTATCTTTATCTTAATTAGATTGAAACAAAACATGGAAAAACCCCTAAGTTTTTTTGATACCTACTCTATGGAAAAAATTCTAGCTCATCCCCATCCAAATTTATAAATCATCTTGACTCAACCATGCTCCAATAAATTTTCATATTAGATTCCTTTCTTCCAATGTCACATTTCAATCTTTGAAACCTCTTTCATTAACATGCATAATTCAAATTTCATTTAAAATTTGGATCAATAATCCATCATCAAAGTACACAATGATCTGTAGAGGCTTACCCTATTCCCAATTGCACAAAAGGCTTAGGATGGGATGGGAATATAAATATCTAGTCTAGACCTTTGATAGCATCACCTTAAGCTAAGTAGTCCAATGATAAAATCTTTCTCAACATAGTTTCTTAAAAAAAACATGTGACCTTTATCTCTAGGTTAATGTTGAACATCCCTTTTATTTACTTGATCAAATAATCCATAACCACCATCTAAGTTTCCAACTCACTCCTATCAATATTTTACTTATCATGGTTTTCCTGAACCACGTCTACCTCCCTATCATACAATAAAACACTGACACAACTCATTTCTTACTAATGACCAACCTCTCTATCCTACTTCCCTTCCCCTTCACTCTCTTACCACACTTCACCTTTGCTCTCCATCCTCATTATTTATTAGGTTTTAATTAACATCAATTCAAGATAAATTACTATGATGTGAATGATAATTAATATTGCTAATATGTTCATAATTCATTAATTTATTTTGGACACCTTAAATGTTGTCTATTAAACTAGTATGTGAATGTATCTTTGGTTTTATTCTCTATTAGAATAACAGTTACATTTTTTTAAAACTCATCAAATTATTAGTTATGATAGTGTCTTGTAATTCTGAATTTCAAAACTCTTTTCAACACTGTGGTCTTTCATTAATTTTTTTTAATCCATGAGAGCAAAAATGTTATAAAATTAAATGTAAATATAGTAAAGGTTTAACATCTATGGCTTTAGAATAACATGGAACACAAATCAAATAAAATGATAAATAGATGCAATGATGTTAGATTATGTACATAAATGGGGACATATATAAAATCAAAGAATCCTATATTTTTAACTTGAGTTCTCCTAATTTACAATTTTTAATTTCAAGGTTTTCTTGGCACAATTATAATATTGATTTTCAAATATTTAATTGTAATGAATGTTATCTAGGAGGTAGTGGACTAGGTAGCTTGCCTACAAAACTATGTGATGGATATATAATTTGAAACTTGACAACATATATGTATAAGATATTCCTTTTGAAAAATATACTTTTTAAAGTGTCTAATTATGTGTTCTCTTTCATCATTATATCATTCTTATTGATTTCAAGTACCCTAGTAGACATTTATGTAGTTGTAATAATTTTTTTCAAATGTTGTATTAGCAAGTTCCCTTGTAGACATGTATGGAAATATAATTTTTAACATTGTAAAAATTATTTATGATCCAAATTTAATTTTACTTATATTTCCAATATAGAAATAAATGAAACAAAATTTTAATTTCTAATGGCTTATACTAACTGATTACATAAAAATATTTTATTACAGATAGTATTTATACCAAAATTTAAGATTAAGAAGGTAAAATATTATTGAATGCAAGAGATGAATACAAAATTGAATCCATAAAATGGATATCTAATAGTTATGACCTCACAAGAACATTAAAAATTAAAAAATGGATAAAAAAAATAAAGAATGTAATATTAGTTTTTGATCTTCCAATAAAAAAAAACATCTAATAAAATTTATATTGAAATGATCCAAAACATATGAAGCAACTATTGTAGACTAAAATCAACTCAAAGAATTTCTTCACCATTTTCACTAAAATTAACTAGACATCCCTTTAAAAAACATCATGACTCACTATTTTTTTGGTAATGCTTATAATAGTGGGGAAACTTTGAAGCTTAAAATAAAAAATAAAATATTTAAAACACACTGCGATTTCTATAGTTTAATAAAAACTTACCAAAAATAAAAACAACTGACCAAATATCAATATGTATTAAGTAGTAAGTTGAACACAATGATACTTTTGGATATTTGAACAACAAATAAAGAATTTACAAGAATAAAAATATATACTTAATAATAATACTTCTTTATGACCATTAACCTAAAAAGGAAATGAACTTTATAGTAAGGGTTTGGAATCCAATTTTTAGATGAAAAAGCTCATATGTGTAATTACTTAAAGGCACAATAAAATATTTAATGGGTCTAAGATCTATAACATTTGGAAAACCATCTTTAGTTTCCACCAATAGGTTTTATAGTTTTAAATATTTGAACAATATCACACCTAAATTTAGATCAATATAGAAGCAACATCTAATGAATATTTTATGGGTATCCTCATGAGGAAAAATACTAAAGTATTAATTATTTATGTGCATCTACCTCTTACTTATAAAAGACACTCCCTTATGATATTTTAAACATATATAAATAGGGTTATCCTCACTAGGAACAAATGATTATTTTGTTGTTCTTTGTTATTTGTTATCAAAATAATTTTTAGTATTCATCACAAAAATTACATTTGATATTTTCAAACATTAGACATCTTAATAATTGAATATGTCTAATGTTGCATACTCAAAGTAAATAATTAGGAGTACCACATGTCTAAAATACATAATCCTAACTTTTATTCTAGGTGCAATTAGAAGCACAAACTTCTATTTTTTTTTTCCTTTTAAACATTCTCCTTCTCTTGGGTATTAACATTACTTGGTGTCCCTTAAGATTTTTGGATCCCAATTCATTATTTAAAATCTAAAAGTTCTAAAATATTAAATTTTATATAAAATATATTTCATTTGTTGGGTCTTTATATGACTAGTTGTCAAGAGTTTGGGAAACAAGATATATTTGAGATGAAAGGTTAAAATTATTATTTATTTAAAAGGATGGAGTCCCAAACTTCAACTAGTATCTGTCTAAATATAGGTTAATTATGTATCTTCCTTCCATTAACAAATGACTTTTGTATGTGCTTAGTATTTAGAAAATTGGGTAAAAAATAAATACCAAAGAAGATAGTGACTCAAGCTAAATATGTTGGTTATGGTGTGGTATATAAGCCACTTCTAACTAACATTTATCTAATAACACAGTTACAAAAAACATACCTTTCTCTCTATGTTCATTGACCTTGATGAAATAGGGTATTAAGCCTCAACTTGAAATTTAATTTATTTACAATGTAGCAAAGTGGAAGAGAAGATCAATCATATGTTTAAAGAGACTATGTTTAAAAGATTTAAATTGGTGTTGATTGTGTATATGCATTGAAAAATGGGCATGATGAGGATGAATCCATCAAAAAACCATACCTTGACATCTTTTGACATCCATAAATAATACACATTTGAAATTATGAGGTTATAGTAGCACATATGTGCTAACCCTTTTATAAATATTAGTACATAAAAATGAAAAGGTTGTTATGAAAACCCATAAAATTATATAGATAACATGATTAGTATTTATTAATTTTCTAGTTTTAAATTTACTTACACTTGAAATATGATGTAGGGTCAAATCAGTCCATGTCACTCTTAATGAATTTCTAACCCACTGAAAACCATGGACATTCACTATAGAGAAATATTTCCAATTAAATTTGAAAAAAAAGACTAGGACTTGAATACACGAATAGATGGAAACACAAACTTTTTATTGAGATTTGGGATTTGAAGACTACGGGGGTCATATGTTTTTACTTGTGATGCCATTGGTGTTGTATGGTTTCTATATATGGGTTAATGGAGTAACAAGTTTGAAATGGATACAAATAGAAAGGATCCAAAAGTGATAAATCAAAAACTATTTAAGAATTAAGGCTTCAATAACCTATGAAATCATTCTTAATGAAACAATAACTTCCCCATTATATCAAATAACTATGACTGTGTTTCTATGTTACTTTAAAAATATAAAAGAATATGAAGAACAATATGCAATCAAGGGCTACAATATATAACGTGTTTCACTAATAGAAAAATGTGTGGATGAAATAGATCCCTAAATAGATGAGTATATGGGATATCAACATAAATTAATGCTTAAAATTTAACAAAACAATAATTATAGGAATGAAAATATCATAACATTGATGTAAAGGAACAAAATTAAGGAAGAAATGACAACACTATATTATAAAGTTCAACCCAACTTATGAGTATTGTGAAAAAATATATTTAGGGGCTGAAATTAAATGAAGGGAAAATGTACTCAATACTCAACTAAGGACTAACTTATATAGGTTCAAATGTAGTATATGTAGATGAACATCACCTAAGGAATGTTGGAAAGAGGGGGTTTGAGTTTTATGCACCATAGAACATTAAAATAAAAGAAGATTTCATCCTTAAATGTCTAAAATATGAAGACATTGGAGTTAAATATGTAAAAACTTTAAAATATGTCTCCATGGTAGAACCATTTAATAAAAATAGAATAATTTTTTTGGGAGAAATGTTAATTGAAACCAATGAAAGAAGGAGTAGCACCAAAAAAGACACAATTGGACCACATATCATTAAATGGTTGTAATAATTAGTGTAATTTATGGTTCAATAAATTATTTGGTCTCTTGGATGTAATTAAAATAATTTTATTTTATTTAATTTAATTTCAAAAATTCAAGTACATGATATGAACAACCATAATTATGTCAATTTGTTTGTCAAATTCTTTGTATTGCTACCCTACACTCACATTCACCTCTTACAAAGAAAATTACATTGAGCATTTTTCAAATTTAAAAAGTGGGCATGGCCCATGCATGTTTAATAACAACACAATGAGTAGAAAAAAAATTGTTGTAGATACCATCTATTTTAATTTTTTGCGAAAATGCATTGTTAGCGCATGCTAGACTGTTAGTGGCACACTCTTTAGGAAAAAGATAATAATCTATATATAATGAACAAGTAGGGGTTTAGAAACATTCCATGTTAAAAGGCATAAATATATATGTATATTAAAAATGCATATAATTAATTGGGCTTAATGATAAAGTTAATCTGCACATGATGATGTTGCAAATCATTACCATAAATCTTTAAAAAAATGGTTGATTCAAACTATACCTGCTCTACTTTTCTTCTTCATGTAATGAAAAATTGTTGAGATTATTATAGTTATAAATATTTTTTAATTTTTTATTTAATATATCAAATGCATACAAAAATGCATGAAAAGGCAAGAAATTATATCAATTGTTATGAAGTGTGTTCACTAATATTTGTTGTAGAAAGAATAGTAGAAGGCAAAAGCCTTATAATCCTATACTTAAAAATTAATATGAAAAAAAAATTTGGAATTTTTAAAATAGAACATCAATATTTTTTAATTTATATCACATGATCATATTAGAGTAAAATTTGAAACCTTTAGTATTGTAATAATACAAAAAAAATTAGGGATAAATGCAAACCAATAAATTTATATAAAGAATGTAATGTTAACTATATATATATATTCTATTATATGAAAAAAATTTTGACTGACAATTTATAAAATTTAAACATTCAAAGATTAAAAGTAATAAAATAATTATTTGGAAAATGTTTTTTACTACATCTTGATTCGATGTTTGTATAACTTTAAATAAATGACAAAGTAGAGGAATAATTTCAAACTTGTCCCATACTATTCAAATTCATAAATATTTAAATAAATAATCAAATATGATGCATGAGGTGTTACACACTAAAATAATAATAAAAACACATCCATTCATATTGGAATTCTAATATTAGTAAAAACACACACCTGATATGTTGCATATTAAGGGCTATAAAGGGTTAAAAATAATAAAGCTATGAGAAAATTTATTCATGGTAAATTTATTCAAGGAGGGAGGAGGATTGGATCGTATTAATAAAATAAAAACCTAAAATTACATCATTTTCATATTTTTTCATGGATGAATAGTATATCTATATATGGCTATGGATTTGGCTTGTACATCTAGGGTTCGTAAGAAACCACAAATCTAGTTACATATATCATGAGCCCTAATAATGCTAAGATGATGACATATATTCTATGTGGTTTTTAAGTTTGTATACATAATTATATGAAAGTAAATATAAGGTTTTAAATAGCCTAAAACATATTATTAGTTGTGTATAAATAAAACTTTCCAACTATAAATCATATTCTCAGGTATTTTACATGACCAAATATCTAACACCCCTTCTCACTTAATTATTTGTTTATTTAAATATGATTGTAATTGTGCCTTTGGATGTTTTGAGAGTGATTGTGTAACTATTATCTTTTCCCTTCCACATGGATATTTGATAAGGAAGTTTATTCTATCATTTGTGTGCCTATGATTTGAATTGTGCCTTCCCATGAAACTTGACACTTGATTTTTACTCCATAATTCTATTTATTCCAAGCCTATTATCAATCAATTATATTCCTAATCTAAGAGGGTGAAAAATATTTTATATTATTGGGATTTTACATTTGCAGGGTGGCTGTTTTTCCACATACAAATAGGTATAATCATTTTGGATCATTGAGATAACCACGGGCTCTAGAAACTGATATGTATCCCCTGTCAATGAATTTATATGTACTTCAAGATTTAAATAAGATATTCTAATAAGCATTATCTAGTGTTTGATCCCTAATCCTTTTTAGCTCAAGATCATTAAATGATAGCCTTAACCTAGGTGATATGCATGCAATCTAAATAACATTGTGATGTTAATAATGTTGTGACATGAATTTGAGCCTTTGTTGTTTCTTAGAAAATTTATGAGATTTCAAGGCTTCATGTAACATTTCTAGTTATAAATATATATGGTTCAATCTCTACATAATTGTATTTATGTCTACTCATGCTCATAGACAAGTTATTATATCTACTATCAATTTCTATCATTAACTTATTTAACTTTATTTTTAATTAACATTTTTGGGTTTTTATACTAAGTGTTAAATATTTGTGTAGGTTATTTGATGAAAATGGGATTTTTTAATTATTTGAGGTGAAGTTTAGCTGCATCTTCTATATTGTTTCTTTTTTTTGAAAAGTACATTTTTCAAAATAGGAACATTAATCATCATTTAAATCAAGCTTTGCATGTGATAATAAATCAATCAATTAGTGAATGAAGTTTTGTATTAATTATTAGTAATTTTATTCATAAAATATATTTATTATGTTTAAATGATAAGGTTTCAAGGCCAAAACAATTGGTTACTTTAATCTATCAAGAATTACTTTGGGAATATTTCCAATTTGTGATATGTGTTTTTAGTAATAAGTTCTAATAATTGTATAGCATTCATTTACCACGAGTTTATATTTAAAATGTATGATTATTTTGATATTAATTGATTTTAGGTTGTAAATTTTCTTCATCTTCAAAGACGTAAAGAATATGGTTTTTTTAATTTTGAACTAGTTAATTTTAAATTAATGGGTTCTAAATACTATTATGGATAGTCAACGTTTGTCCAACTTTGATACAATCTCAATTTTTAATGTTTAGAATTATATATTTTAAAGTATTTGGAGACTTGACTCATCATCTATATTTATAATATCTTTTTTTTTGGAGTCTGAAAAATATATATTATGATAAATTTTCTAGCACCTTTCCTTTTGTCACATCAATAGGTGGTCATTTGTATTAACTTGGAATAATTCTAACCCAAAAAAGAACTTATTGTGTCTAATCCATAATTACATGGTTTTGGAAAATATATAATTAAAAGGATGTTAATGATCACTTATACTTCATTGAAAAAATATTAATTGCACAAGATTATGCTTTAATTAAAAAAAATTGTAAACACCCTTCACAAAATTTTATTGCTATTATTGTTTCTCGGCTTATGTTATCACAATAAAATTATAAGATTTTGTGCTTTTCTTGTTTTTATTTAGTATTCTTTTACTTTTTCATAGTTTTTATTTAAATTCTAAATTAGGAACATATCTAAGGCTAGAAGAAAAAGAATTATACATAGCTTTTGGACATAAAATTTCTCATGTTAGATTCACTGATTTATTAAATGTTCATGAAAAGAGCTTGCCTATTATTCACAATTATATTTCTAATAAATAATATTTATAATAATTTAGTTTCTTATCAAAGGAGAGAATTTGGAGATCTTACCCAGTTATTGGGGGATGAAGAACCTTACATTTCACTTTTTTATATTCATTAAGTGGAAGAAAAAGCATAAGTTATCTTATATACTTATAATCTTTTCTAAATTAATCTAGAAATATTAGTCTAACATAATGACATACATTTTTTATTATCAATCCTCTTGAAAACCACTTTCAATTTTTTTTTGAGTAATAAGGATCACTTCATCAAACTCAAAATATAATTCTATCTTTTCAAATTTTATTCTTACCATGTATGTATTAACTCTTAATTATAAACCTATCTAAAAATTTATGTACGTACATCCATTAGAAAATATTATAATATTTGAAAAAATGTTCCTCTATTATAAGTATTATGATTAGAAACTATATGTTCCTTTATCAAATTTTTCTAACTTATAAGTCCTTAATTCGTTGATACAACCTGTAATTCATTCTCTTATAATTTTCTACACCAACATGAAGTGTAAATAAATATGAAACACATATTATATCACCAATATTATATCTATAGTATTAGATATTACCAATGACTAACATTTCTTATAATTAAATAAAATTTTATCACATTCATTAATATAGGTTGTGTAACTAAAATAAAACACATATATTTTAAATTATGTAAAGTTCCATGTATATTCCTCATGCAACTATTTGATTCAATACTTTCATCAATATAATAGAGTGAACCTTAACCTTTATTGACCATCATAAAAGGTATATATTAAATATTATTTATCTTAGAAATATACCACATAATTGTGGATGATGAATACTTTATTTAGTATTTAATTTTTAATCTTAATATTAAACAAATTTATGATTATCTACAACATAATACATTTAGTCAATATCTGAGTATAAAATATATAGGAGAAAATAACTCATTTATAATATGGGTTCCAATAGACTATACTACAAGGTCTAGACAAGAAAGGTGGTCTAGACAACAACAAGGACTTTTGCCAAGAAAAATATTCATCTCAAATTTTGACAACTTATAAATAATAAATATGGCTTTCATTATATAAAATGATATTAAAATATTATAACATATAATTATTACATAGTTGATAAAAATGAAAGTAACATTATAAAATCCATGCACAATTTTTTCATTGGGTTGAATAACTTATATGGTTCTTTTGAATTATGGAACAACTACCAAATTTTAATATATTAAAACTCAATGTGAAAACATTACATGGCCCTAACATACTATAAATAACACAAATTGATCATCTCATCTAGAGAACGTAACTATTTACAAACCATTGTTCATCATACAAATGACAACTATATAACATGACTACAATTAAATTGTGGAGACTTGAACATCAGGGTGATACAAGAACTGAATTGTTATGTTCCATTATCATAATAATTAAGTTATCTCATGTGAAATGAGGACCATTTTAGTATATCAAGTATAAAATAAATAGTGTAACCCAAGCTATTTATATCTATATCAACAATCATCATGGAAATTTTTTTTTGAGTCATGCCTTACCAATGCCAACAACCCAGTTTTTCCAAAGATTCAAATAAATAATAAATTTAAGTTAAATATTAACTAATACAATATAAAAAAAATCTTATTAACCATATATAATTATTTTTTAATATTTCTAATTTTAGATGAAATAATATTATTTTATTTCTTGGAATGTGGATGGAAGTATGGGACAGTTCATTGTTTAAAATAGTAGGTGGAAAAGATAGTCTATCTATTGGTATAGTTAAGGGTCATAAATAATTTAAATATATTACCATATTTCAATAAATTTCAAATGATGAAACTATTTCATATCTTTTCATGTTTTTATGCAATAAGGGGCATTATAAATTTTTTATGCAAGAGTAGATTTGGAAAGTTGTAAGAACAAATGTGGACTTTAAGTGGAAACTAAATAATTTGTAGATAGACATAACTAATTCAAATGTATTAGAATGATTTTCTAATGTTATATTAAATGGACATGGTGTTGAGGAGAATGAACATAAAAATACAAGATTTGATGAAGAGTTAGTCTAATATAACAAGATACAATTCCTAACTCTGAATTATTGAAATTATGGAGAAAAACTTAAATATGTTGGAGGAGTTCATTATAGTTAATATTAGTCTTAAATAATATTCTATAGATGAAAAAAAATAAATGAATATTTATTGCCATGATTTTAGGCTTGATTACGAATCAAGGAATTTATCCTTGGTATCACAAACAATTATTAACTTAAAAAATAATACCATGAAGTTAAAAATACATCAAGATAATATTAAAATGGTTGGTAATATGGATGTTCCTTCATGCACATAAAATCCATTGCTAAGGCTATTTGGTCACCAATTTTAGATTGAATATGATTTCAAACTTTTAGATGATTTCAAGAAGAAACAAGAGGTAATCAAGATTAGCTAGAGATCCATTTTGTAAGTTGATTCATAAGGTATTAAAATAGATGAGTAAGTGTACCAATTACCATGACATCAATTTGTATTGGAGCTTATAAGATCTAAGAAAAATAAGTAGATAAAGAGGATCAGATCTTGAAGACCCTATTGGAGGAAAATTTGGCTTCCATTCAAAGGTACATGTAATTGATATTTGATGTTTTATTTGAAGTGAATATTATGAAATTTATTGAGATTTGGCAAGACAAGAGGATAAATATAATTATAATAGCCTTTGAGGAATGTAAAAAAGATAAAGTGCTTAGTAAATCTCAAGAATAAGAAGACAATGATGCTCTAGAGATGATACAAGGTGAAACAAACTTGGAGCACGTAAGGCAGAAAAGATATTTGTAACTTTTTCTATTTTGCATTTGTTAAATTTGTTGTAGACCATTAAATTAAGGAGAGACTAATTGAATTGATTAAAAATGACTAAGATAATAGTATGAAAAAGACCTAGGTGAGGACTTATGGAGACCCAAAATACCAAGGTGAGGATCTTGGTGACGGAGTAATAGACTAGATGAAGAAAAAGACAGAGTTAAGTAAATAAATAAACTTAAAAGAAGAGATAGAGTTGATTAAGAAAAATTTGGAAATATTACAGTAGATATTTGAAGATTAAATTCAAAATCAAGAGGGGAACGTGTTCAAATAAATAGTTAAGTGGCTAGTGAAATAGATTTTTGAAAGGAGAATAAATCAAAAAGAGAAAAGGATTTTTAGAAAAAATATTAATGATGATATAAAGGAAACCTAAAGAAGAGAGAGTGGAGGTAACCAAACCTTAAATTTTTTATTTTAACAATGTATTTGAGAGTGCATTTGTATAAAAGGATATATATTTTGATAAAAATAAGTTTAATAGATAATGGTGTTAAATTTGATTAAGGTAAGATTAAGGTAAACATTGTTTTATGGATAATGGTGTTAAATTTGATGAAGCATTATGTTATTCATTAGTAGATCATAAAAAATATAGAGTAGATGAAGTAAATAGAATGATAGTCAATGAAAAAGAACAACTGCTAAGCCTATTAAAAGGATTAGACAAGAATGAGTATTTGAGAAATGAAGTTTTTGACTCTTTGTTTGTCTATGAGAGTCTAGAATAGTTGGAAGAGTAGATAAGAGCATTAGAGAATGATTTAAATATAGGAATAGTGTAATGCGAAGTAGAAACCTGATTTGGAGAGTGAAGGTAGAAAAAGTAAAGATGAAAGGCCAAAAATGTAAAATGAGACTCAAAAGTCTCATTTTTTTATATATGACTATTGGTTGATTTGTATTTGTGCAGGTTTAGCAGCTAAGGAGGAGAAAATTGAAGAAAAAAAAACTTTTAAGGAAGCTCAATTGAAATAAGAACAAGAAAAGATTATCATATTATAAGATGAAATCAATAATAAGTATAAGTAAAAGAAGCTTACTATATAAAAGAAGAATAATATATCAAAGAGTGTTCCATTGCAATACAACTAGAGGAAAAAGAAGAAACATTTAAACTAGAGCTCAAATTTCTTTACCTAGCAAATCTGATGCATGTGCATCATCTAGAAGGATGTATATAAGGTCTTGTTAATTGTATTAGATTTCCTAACAAGATGTTTTAGTCATAATAACCATTATTTGAGGTAATAGAAGCGTGTATTCTATATTTTAGGGTCTTTGGAGAGTTTCCCTCCAAAATTCCAAATTTAAAAATCTATATATTTGTAAAATATGAATAAATGTTATTATACAAGGTTTGTAATGAATTAGAAATGATGTGTTGATAGACTAGGGATTTATATAGGTGTCTTATAAGTTTTGTATAAGTCAAAGTCATCTAGAAAAGCTCAAATAAAGCAAATGTAACAAAGTTCATAAAAGGTCATTTACTATCTTAGTCTTTAGTATTTGAAGGAGAATATCAACCAAATTTAGACACTACAAGATTGGGAGAATCTCCAAAAACCTAATAAAGGTATAATATAACCATAAGGAGAAATTTAAGACATTTACAAATTCATAAATTGATCAACTTTTTATTGTTATAGGAGGAATGACAAACTGTAGTCTAGAAATAGAGTTTTGTAAGTATTGAAGTGGAAATTTCTTGTCAATAAAATACATACTTAGTTTGAATTTTTTAAAATGATATTTTTTAAACCTGAAATAAATTTAATGTTCCTTATTTTAGTTGATTTTATGCACAAATTATAGGTTGTCTCATTAAAACTCCTTCATACCCTTTTTTTTTGAGAATATACAATCACTACATTCATTTGAATTATGTATAAACATGTGCATGAGTTAAATTTTAGGATTAAAATAGTTTAAAATTTATTTCAAGATTATTTTAAAAGTTTTATAATTTTTCAAAACACCTTAGGATTCATGAACTATTTTTAACAAGTTCTCAACTTTTAGAACCTAGAAAAACCCTGAAATAGGGTTTTAAGAAATAAATTTGATCATAGCTTTAATTCCAACTAGTGTTATTCCTCCAAATTTTGAGGGAAGTTTGAAAAATCCATTTTGGAACTATTTATATATTTTTTTTAATGATATCATATAAAATATTATACATCTAATTATGTAAAAAATTCTTGTAGGTGTCTATCGAGGAACCTAAAATAGAGCAAGAATTGAAAGTTTTAATTCATTATTTGACTCCAAAGCTTATTTAAAAGAATCACCATATTAGATAATAATTATAAAATAAATCTACAAGGTTTTATAAGTCAATGATTATTTTAGATATTCCAAAACCTATTGAGAATTTAAATCAGGCCTACACAAGCCTAAAGAATAGAGTTGTCCCTAAACTACTCTTCTAAGAAACTAATAACTTCAAAACTAGTTTCTTATCAATATGAAAAAACTATAAATATATATAAGGTAAATTAAAATCTTTACAATAAGATCTAGGAGATATGACATCTCTTTTTCAAGACCAAATAGGCACATATACTATTTAGTAGTAGATTGAGATTGAGAGAAGTTTTATGATCTTTAAGTGATCTCAATAGTGTTTTGAACTTGTGAAAAAGTTTATATTGGTACACTAAAATTTTATTATATCATTTTATATTGTCCTTGTTTTAAATTAATACATGAGAAATAAAATAACCCTAGAACTCATCTATAGAAGATTGTGTTTAAGACTATTGTAGTTACTTATCAAGAAAAGGTAGAGAAGAGTTTTTTTGAGTCAATATGATTGTGTGTGTGTGTGTGTGTGTGTGTGTGTGTGTGTGTGTGTGTGTGTGTGTGTGTGTGTGTCTGTATTCATCCTTTTAGATATTTCCCAAAAAGAATATAAGTATTTAATCTTGTGTTTTGTTACAGGTCGTTAAGAAATATAATTAGGCCTAATAGGTCTATAAAGGACAAGTCTAGCTTCTTAAGTTGAACTTATTGATATTTCCCAAAAATAATATAAGTATTTAATCTTGTGTTTTGTTACAGGTCGTTAAGAAATATAATTAGGCCTAATAGGTCTATAAAGGACAAGTCTAGCTTCTTAAGTTGAACTTATTAATGATCTCAAGGATACTAAAAATATTGATTAAAGAATTTAATTAAGACCCTCATAACCTTATTCAATAATTTATAATTTGGTTAAGAATTGACACTAATGGTCTTGATCAAAAGTATATTATAGTATTGTTAATGAATAATCTTTTTAAGGTCAATGAGAGTGTGATTTTTATTACTTAGGGGTTGAATAAGGTATTTTGAAGAAGATCACATTTGTGCAAGTGAAAATTTTATTTTGATTCATTGGAAGTGTCTTTTGATCTAAATACAAAGGTTTAGGAGTCTTTTTTTGTAAGAAGTCAGATGATAATACTAAGTGTAAGGTTGTTAGTCCATTAAGACCAATACAAAAAATAATTTTGAGATAGTCAATTGGTATTCAAGATTAGGCAGAGATCCATTTTTCAATTTTATTTAAAAGGTATTGAAATAAATGAGTAAGTGGACCAGTTACCATGACATCAACATGCCGACCAAAAAAGGACATGCCAGTTGAGGTTTTGAATGTTGTTATAGGAGTAAACCACTCTTTGGATGCCATACCAACTATAATTTATTTTTTAGATCCTAAAACAACTTAAAATATCTGTAAAAAATTATTTCTTGGTCAGATAGGAGTAATCTTCTCATTTTTGTTTATTTGGACAACTACAAAGGAAGGAGGAGGATTTATGACTGCATAAGGTACACCATTTTTCAAAGTATACATAGGTTCATGATAATTAGATTATTTTTATTATTAAAGTTTTATGATAAGTATTAAAACATCCAATCAAACTTTAAAGTGCATTTGAGTTAAAAACAAATTAGGAAAATCATTTAAAAAATATAACAAACTTGAGACAAATTGATTTTGTTTAAAAAATTACTTAGAGAATCATAATTATTTATAGTTATAGGAACCCATAAAGCCACAATGATTTAAAATTGATCACATTGTCTAAGTTTACGTCCTTGTCAACATAGAAAACTAAGTTTTGTAAATGGATCTATACAACTCTAGATTTAATTATTATTATCTTTTTAAAGTAATTTGGTAAAAGATGAAAACTTTCAAATATCACAAACTGTATACAATCTTTTGCTAAAAAAACATAAATTTGTCTCATTTTAGGTTTAATTATGTGTCTAACAATAATTTCTATAATAGTCATTATAATTTTTCCAATTTAGTTTTTTCATGGAAAGCTAGGTAAGAATGACTAGTTTATGATATATTATTTTGCTAGATTCTCATAAATTGAATGTGAAAAACTTTAGCATGTAGAGTTATAGGATATTTATAATAAGTAATAATTATAGAATGTATTAGATTATCCTTTGTAAATAATTTAGACAAGTTGATAAACTCGATGACTATAATAAATGTCATCATGTGGTCCTCATGTTATTAAAACTATATGTAGTATACAATTTAATTACAGAAGTTAGAAATGTTGATAGTGTGCTAGAATTATGAAAACACCTTAATAAAAAATATTAGGATTTTTAATATTTTAGAATTTTGTATTTAAAAAACATTTTATTTTCCAATATAATTCAAGAAGGTGGTTCTATTTATGAATATTTGTTATAGTTAAAGGATATATGTGATAAGTTGAAGGCATCGGGGAAACCTATAGATGAATAAGACCTCTTTTCTTTGGTTATGTAGAATTTATTATCTTCTTATGATTCTTTTTAGAGTTATTACACATGTTTATAGAAACACAGACATTGGACTTTGATTAGTTATCTACACTTCATATACAAAAGGAATGATAACATGAATAGTCCATAAATTCAAACTCTATAGCTTTAGAAAGTGATTTTGTATCAAAAACAAAAGGTAAGGGTAAATGGTCAGTAAATTTTTTTTATTAAAATAATAATGGAATTGATTCTAAGAAAACTAAATGGAAATAATTATGTTGTAAGCAATCAAGTCATTTTAAGAAAGATTATTGAAAGATAAAATATGATATGGCTAATTAAAATAAGAAATCTATACATTCTAATATTGAAGAAGAAGCAAAATCCATCTATTTAATTTGCCTTTTTATCTCCATAAGACCAATTATGTGAGTCACTATATTGGTTCTTTGACTTAGGAACTTTAAGACATCACATGTCTCAGTGTGATTGGTGTGTACACTTTAATGAGGATAATAGTAGTAATGAAAATGTTTCCTTGGGTGATGGATGAACACATGAAATTAAGGGTTGTGGGAATTTACATTAACAATGAGTACAAATATATATTTAAGATATGTATCAGATGAGAATAAAAACATTTTATCTATCAGTGAAATTACTAAAACAAATAATTTGTTGTTAAGTTTAAGGGAAACAAATGTAATATCACTACACTAAATTTTAAGCTTATTGTTATTTATATAAGGGAAAGGGGTATGTATAAACTTGTAGTTACTAAATAAATAGAAACATTTACTTTAGTAATAATTGAGTAGTTTGTCACTCTCTAGCATGATAGGTGTTGTCATTTGAGTTATCAGTAATTACAAATTTCAAGTAATAATAAAATCATGCATAGAATCTCTTCTATTAAGGAAAATAAAAATGTTTGTCAAGGTTTTTCAATTTAGTAAACATGTCAATTAACCATTTCCTACTAATAAAACATGGAGGGTAGAATGTGTCTTAAATTTTTTACATGCAGATCTTTATGTTCATATGAAAACTAACATTGTATTTGACGCATTTTATTTCTTTTTGATAGTTGATGATTTCTCTCAAAAAATGTAGGTGTACTTTATTAATACTAAATTTGAGTGTTTTGCTAATTATATTGCATGGAAAAAAATGATTTAGAATCATACAGGTAGAAACATAAAGACCTTTAGGTCATACAATGGTGGAGAATTTATCTCCTAGCAGTTTAATGCAAAATTCACAAAGGAAAGTATACACATGCAATATACTACTCATTACACTAACTGCATAGTGGAGTACTAGAAAGGAGAAACATGACTATTATAGAGATGGAATGGTGTATGGTGAAAATCATGAATGTATCTTCTCATTATTGGGTATAAACTAGCAATATTTAAGTGTTTATAATAAATAAGAATCCTTGTAAAGATATGCAGGATATTACTCCTAAAAAATCATGGTCAGGAAGAAAACCTCATGTAAGTGATTTTTGCATTTTTAGTTGCATTGATTTTGCATTAATTCCTAAAATGAAAAGAAGTGGTTTAGATGTAGAAAGTAAAAATTAAATGTTTGTTGGCTATAATGAGAATTTCAAAGCATATAGGTTACTAGATATCTCTTAAAATCAAATAATTGTGCATAGAGATATCACAATAAATGAGAAAATTATATGTTTATCAAAATATGTTAAACTTATAGATACTATTAATCTTTGGATTCTTACTTATTAATGTGAATCATGTTCTAGTACCAAAATGGCACATGACTTAAAAAAGCAAACACCAGAACAATCTAGCTCCATGGAAGGTCCTAGTGACACAACATGTGGTTCTACAAGTCAACATAAATGAGTAAAATGGTAATATAACACAATGAAAAATATTTGGTAAGAGGATTTCCTAGTTTATTTAGAAGTTAGATCCACAATATTAGGGAAATAAGTGGTAAATAATCATAAAAAGGTAATTTTTTCTCTCAATACCAATGTTTCATAGGTTTTTTAGCCCAATACTTATGTAGATGTTAAAGGGATGTTAGAATGGGAATATACCATGAAAATTGAGTATAATAGACTCATAAAAAATGGTACTTGATTTTTGTCTGAGCCACCCCAAAGTAATAAATATACTTGTTGAAAATGGATTTATAAGTCAAAATGTTACTCAAATCGTTCTTTAGGCAAATATAAAGCTCATCTTGTTGCAAAAGGGTATGTACAAGAAGGAATAAATTATGAAAAAATATTTTCTCTTAAAACTAAAATAATAATATTTAGAATGGTTATATCTATTTCTACTCAATTTGTTTGGCAGGTATTTTAGATCGATGTGGAAAATGCTTTTTCTTAATGGAGACTTAGAGGTGGAAATGTATATGGTACAATCATATGTATTTCAGATTATTGGTAAATAACATCTTATTTTCTAGTAAGTGAAGTCCTTGTGTGGACCTAACTAGGCTCCTTGAGCCTAGTACATAGACAAATATCTTATAGATTCAATTTTAAAAGGTGTGATGCAGAATCTACTCTCTATGTTTTAAAAAAATGGGTATGACATAGTAATTATAGTTGTATATGTTTAAGATCTTTCCATCACATGAAGCAACAATGATTTAATTAAATAGGTTAAAGCTAACATATTATCTATATTTGAAACGACTAATCTAGGCATGCTTCAATATTAAATAATTGTGGATTTTTTATCGTATTAAAATTATGGGCACCTTAATTTTATAAATCAAACAAAATATGCCCAATATTTGTTAGAGAAATTTATAGTGAATGATTTTTTTCAAATATATACACATATGGAAGTTAGGACAAAACTCTCAACTAAAAATTATTCACCACTTCTCAATGAAATGCTTTATTAGTAATGAGTATGTAGTTTTATTTATCTTACTATAACTAGGCACAATTTATATTTTACGATAAGTTATCACTCTCACTTCATGGATAAATGACAAGAACATTGGAAAGGTAAAAAGTGT
Source organism: Torreya grandis (assembly GCA_037957365.1). Classification (NCBI taxonomy): domain Eukaryota; kingdom Viridiplantae; phylum Streptophyta; class Pinopsida; order Cupressales; family Taxaceae; genus Torreya; species Torreya grandis. The sequence goes on from JARHVA010000582.1 coordinate 2,366,009, forward strand.
TTTCTCAGATATGTCAAATGTAATCTTGACTTTGGCATTATGTATAAAAAATATGTTAAATTTTTACTAATAAGAGATACTGATTCAGATTGCATAGAATAAATTGATTCTAGAATTTATATAATAGGTTATTTTTTCACTCTTGGTTTAAGAGCCTTTTGATAGTAGATTAAGATTCAAAACATAATAGTTTTGTATTTCAATGAAGTAGAGTATAAATTAATTGTTAGTATTGGTAGAGAGTTGATGTGGATTCAGTTAATATTAGAGGATCTTCAACATGATTTATTGGTACCTACATCTATCTACTATGACAACCAAAGTGTTCTAAAGATGGTGAAGAATTCAATATTTCATGTTAAGATAAAGCACATCAAAGTTCACCAACAATATATCTGATAAATTTTTTTTAATGAATACATAGGCCATTATTATTGTCCTACCTCTAAATAACTGATTGTTATAATGATTAAACCTTTTGTAAAGAAAAATTTGTAAAATTTTGAAATAAGCTTGGAGTTCTTTTAGGTTCAATAATTTATAGAGGATATTTGAATAATTATTTAAACTTAATTAAAATCTTCATATTTCCATATCTTATTTTATGGTTTATTTAACCATTTTTTTAAATTTGTTTCTCAGGTAAGTCTATTTTGACTTAGCATTATAGGAACCTAATTTGTTATAGGATCTTGTTGCTTGCCCATATATTAGGCTATCTATGTGGTTAATAAGACATACCATATTCTTGGTATTTATATCTTTTTGCAATTCTACATGATCTAATTCTATCTCAATAAGGTAGTCCCCAAATTCAAGCTTCATCGATATTGGGATAAAACTCTTTGAATAAATAACATAGTCTATCAAGCTTTGACCATTTTCTAATTTTTAAAAGTAATGTTCCTTGAATTCATCCATGTTCTAATTCCATTAAAAATAACCTTGTCATATAAACTACATAGTCCTAATATATTTGATCAAAACCAACCTATAATTTTGATGTTTATTAGTGTTCCCTTATTGCATATGGTGGGTGAGTTGGGTATGTTGTTTCACATCCTAATTTGGTTCAACATTTTTCTTAAACAACGTATTAATTTTTTATTTACTTTTTCAATTCAACTTTCTTGGGTTCAAATTAAATCTATGACCATCTACCCACATTTGTGTTGGTAATTCTATAATGTTAATTTTTTTAATGAAATATTTATGTTACTTTTCATGATGAATTTTCCTAACATTTCTTAAATTGTTTTTTTTTCCATTATTTTTTTATTTGATAGGGTGAAGTGCAAGTTTTAAAAGGACCTATAACATAATATAAAGGATATTGAAATTAAGATCAAATGAGGCACCTCAGCAGGTGGCCCAAGAAGAACAAAGAAGCCAAAATATAGCTCAATCAAGCCTTCCAAAATAATAAACTAGTCTACAACAAGAAACCAATTGGAAACAGAGAGCCTTTCATAAAACCTTTGTTTCCACAAAACTACCACACAACAACCATAAATATCTTTCCTCCTAGGAGGAAACTGTTGGTATAAACATACTAGAGGCATGTCATATCCCATTTTATATGCATGCAATAATTTACTTACATATTTCAATGTGGTGTGCCATATAAACTTAGTTGGGTAAACATTTTACATTTATTTACTATCGAATGTTGCTATGATTGAGAAACTAAATGACTACATTTTTAAGATGATTATTATTATCCATTATACTATTATGAGACTTAGAGTGATTAATGATTTGTACATGGACTTAACATAAATTTTGACATTGAGTTATGTAGAACAAAAAAAAACATATTTTCAAGTAATGAAGGGATGTTTTAATGCCCTAACATTACATTTTTTGTATGTATGTATGTATGTATACGTGTATGTGTGTGTGTAAACCATTAACAGGTCTCATCTTAGTATGTGTTTGTAGCACAGGTTAGTCCAACCCTATAGAGAGGGATGGTATCATCGAGGAGAGTTGGAATAGATAAGGTGTCAAAATACACACACACACACACACACATGTATCTATATGTATGTATGTATATGTATGTCTGCATATATATATATATATATATATATATATATATATATATATATATATATATATATATATATATATATGTATGTATGTATGTATGTATGTATGTATGTATGTGTATATATATACATATACATATACATAAATACATACATACATGTGTGTGTGTGTGTGTGTGTACTATTGATTTCTTGCTTCTATATATGTGTGTGTGTATGTGTGTATGTATGTATAAAATATTAATAGGGCTCATCTTAATGTGTGTTTGCATCACAATGCTTCCACATAAGAGAAAATTTGATTTCTCAATTGATATCTTCCCTAGTTCAGATGCCAAATCAAAATACCCTTATCAAATGATGATAACTAAATTATTCAGATTAAAGGATCAATTAAAGTAACAATTAGCCAAAGGTTTTATCCATCTAAGTGTATCTCTTTGTGTGCTTAAGTTATTTTTGTTAAAAATAAAAATGATCCCCTTAGGCTTTGTATTAACTATAGGATGTTTAATAAAGTAATAGTGAAGAATATATATACTTTACCATGCATTGATGATCTCTTTGATCAAATGTGAGGGGAAATAATTTTTTCCAAAATAGATTAGAGATTAGGTTACCATCAATTGAGGATTTAGGAAGGAAACATTCTAAAAACTGCTTTCATAATTCATTATGGGTAGTACAAGTTAACAGTTCTTCCTTTCAAAATTACAAATGCCCCAGTAGAATTCATGAACCTAATGAATAGCATATTCAATGAATATTTAGATAAATTTGTTTTGATACTTTTGGATGACATTTTTATTTATTCAAAATCTAAAGAGGAACATGTTCAACATTTATAGTTAGTGATGCAATGATTAAGAGAGAATATGATTTATGGTAAGCTATTTAAGTGTGTGTTCTTCTAGAAGAGAGTTCATTGCTTGGGATACATCATTTTAACTAAAGGTATTTTAGTTGACCATGTAAAGATTCAATCCATCATGGAATGGCCATCTCCTAAGAATGTTCATGAATTCTATAGTTTCATGGGCTTAGCTGGATATTATAGAATATTTTTGGAAGGATTTTCCAAGATAGGAAACCCAATCACTTATTTACAAAAGAAATACCAAAACTTTGTCTGTATAGACAAGTTTGAGAAAGTTTTTTAGCTCTTGAAAGATATGTTAACATCTACACCTATGTTAAAGGTTTTATACCCAAATGGAAATTTTATAGTGATTACAAATGCATCTGAAGAAGGATGTGTTGGTGTGTTTATGTAGGATAGCCATGTAGTGGCCCATGAATCCATAAAACTCAAGCTATATGAGTTAAATTATAAATCTCATGACTTAGATATAGTAGCTATTGTTCATGCACCATTAATGTGGTAATATTTTCTGTTAGGAAAACCATTTGAGCTCAGAGAAAATAATTTGGGTTTTAAATATATTTTTACTCAACCCAACCTTAATGCAAGACAAAGGCAATGGTCAAATTTTTTATGTGAGTATGACTTTGATATAGAATATATTAAGGGCAAGGAAAATAAATTATTAGATGCCCGTAGTTGGAGGAAATATATATTTTCCATGAAAATAGTGAGTATCACATTTCATGAACAAATTTATAGTCAATTAATATCATATGAGTTTTATAACTAGGTCAAGATTATTTTAGACACTAATAGTTAGGATCATAGATATGAGGGATATCAAATTGAAGGAGGGGGATTCCTTAGATTCAAGGGTAGGATTTATATACAAGACCTTGGTGGTTTATGAACCATGGTATTCGAGGAGGCAAATAGTGATCCTTACTCAAGTCACCTACGGGTGACTAAGATGTTAGCTGATCTCAAAAAGTTGTATTTTTAGCCAAGTCTCAAAAGAGATGTTATTAATTTTGTGATGAGATGTTTCAAGTGCTAGTGAGTCAAGGCTAACCACATGCATCCAAAAAGTTTGTTATATCACCATGAGCTTCCTAAAAGGAAATGAAAGGTTATCAATATGGATTTTGTGTAATTATTTCCCTTATCAAAGAATAAGCATGATGTAATCTTGGTTGTAGTGGAAAAAATCAGCAAGGTTGTACACTTTATTCTAGGAAATCTCATAGATGGATCTCCAGTGTTAGCAAGAAGTTTTGTGTAAGAATTTTTTAGATTACATGGAGTACCTAAGAATATCATTTTAGATCAAGATAATCAATGAATTCAAGGTTTGGCAGAACCTACATGAATATTTGGAAACAAAACTAAAGTTTAGTTATGCCTATCACTCTAAGACTAATGGACAAATAAAAAGGGTTAATCAAGTTCTAGAAGACATGTTTTGTATGTATTATATGGATCAATGATATAAGTGGAAGGAGTACTTTCCTTTAGTAGAGTTTACATATAATAATTCACATCATTCGAATCTTAATATGGAACCCTTTGAGGCACTTTTATGGCAAGAAGTGTCTTATACCCCGTAGTTGGGATAATCCATGCGATAGAGTTATCATTGGCCCAAAAATGCTATAGGATATATAGTAACAATTCAAGCTCATCCAAAAAATACTTTTCAAGGTTATAGATAGGGAAAAGATTTATAATGATAAGAAGAGGACTCTTAGGCTTTTTAAAGTAGGAGATAAGGTTTTTCTTATCGTAAAACCACAAAAAAGTTCTATCAAGTTTGAATTTTTTTTGAAACTAGCACCAATATATGTAAGAAGATTTGATGTCCTTTGAGGTTATTACCCTAGTTGCTTAAGACTTATACTACCACTAGCACTTGCTCGACTTCATAATGTTTTTCATATTTCTTTGCTAAAATGTTATCATGCAGATGTGTCTCATGTTATTTATTGGAAAACCTTACAGGGACAAGATTCAAGAGTAGTTCTATTAGATCCTCTAAAAATTATTAATAATTATAAAATAACTTTGTGAACTAGGGAATTCTCTTAGTGTAAGGTCTAGTGCGACCAATATTCTATAGAAATTTCAACATGGGAAGACTATGATGCAATCTACAAATCTTTTCCACATATTCTTACTAAGTTGATTATTTTTTAGTAGTTATCAGGCCAAGGTCTCCTCCAATGGGGTAGGATGTCATATCTTATTTTAATATGAATCTAATAATTTAGTTATGCATGTCAACATGGTGTGCCACATAAAGTTATCTAGATAAACTTTTAACAAATATTTACTATTAAATGCTGGTATCATTGTGAAATTAAGTAACTACATTTTTAATGCATTATACTATTATGAGACTTAGAATGATTAATGATGTGCACACGGATCTAATGTAAAATGACATTGAGTAGTGTAGAGTAACCAAACATATGTGTAAATGATGGACAAATGCATTAATGACATAACATTACATTTCATTCTAGTTTATATATATATATATATATATATATATATATATATATATAAACTGTTAATGGGTCTTGTTTTAGTATGTGTTTTCAACACAGGTTACTTCATCCCTACAGTGAGGGAGGGTATCATCAAGGAGAATTGGAATATATAAGGTGTTAAAAAATAATAAAGATGATTGTCGATCAAGTGAACTAAGCATGCCATAGGGATTCCATAGATGGATTTTTTGTAGTGCTTACTTTTTGACTAACCCTCTTTCAGTACATTAAATTTTTAAGCTAAATTAAATATAATTACCCTTTATAAAGAAACTGAAGGACTTTAGCTTGGCCTCGAACATGCATGACCAGTTAGAAGACATCAAATGATTTTAGTTAAAAATATATTTTACCGCATTGTAGGAAAAGATATATTAAAAAAGAAGGATTTTAGACTTTTAATTCTCTTTCAAATCAAATCTTCAACTTTCAACCAATACAAAACCATTGGGGGACAAAAATAAAGTTGGTATTAAATCCAACATTGACTAAAATTACTATTTTATCCTACTACAATCCCCCCTCACCCATTGCACCACATGGGGGAATAGTGAATTAGATGAAGTAAATAGTGAAGTTGGGTGAAAAGAATTAAATTCTTGAATCTATTTATTGGTTTGTGGAATGTCAAACAGGCAAGGAAGAGAGGAATGGTTTAATAGAGGAAAGGAGGAAAATGTATCAAAGAAGAAGAGAGAATGCTTTGGAGAAGATAGAAAGGTTTTTGACAACCATTTTCCTCTAAGGCAAGTAATTTTAATCTTATTTTTCCTTAATGTCTAGTGTTAATCTATGTATGCCAAACATATTGTTGTATAGAATGAAACTAGGCATCAAGTTTACCTTTGGAAATTTTTTGTTGGTTAGCAAATAATTTTTTTTTTATGAACTAACTTTGGGACATATTTTTATATGTTTAAGTAATGGAGTATCTATTTTTTCCTTAAGAAGAAACTATAGTTTGTTGATATATTTCTTGGCTTAGTATATTTTGAGTCCATTTTAAACCTATTTTTGGTGGCCTTTATCTATTCTTATAGGATCTCAAAGCTTGTAATACAATATTTTTTTGTATTATTTATAAATAAATATTATTTTCATTATATAGTGACATCTCATGGAACTGCTCTTTTTCTATCTTCGAATGTGCTTCTGTATCCTTTAGAGTCAATATTTAGACCCAATGGATCCCATCATGGATTTGTATATTTTACTTATTGGTTATAATTTTTGTCTATATATGAACTTACAACATCACTCATTCATTAGAATATCAAAATTTAGAATTTAGGAAGAATCCAATCCCAGGATTAGTAATATAGTATAGAACCTTTTTTTCATTGGAAAAATTTAGTAAGTTCAAACTAACAAATAAAAAATATAGAGAATAAATATTACCTATTAAAGAGAGATGCCTTGGAAGAAATTCTTGAGATGTGGACAAAAGTAAGATAACTATTATTTTTTTCATCTTAGGCAAACTAGCTAGATGGGCGCAAAGCTATAAGGAGTCTCCATGTTTTGACATCTTTAAAAAAACATGAAATTTTAGTATCTAACACCTATTGTATTGATTAAAGACAAATCTCCACCCAAATAATTTCTAAACATGGATCCTTAGTTCTCCAACATACTTGTGTGCTAGCAGATGTATTTATCTTTGTTTTGTATTGGCTATAATAGGTATGGCATTTGGTAGTTGTCTAATTCTTAAATTTTCAATGACCCCTTTTATTTTGGGATTAATACATGTCAACTTCAATCCCTTTCTATTTTCCCATTGCAGCATGGCTTTGCCTTTACTGAGTCATTCCATTATGTGGAAAAACAAAATGCATAAACAATCTTTCCTAAATTTAATATTTTGGCCAATTTTTTAACTTTACTATTATTTGTCATAAATATTTGTATTCTTTGATAACTTTAAACTAGTTTATAAGGAGTAATGTGTGACAATAATAATGAGTTTGACTAAAGTTATAAAAATAAAAGGGCATTTGATAAAAATAAATAAAATGAAATATTCTTCATAAACATGAATTTTATATTAGGGAATGGAGACAAAGGATAATATATTAATAATTGTGATTCTCATTACATCTAATCCAGTATAATCATATTATATCATATTAAAATGTTATTAAATAAGATTTTAGATAAGAGCATTATGAATATTAATCTGATCAAATTAAGGAATTTTTTTTTTTACTAACCTATTACTATCCAGTTACCTCCAATTAATTTTTAAAAGAAACCTAAAAACCATAATCCTTGATGGACATCACAGTAATGCAAGACCTAGTTTGATAATTAAATGATTGTCTATGCTATGAATTCTTTGAATGGAGTTCTTGGGTTACCATTAAAAATTATCACTATTTATGAATATATTTGAAAATGATATGGTTTTAGGAATGGAATATTAATATATTTTACCTACTTTTTATAGTAAACCAATAATGACATTTTAAATGGGGTTAATAGCATCATGTAAAAATGGATAGATATGAATAATCATCATCTTGACTTTACTAGGTTTATAACTATCATAACCATCATCAAATTGTAATTAAAGGTGAGAATGACCCTATTAAGCATCAAAACATAGAAATCAAAAGTAACAAAGTAGTTTAAAACAAGCTTCCTATCTTACTAAACTAATCATTCCTTAGCATATAGAGAAGTTGATGGTTTATGTGGGTGGTTTGGGACACTCTTGTAAAGTGTTATCTCTTAAGTACATTCTTAATAAAAATAAATAACTGGTAATAGGGATTATCTAAACCTAGTAACTATGAGATCTATAGGACAGGGAAACATTGGGACAAGAGTAGTGGTTGTGAGATGTGTGGTCTAAGAGATGGGAGGGTATTTTAGTTAGACACACATAATAACTCAGTTACCTAATGAGTTAAGATTCAACAAGTCATACTTGGTGAATCTAAAAAATTATGGCCGTATGTATCTTATAGGGTAATATACATTGGGAATATTTTAATTCCAATATCGCTTCATAGTCAAACTCATAATAAGCTTTGTGGAGTAGATGCTGTATTGGTAAATGTTCTCTTTTTCAATTTTTAGACTCTTATCTATCCTACTTGTGAAGGGTAGGGTCACTATTAGTGGATGAGAGGTGTTCGAGGGATATGAAAGACTCTGTGTTTGAAGGAATATCCCTCTATGATATTCTCCCTCTCTACATTAATTTGGTATACTAAGGATCTATGATAACTCCCATACTTACTCAATTTGTAAAGGATAAAATTTTGAAAAAAGATGATTATAGTAATTACTAATGTACACTATTGAATATGATTGCCAAAATTGTAAATTAATAAGGACAAATCCTAGCAGTATAGTAGTTGTAATCAAGTTCAAATCATACATATATATATATATATATATATATATATATATATATATATATATATATATATATATATATATATATATATATATATATATATATATATATTAAAAATAATAATTATATATTCAAGTTAAGAAATAAATGTATTCTATTATTGTAATGTATAGTTAAATGTTGTAGTTCATTATGATAGTGAATCAGTGAAAATGATATAATAGAATTATAATATGTTGATATTATGATGTAAATTAAATTTCATTACATTTAGTTTCTGTTAAGTGTATGGCATGTGAGTAATGTATGAAAAATAAATTGTAGCACTCTTTTTATTTATGCAAGTTATTTATCCTTGATTTTAATAGTATAAAATTAATTATGGTACATTGTTTATGAAGTAGATTTATAATCTAAACCGATGACTATGAGTTATTTATTCAATGCTCAATAGAATTATAAATGTCTGTATGGTTTAAAATTATGTGATATAACCTTCGATTAGGTAGTTAATCTATTATTTCAAAAAAATGACTAGTTTAACTATACTCCAAAGGGGATGTCACAAGGCAGCTCAATAAAGTAGAGGACACACATTTGATAACATGCCACCATTTTCCAAAAAAATAATGCTCATGCATTTTTCACATGAATTTAATGAGACTTATGTGTAGACCTCCCTCCCCCTAAACAGAGAAACATGCTAGAGGATTGGACTTCTATTCTTCTACCATTTTTCTTCATTTGTAATTTTGTCCATCCCCTATCTTTTATAGATTCTGAGTCTATTGGTAAATATATTTCAATTGATTTGAAGGGTTCATATTTGTCTTTATCTAAAGTAACAACCAATTATTCTACCCTTGGTATTTAATTATATAAAATAGCTAATTAACTTCCCTTGACTGAATAGGGGTTTAGATAGCTTATTCTAACACAATCACACTATAAGTTAAAGTGTCCTCCTTAGAAACACCCTCTATGTGAGGAGCTCTATTAGGGTCCAAATTTTACATGGGAGATTCAAGTTCATTTGAAGATGAATTAGAATCATCGCATTTAATGTTTGGATAATTGACTATGAGGTGGGTAGGGTAATATTTTTTCTACCAAGAAGTTTTATTCTTTATTATATAGATGTTATAGTCTTTAGTCAAATGTCATGTGTTAAAACAACTTATGCAATGAATTGGAAATCCTTCGTAATCAAGTGGTTGGGACGATGAGTGGTCCCCTACTTATAAAATAGCTTTTTTTTGGTATCAAAGTTAACCAATATTCTATCAAAGGTAGTATGAGTGAAGGGAGTTGTGTCTGGATGCATTTACAAAAACATAACCAAGGAGTTTCCTATGGATTTAAATCTTACTCTACCATGAAAATTCTCTTGAACTAAGATTGAATATATAACCTATTGTGTACTTTCTAGAGTTGACTAATTCTACCCAATTTGAATCAGTATATCTTATTAATGAAAACTCAACATATTTTTATACGTAATGCCAAAGTCAATATTACATTTGACATATCTAAGAACATGGTTTGTAGCTTTCCAATGTTCTTCATGTGGTTCACCCATGAAGTGAGAGTGGTAAGTTCCAATAAATCATAAATTTTATCTAATAGTTATAAGATAAAATAAACTAGATACTAATTACCAATAAATCATTTAATTGACTAGTGGTGAATCACTGTTAGTTGAGAGTTTTATCCCACCTTCTATAGGTGTAGTTATTTGATTACAAACATTCATTATAAATTTCTCTAAAATATATTTGGCATATGTTTTTTTGAAATATAAAATTAAGGTGTGCATAATTTTAATACTAAAAAAAATCCACACCTAGACAATATTAAATCATGCCTAGATCGGTCATTTTAAATATTGAATAGATGTCAATTTTCAACTAATTAATGAAATCATTGTTTCTTCAAGTGATGGAAAGATCATAAAATTATACAACTATAATTACTATGTCATCCCATATTATTTTAACATAGAGAGTATCTTATGCATCACATGTTTTAAAATAAACTCTCTAAGATATTTTTCTATTTTGAAGTACTAGGCTCGAGGAGCCTACTTAAGTCCACACAAGGACTTAATTTACTAGCGAACAAGATGTTATTTTATAGGAATATGAAAACCCTATGATTTTATCATATACATTTCCTCCTTCAAGTCTCTATTCAGAAAAGCATTTTTCATATCTATCTAAAATACCTACCAACCAGATTGAGTAGAAAATTATTGTTTTAGTTGTAGGAGTAAATGTTTCTTCGTAATCTACTCCCTCTTCTTGTGAAAACCCTTTTACAAGAAGATGAGATTTATATTTTTAGAAAGAACATTTTAATTTAAATTTTGCCTTATAAATCTATTTACAACTAGTGGATTTACTACCTTGAAGTAGCTCAGAAAAAATTGAAGTACCATTCTTTATGAGTGCATCATACTAAATTCTCATGGTAGATACCCACTCTAACTTCCCTTTAGTGTTTACATAAGTATTGTGCCTAAAACCTTATGAAAAATTGGTATTGAGAGCAAAATTTACCTATTCATGATTCTTTACCATTTGTTTCCTTGATCTTGGGATCTACATTCTAAAGAAACCATAAAATACCATTTTGGTCATTTGTGTTGACTTATGGAACCATCTATTGTGTCACTAGGACCTTCCATGGAGATAGATTATTCTAGTGTTTGCCTTGTTAAGTCATGTTCCATTTTAGTACTAGAACTTGATTCACATTTAAAATTAGGAATCCAAATATTACTAGTATCTGTAAGTTTACTGTATTTTGAGAAATATAAAATTTTCTCATTTATTGTGATATCTCTATGCACAATTACTTGATTTTAAAAGATATCTAGTAACTTGTATGCTTTGGAAATCTCTTTGTAGCCAAAAAACATGTACTTTTTTACTTTTTTCATCTAAACCACTTCTTTTCATTTTGGGGATTAATGTAAAATCAATAAAACCAAAAATGCATAAATCACTTAGATGATGGTTTCTTCCTGACCATGCTTTTTTTGGAGTAATATCCTACATATCTTTACAAGGACTCCTATTTAAGATGAACACTAAAATGTTGACTATTTCTACCTAGTACTAAGAAGGTACATTCATGATTCTCACCATACACCATGCCATCTCTATAATAGGCATGTTCCTCCTTTCCACTACTCCACTCTACTATCAATGTAATGAGTAGTATACTACATGTGTATACCTTCCTTTGTGAAGTTTGCATTGAACTACTTGGAGATAAATTATCCATAATTATTTCACCTAAAGGTATTGACCTTTTTACACTGGGTTATTCTCAACCAGTGTTTTCCATGCAACAAAATTATCAAAACACTCAAATTTATTCTTAAGAAGTACACCCCAAATTTTTGAGATAAATCATCAACAACTAATAATAAATAAAAGTCACGATATACAATTTAAGTTTTGAAAGGACCATGAAGATCTTCATGTACCAAATCTAACACACATTCTACCCTCCATGCTTTATCAATAGGAAATGGTTCCCTAACATGTTTACCCAAATAAAAACCTTAACAAACATTTTTATTTTCCTTAATATATGGGAGTCCATGCATGGTTTTATTTCTACTCAAAAATTTTAAATACTGATAACTCAAATGACCATGGATGTCATGCTAGAGAGTGACTAACTACTCAATTATTGTTAAATAAAATGTTTATTTTGATTTAATATGATCTATAATTTTATAGATGCCCCTTTAATTATACAAGAAACAACAAGATTATAATTGAGTGTAGTGACATTACATTTGTTTCCCTCAAACTTGTGTACAAAATGTTTGTTTTTGGTAATTTCACTGATGAATAAAAGGTTTTTATTCATATCTGGTACATATTTGACATTAGTAAATATATTTATTTTTAATCATTATTAAAAATTATTTATGCATCCCCATAACCCTAAATTTCATGTGTCCATCCATCACCCAAGGGGATAGTTTCATTACTACTATTAGCCTCAATAAAGTGTACATACCAATCATGTTGACACATGTGATGTCTTGAAGAACCTAAGTCAACGTACCAATTTTATGACACACATGATTGGTCTTAGGTTATTTCAAAGTAAATTTAATAGATGGCTTTTGCTTCTTCTACAATATTAACATGTATAGATTTATTGTCTGAATTAGCCACATCAACTTTTCTCTTCCTATAATTTTTCTTAAAATGAGTTGGTTGATTGCAATAAAAACACTTCCATTTATTTTTTTTATAATAAATTACATTATTATTTGAAGAACCTCTATTTTCAAACCATTTACCCTTACCTTTTGTTTTTGCTATAAAATCACTTTATGTAGTTGTATAGGTTGAAGCTATGGAATGTTCATGTTGTCATTCCTTTTTTATAAGAAGTGTAGATAACTGCTCAAAGTCCAATGCCTATGTTTATGTAATCATATGTAGTGACTATACAAAAGAATCACAATAAGATAGTAAATTATACATAACCAGAGAAATGAGGTCTTTTTCATCTACATGTTTTCCCAATTCCTTCAACATATCACATATATCCTTTAGCTATAATAAATATTAAGAAATAGAACCATCTTCTTGTATCCTAGTTGAAAATAAAAGATTTTTTAAATACACAATTCTACCATATTTAAAATATTGATATTTTTTATTAAGGAATTTCCTCAATTTTGGGACACTATCATCATTTCTAACATCTAGAATTAAATTGTCTACTACTTATAGTTTCAATACATGAGGGCCTCACAATGACATATATTAGAGTCATTTTATAATACTAACTTATCATAAATATCCTATGACTCTACAATCTAAAGTTTTTTCCATTCAATTTATGAGAATCTGGAAAAATTAGATATCACAAACTAGTCATTCTTACCTAGTTTTTCATGAAAAAAATAAATTGGAAAACATAAAAGGACTATTATAGATATTATTTTTGGACAATGAATTTAACCTAAAATTGGGCAAATTTATTAATTTTTAGTAAAATATTATTTATATTTTGTGATATTTTAAAGTTTTTATCTTTTACCAAATTGCCTAAAAAGGACAATAATAATTAAATATGGAGTTATATAGATCCATTTAAAAATAATAATTTTATGTGTCGATAAGGACATAAATATATACAATGTGGAAAAATTTCAATCATTTTGGTTTTACGATTTTATACAAATACAAATAATTATGATTCTCCTAGTAAGGTTTTAGACAAAATCACAATTTGTCAAATTTTTATAATTTTTTAAAATGATTTTCATAATTTTAATTTAACTCAAATGATTTTTAAATTTTTATTAGATGCTTAAATACTTAGCATAAAAATTTCATAATAAAAATAAACTAATGAGCATGAACATGTGTATACTTTAAAAAAAGGCCCACCTTGTGCAGTCTTACATACTCATCCTTCCTTCATGGTTTTCTAGATACACCAGAAATGAGAAGATTATTCCTATTTGACCAATAAAAATAGTTTTCTATAGATGTTGATTTTTTTGAAGATCTGAAAAATAAATTATTATTGGTATGGCATCCTAATAGTGCCTTCCTCATCTAACAACATTTAAAACCTCTACTGGCATGTCCTTTTTCAACTAGCATGCTAATGTTATGGTAATTAGTCCACTTACTCATTTGTTTCAATAACTTTTAAATCAACTTGAAAAATGGATCTCTAACTAATATTTATTATCTCTTGATTATCTCAAAACTTTTTTTTGTAATAGTCTTAATAGACCAATAACCTTGCACTTGGTATTATCTCCTGACTTCTTATAAAAATGACTCTTGAACCTCTATATTTAGATCAAAAGACACTTTCAATGACTCAAAATAGAATATTCACTTATATGACTTTGATATTCCTTAAAATCCCTTATTTGACCCCTATGTAATCAAATTTACAGTCTCATTGACCTTAAATAGAGTATTCATTCTCAAGACTATAATATACTTTGGATCAAGACCCTTTTTGTTAACTCTTAACCAATTGCAAAATTATCAATTCTAGAATAAGGTTATGAGGGTCTTAATTATTTTTTTAACTCAATATTTTTAGTATCCTTGAGATCTTGAATAAGTATAGCTTCAAAAGCTAGACTTTTCCTTTATAGGCATTTAAGACTAATTTTATTTCTTAAGTGCCTAAAACAAAACTAAAGATTAAAGCCTTATATTCTCTTTTGGAAAGATATAAAAGGATGACTAGCAACACACACACACACACACACACACACACACACACACACACACACACACACACACACACACACACACACACACACACACACACACACACACACACACACACACACACACATAAACACACACACACACACACACACACACACACACACACACACACACACACACGCACACACACACGCACACACACACGCACACACACACATGCACATGAAATAACACACACACACACACACACACACACACACACACACACACACACACACACACACACACACACACACACACACACACACACTTACGCACACACAAACACACACATGCACATGCACATTCACACACATGTTCATGCATGCACACACACATACATGCACACACACGCACGTGCGCGTGCACACTCACACACACACACACACACACACACACACACACACACACACACACACACACACACACACACACACACACACACACACACACACACACACACACACACACACACACACACACACACACACACACACACACACACACAAAATTCCATATAATCCAATTCCCAATCCAAATTATCTCAAAACACTCTTCTATGTCTTTTCTCAATAAGTACTTATAAGAGTCTGAAACACAATATTATATAGATGAGTTATAGGGTTATTTTATTACTTAAGGATTAATTTAAAATAAGGATAATATAAAATGACATAATAAAATCTTATCATACCAATATAAGATTTTTCACAAGTTCAAAACACTATTGAGATCACCTAAAGATTGTGGAACTTATCTCAATCTCAATCTGCTATAAAATAGTATATGGGCATATTTGGTGCTGAAGAAGAGATGTTTTAGCTCTTAGATATTATTTTAAACATTTTAATTGACATTTTCTATGTTTATAGTTTATTTATATTGATAAGAAACCAATTCTGAGGTTATTGGTTTCTTATAAGAGTAGTTTAGGGACAACTCTATTCTTTAGGCCTTATTGAATTTTTTAATAGGTTTTGAAATATCACAAATAATAATTGATTTATATAATCCCTTATATCCATTTTATAATGATTATCCAATATGGGTATTCTTTTAAATAAGCTTTGGAGTTAAAAAATTAAGTAAAACATTCAATTTTTACTATATTATGGGTTCTTTGATAGACACCTACAAATATTTTGTACACACTCAGATTTATATTGTTTCATATGATTTGATTCAACAAATAGTTTTATAAATATTTATCAAGTGTATTTTTACACCTTCCCCCAATATTTTAAGGAATTACACTAGTTAGAATTGAAGCTATGATCAAATTTATTTCTCAAAACCCTATTTTAGGGATTTTCTAAGTTCAAGAAGTTGAGAGCTTATTAAAAATAGTTCATGAGTATTGAGGTGTCTAAAAATATTCTAATTTTTTAAAAAGACTCTTGAAATAACCATTCAACTATTTTAATCCTCAAACTCAATTCATGCACATGTTTATACATAATTCAAATGAATGTAGTGACCATATATTCATAAAAATATAGGGTATGAAGGAGTTTTAATGAGACAAACTATAATTTGTGCATAAACTCAATCTAAAATAGGATGATTCACATTATTTAATGTATAAAAAATATATTACACAAAATTCAAGATAAATATTTGTTTTATTGAAAATAAATTTTGACTCCAATACTTACAAAACCATATTTGTAGATGGTAGACTGTCATTCCTCCTACAACATTGAAAAGTTGATCATTTTATGACTTTGTAAAGGACTTGAATGTATCCCTTGATCAGGTTGTTTGATCTTCTCCCAGTATTGGAGTGTCCAAATTTGGTTGATATTCTCCCTCAACTAATTAATACAAAGATAGTAAATGACCTTTTATGAATAGTACTTTATTACATTTGATTTATTTGAGTTTTTCTATATTATTACGACTTATAGAAACCTTATAATACACCTAGATACATCTATAGACTACTTACACACCCTTTATAATTCATTACAAGCCTTTTATAATAGCATTTATTTATATACTTATAAACATTTAAATTTTTAAATTTGGAGTTTTGGAGGGAAACACTCTAAAGTCCCTAAAAGACCTAAGACACACTTATAATGCCTCAATTAAGGATTATTATGACTGGAATGACTTATTAAGACCTCTAAGACAATTAACAAAACATTATATACTTCTTGGTGGATGATGCTCCTACATCAGATTCCCTAGGTAAATAAATTTGAGCTCTAGTTCAAACATTTCTTTGTTTTCCTCCATCTATATTGCATCGGTAAATTATTTTCTATATTCTTCTTCCTTTTTACAATTTTCTTCCTTGACTTATACTTATTCTTCATTTCGTGTTCCAAGATGAGAATCTTTTATTTTTCTTCTTTTAATTGAGTTTCCTCAAAAGTTTCTTTTACTTCAATGTTCTCCTCCTTAACTATTAAATTTGGACAAATATAACTCAACCAATAGTCATATTTAAAATGTTGAGACTTTTGAGTCTCATCTTGCATTCTTAGACTTTCTTATTTACATTTTCTACCTTCACTCTTCAAATCAGGTGTTTCTACTTCACATTCCACTATTTACATATCTAAATCATTCTCTAATGATCTTATCTCCTCTTAAAACTATTATGGACTCTCATAGACAAACACAGAGTCAGCAACTTCATCTCTCCAATAAGACTTCTTATTTAATAATTCCAATAGGTATATAAACTATTCTTCTTCACTAACTACCATGCTTTTTAATTCATTTACTCTATATTTTTTTGATCTACTACTAAATAACATAATGCTTCATCAATGCCAACACCATTATCCAAAAAACAACTTTTACCTTCATCATGTACCTATTTTTATTCATTAAACTTGGTTTCCTCAAAAAATAGATATCCTTTTTTAAAAATACACACTCAAATACATTGTTGAAATAAAAAAATTGTAGTGTGATTACCTCCACTCTCTCTTCTTTAAGTTGCCTTTATAGCAACCTTAATTATTTTCTCAAACTCCTTTTCTATTTTTGGTTTCTTCTCCTTTCAACAATTGGTTTCACTAGCCACTTAACTATGTTTTTGAACACATACACCTATTGATTATGAATTAAATCTTCCAATATGTATTTCAACCTTGCCAAAATTTACTTCATCAAATCTATCTCTTCTTTTAAGTCTCTTTCTTTCCTTAACTCTATTTTTTTCTTCATCTAGTCCATTGCTCCTTCACCAAGATCCTCACCCAAGTCTTTTTCACCTTAGTATTTTGGTCCTTTTTGGTGGATTCAATAACCTTGTCATTGAGCTAATAGTCTACAACAACTTTAACAAATTCAAAATAGAAAAAATCATAAATATCATTTCTTGCTTACTTGCTCCAAGTCTATTTCACCTTGGATCATCATCTCTAGAGCATAATTGTGCTCTTACTCTTGAGATTCACTAATCTCTTTATCTTCTCATCAAACCTCAATGGATATGAGACTTCCTTTATCCTCTTTTCTTTCCAAATCTCAAGAAATTTCATAATTTCACAATATTCACTTCAAATAAAACATCAAATATCAATTGCATGTACCTTTGAATGGATGCCAAATTTTCCTCCAACACGGTCTTCAAGCTGTACTTTTCTAAATCTTCTTACTACAAACAATTTGATCTTATTTATCTTCTTCTTTAGCTTATATCTTCTGAGCTCTAATATCACTTGATGTCATGGTAAGTGGTCCACTCACTCATTTATTTCAATACCTTTTAAATAATACTACAAAATGGATCTCTACCTAATCTTGATTACCTCTTGTTTCTTCTTCAAATCATCTAAAATTTTGATAGCCTATTCAATCTGAAATTAGTCCCCAAATAGCCTCGTCGATGGAGGTTGGGTGCATGAAGGAAAATACATATTACCAACCAATGTAATTTTATCTTGATGAATTTTTGACTTCATGTTATTATTTATTTTGTTACTAATTTTTTGTGATGCCAAGAAGAAATTCCTTGATCCATAATCAATGCCACAAGCATGAAAATAAATATTTATTTGATATTTTTCATATATAGAATATTATTTGAGACTAATATTATCTATAATGAACTCCTTCAACATATTTAAGTTTTTCCGCATAATTTCAATGCATTAAAATTAGGAATTGTATCTTGGTGTATTCGATAAACTCTTTCTTTATGACTTGTGTTTTTATGTTCATGCTCCTTGACACCATGCCAATTTAGTCTAACATTTGAAACTCATTATAAGGCATTTGAATTAGTTATGTTTATCTCCAAACTATTTAGTTTCTTGTTAAAGTCTACATTTGTTCTTACTACTTTCCAAATCTACTCTTGCATGGAATTTTTATAATGCCCATTATCGCCAATAAACATGAAAGGATATGAAACAATTTCATCATTCAAAATTTATTGGCATATAGATACATATGTAAATTATTTATAACCCTTAACTATACCAATGGACAATTTCCCTTTGCCACTTACTATTGTAAACTATGAATTATCCATACTTCCATTTGCATTCCAAGAAATAAAAGAATATTATTTGGTCTATAATTAAAATTAATAAACATAAATAAGAATATTAAAAAATATTTATATATGCTTAATCAAGTTTTTTTGATATTATATTATTATTATTTAACTTAAATTTATTATTCCTTTGAATCTTTGGAAAACATGAGTTGTTGGCTTTCGTAAGGCATGACTTGGAAATAATTTTTTGTGATAATTATTGATACAAATATAAATAATTTGGGTTACACTATTATCATATACTTGATATCCTACAATGGTCCTCCTTTCACATGGATTAACTTAATTAATATGGAAAGGGAACAAAATAGTCTGGTTCTTGTACCACCTTAATGTTTAAGTTTCCATAGTTTAATTGTAGTCATGTTATATACTTGTCATTTGTATCAGGAACAATGGTGTGTAAATAGTTGCATGCTCTAGATGAGATGTTCAATTTGTGTTCTCTACATAATGTTAGGGCCATGTAATATATTTTACTAATGTTAGTTTTTTTATATTGAGTTTTAATAAAGTAGAATTTGGTAGTTGTTCGATAATTCAAAAGATCCATAAGTTGTTCCACCCAAAGGAAAGATTGTGCATGAATTCTATAAGGTTACTTTCCTTTTTCAAAATAATTAATAATTATATGTTGTAATATTTTAATTTTATTATCTAGTATGAAACCCATGTTTATTATTTATAAATTGTCAAAATATGAGATGAATATCTTCATGGGCAAAAATCCTTCTTGTTGTTTAGACCACTTTTCTTGTCTAGACCTTATAGTACAGTCTACTGGAACCCATCTTCTAGATGAGTTTTTGTATCCTGTAGATTTTATACTTAGATATTGACTCCAAGGATTAAGTTATAGATAAGCATAAACTTATTTAAGATGGAGACTGACCATTGAATATTAAATAATGTATTCATCATCCACACTTATGTGGTATATTTATAAGATAATGAAAATTATATATATATATATATATATATATATATATATACAACCTTTATGTTGATCGACAAAGGTTATGATTACCTTTGTTATATAATCGAAAGGATTGAATCAAAAAGCTGCATGAGGACTATACTTGGAACTTTAGGTAATTGAAAATATCTATGTTTTATTTCAGTTACGTAACTTATATTAATGAATGTACCAAATTTTTCTTTAATTACGTTTAAATTATAAGCAATGTTAGACATTGGCAATATCTAGTAGCAAAAATGTAGGATTCATGATACAATATATGTTTCATATTTATTTACACTTCATGTTGGTGTAGAAAATTATAAGAAAATGAATTACAGGTTGTAACAATGAATTAAGGAGGACTCATAAGTTAGAAGAAAATGATAAAGGAACATATGGTTTCTAATGATAATCCTTATTATAGAGGAGCATCTTATTCAATTATTGTATTATTTTCTAATGGAAGCATGTACGTAACTTTTGAGATGGGTTTATAATAAAGAGTTGATACATATATGGGTTTTAAAAACATTGATAATAACAAAACTATGTTATTATGTTAGACTAATATTTTTGGATTAATTTAGAAGAGAACATAAATATATAAGATAAATTGTACTTTTCTTTCCACTTAATAAATTTAAGAAAGTGAAATGTGAGGCTCTTCATCTTCCAACAACTAAGTAAGAGTTCCAAACCCTCTCCTTTGATAAGAAACTGTATTATTATAAATATTATTTGTTAAAAGTAGAATGGTGAAGAAAAGGCAAGAGTTTTTCACAACCCTTTAATAAATGAGTGAACCTAACATGAGAAAATATATGCCCAAAAGTTGTGCATAATTTTTTCTTCCAGTCTTCATTATGTTCCTACTTTAAACATGAAAAAATAATTATGACAAAGCATGAGAATACTAGAAATGCATAAAATCTGAAAACTTTTATTGTCATAACATAAGCCAAGAATTGATAATAAAAATATTTATTTATGATTGGTGTTTACGATATATTTTTTTTCCGTTAAAGCATACTCTTATGCAAATAATATTTTTTCAATGAAGTACAAGTGATCATTAGTAGTTTTTTAATTAAATAGTTTTCAAGACTATTTAATTATGGATTAGATAAAACATGTTCATTTGTGGATTATAATTATTCCAGGTTAATACAAATGACCATCTATTGATGTAATAAAAGGAATAGTGTTATAAAATTTATCACAATATATATTTTTCAGACTCCCAAAAAAATAACAGATATTATCAATATAGATGATAAGTTGAGTCTTTAATTATATTAGATATTATAATTCTAAACATTAAAAATTTAGATTGTATTGAAGTGGCAGAAACATTGACCATCCATAATAATATTTAGAACCCATAAATTTATAATTATTTAATTTAAAATTAATTAATTTAAAATTATAAAAACCATAATCTTGACGTTTTTGAAGATGAAAAAAATTTACATCCCAAATCAATTACTTTCAAAATAATCGTACTTATATCAATATAAACTCATGACAAACTAATGTTATTCAATTATTTGAACTTATTAATGAAAAACCCATATCACAAATCGGAAATATTCCCAAAATAATTCCTAAGAAAATAAAGTAACCAATTACTTTGGCCTTGAAACCTTGTCATTCAAACATAATAAATATATTTTATGAATACAATTACTGAAAATTAATACAAAACTTTATTTGATCATTGATTGAATTATTATCATGTTCAAAGCTTGATTTAAATGATAATTTATTTTTTTAATTAGAAAAACGTACAATACCATTTTCATCAAGTAACCTAAAAATATATTTAACAGTTAAAATAAGAACTCGAAAATGTTAATTAAAAATAAAGTTAAACAAATTAAGGATAGAAATTGAAAGGATTAAAATTGATAGTAGAAATTGGTCTATGAGCATGAGTAGACATAAATACAATTATGTATAACGCATACCAATTGGCTGAAGGCTATTATTTTATGGTCTTGAGGTAGAAAGGATTACGGATCAAACACTAGCTAATGCTTATTAAGATATCTGCTTTCAGTCCTGAAGTACAGAGAAATTCACTGACGGGATACATACTAGTTGCTAGAGCTTGTGGTTATCTCAATGACCCAAAAATATTATATCTAATTGTAAAAGGAATAACCACCACCCTGCACATGTAAAATCTCAATAATCAAAAAGATTTTTTGCCCTATCAGATTAGGAATTGACTTGATTGATAATAAGCTTGGAATAAATAGAATTATGGAGTAAAAATCAAATGTCAAGTTTCATGGGAAGGAACAATTCCAATCACAGTCACTCAAATGATAGAATAAACTTCCTTATCAAATATCCATGTACAAGAGAAAAGACATTAGTTACAAACACACTCAAAACTTCCGAAGGGACAATTCCAATCATATATAAATAAACAAACAATGAGGCGAGAACGGGAGTTAGAGCTCTGGTCATGTAAAACACCCGAGAATATGACTTTTAGTTTGAAAGTTTTATTTCTACGCAAGTAATAATATGTTTCAGGTTATTTAAAATATTCCATTTACTTTCAGAGAGTTTCAAATACAAAGTTACAACAGAGACGAACGATATATCATCTCAGCATTATCAGGGCTCATGATATATGTAACTAGATGTGTGGTTTCTTACAAACCATAGTTGTACAAGCCAAATCCATAGCCATATCTGGTGCTATACTACTGAACCATGAAAAACATAAAATGAAAATGATGTAATTTTGGGCTTTTGTTTTATTAATACGGCCCAATCCCACTCCCCTACCACGAATACATTTTTTCATAACTTTATTATTTTTAACCCTTTATAGTCCTTAATATGCAGGATATCGGTGTGTATTTTACAGATCTTAAAATTCTAATGTGAATGGATGTGTTTGGTATTGTCTTAGTATGTGACACCTCGTGCATCATATTTTATTCTCTTTAAATATTTATGAATTTTAATAAGATGGGAACTTTGAAATTATTTCTCTATTTTTTCAAAAAAAATTTAAAGTTGTACAAACATCGAATCAAGATGTAGTCCTATTTTTTTTTCAAAAAGTTGTTTTGTTACTTTTAATTTTTAAATGTTTAAATTTTGTAAATTGTCATTCATAATTTTTGTGCATACACTAGAATATATATAGTGCACATTATAATAATTACATAAATTTATTGGTTTGCATTTATCTTTTGAATTTTTTTTCACATTATTACAATATGACAGATTTAAGGTTTTCTTCCAATGTATTATTTATCATGTATTATAAATTAAAAAATATTGATGTTCTATTTAAAAAAGTTTCTAATTTTTTTTTCTTGCACACTAATTTTTAAATATAGAATTAAAAGGTTTTTGTCTTTTACTATTCTTCCCAGAACAAATTTTATTGAACATACCTTATAAAAATTGATATAATTTGTTGCCTTTTCATGCATTGTTGTATACATTTGATATATTTAATATAAAACTAGAAAATATTTATAAATAAAATAATTTTAACAATTTTTTATTAGGTGAAGAAGAAAAGTACAGCAAGTCTAGTTTGAATCAACCATTTTTTAACGATTGATGGTGATGATTTCTAACATCATCATGTACAGATTACCTTTGTTATTAATTCTAACTAATTATATATATTTTTAATATACATCTATATTTATAGCTTTTCACATGTAATGTTTGTAAACCCCTACTTGTTCATTCCATACATATTATTATCTTTTCTCTAAAGAGTGTGCCACTAACAATGTAGTCTACGTTAACAATGTATTTTCTCAAAAAATTGAAATAGATGGTATCTAGGAAAAAAAAATCATCTAATTGTGTTGGTAGTAAACATATAGGGGCCATACCCATTTTTTAAATTTTGAAAAATGGGTGCTACAATTTTCTTTGTAAGAGGTGAATGTGAGTATAGTGAAGCAATACAAAGAATTTGACAAAAAAATTGACATAATTATGGTTGTGCATATCATGTACATGAAAATTTTGAAATGAAATAAAATGGCTTTAATTAGGTCCAAGAGACCAAAATATTTATCGGACCATTGATTTTACCAATTATTCCAACTATTTAATGATATGTGATTCAGTTGTTTCTTTTATAGTGCTGCTCTTTTTAATGATTTGAATTAACATTTCCCCCAAACCTTTTATTTTATTTTTCTTAAATAGCTCTACCATTGAGATAAATTTTAATTTTTTTACATATTTAAGTCGAATCTCTTCTTATTTTGGACATTTAGGGATGAAATGTTCTTTTGTTTCAATGTTTTATGATGCATAAAATACAAACCCTCTCTTCCTATCATTCTTTAGGTGATGTTCATCTATATGTTTTACATATAAACATATATAACCTAGTCCTTAGTTGAGAAATGAGTACATATTTTCTCTATTCAATTTCATCTCCTATGTACTTTTTTTTCACAATACTCATACGTTGGTTTGAACTTTGTAATATAATGTTGTCATTTCTTCCTTTGTTTTTTATTTTACATCAATGTTTTGATCTTTGTTTTATATATAATTTATTTTATTAAAGTTTAGGCATTAGTTCAAGCTGATATCTAATCTACTCATCTATTTATGGTTCTGTTTCATTGACACATTCTTATTTTTATGAAACTCTTTATATTTTGTAGCCCTAAATTCCCTATTGGGCTTCATAATTTTTTATATTTTTTAGGTAGCAAATAAACACAATCATAGTGATTTCCTCTAATGGGAAAGTTCTTATATTATTAAGACTGATTTCATAGGTAATTGAAGCCTTAATTCTTAAATAGTTTGATATTTGCCAGTTTTGGATCTCTTCTATTTGTATCCATTTCAAACTTGTTGTCCCACTAGCCCATAAATCACAACCATACAACACCAATGGCATAACAAGTAAAAAAATATTACCATCATAGTATTCCAAATCCAAATCTCAATAAATAACTTGTATTTCCATCTATTCTTATATGCAAGTACCAATCTTTTTTGTCAAAAATAATTGGAATTTTTTGTTCATAGTGAAAGTCCATGGTTTTCGATGGGATATAACTTCATCTAGAGTGATGTGGATCGATTTGACCTTACATATTATTTCAATGGTAAGTAAAATTAATTGATACTAAACATGTTGTATATATGATTTTATCAATTTTCATAGAAACCTTTTCATTTTTGTGTATTAATATTTATAAAAGAGTGTGCACATATGTGCCATTATAAATTCACAAATTCAAATTTTTGTTGTTTATGGATGTCAAACTATGTTAAGGTATGGGTTTGTGATGGCTTCATCCTCATGGTACCTATTTTTCAATGCATATTTAAAATCAATACCTACTTAAATGTTTTAACATAGGTTCTTTAAACATATGATTGATCTTCTCCTCTACTTTGCTACATTATAAATAAATTATTTTTCATGTTGAGTCTTAACACCCTATTTCATGCAATTTGATGACCAAAGATAAAAATTATGTCTCTTTTAAATGTGTTAGTAGATCAATGTTAGTTAGAAGTGGCTTATAGACCATACCATAACAAACATATTTATCTTGAGTCCCTACCTTCCTTGGTTTGTATGCCTTACTTAATTTACTAAATACTAAGCACATACAAAAGTAACTTGTTAGCATAAGGAAGATAAATAATTAACCTATACTTAGATAGCTAATAATTGAATTTTAGGCCTCCATCCTTGGAAAAAAATTATAATTTCCATCATTCATTCCAAATATAACCTATTTCCCAAACTCTTGACAACTAGTCACAAAGAAACCTACAAATGAAATATTTTTTAAATAAAGTTTTACTTTTTATAACTTTTAGATTTGAAATAATGAAAATGGGATCCACAAATAATAAGGGCCACTAATCCATGTTAATACCAAAGAGAAGGAGAATGCTTAAAATCAAAATTAATTATAAGTTTGTGAATCTAAATTCACCTAGAATAAAAAGTACTATTATGTATTTGAGACATGTGGTACTCCTAATTATGTGATATGAGTATGCACCATTATACCTACTCAAGTGTTAATACTTATAATGTTTGAAAATATTAGATGTACTTTTTGTGATGAACAATAAAAATGATTTTGATTAAAAAAATGATAGAGAACAACAAAATAAGTCTTTGTTATTAGTGAGGATACCCCTATTTTATATATATTTAAAATATCACATGGGAGTGTCTTTTATAATTAATAGGTAGATGTACTTAAATAAATAATACTTTAATATTTTGCCTCGTGAGGATACCCATAAAATGTTTGGTAGTTGTTGCTTCAATATTGATCCAAAATTGGGTGTGATCTTGTCCAAAGATTTAAAACTATAAAATCTATTGGTGTAAATTAATAAAGATGGTATTCTCAAAGTTATATATATATTAGACCCATTAAATATTTTATTTTGCCTTTAAGGAAATACACAAGGAGATTTTTCATCTTAAAATTGGATTCCAAACCCTTTTTATATAGTCCATTTCTATTTTAGGTTATTGGTCATCAATAAGTATTATTATTAAGTATATGTTTGTATTCTTATTAATTTTTATTCAAGTATCCAAAAGTATCATTGTGTTCAATTTTCTATTTAATACATATTGGCATTTGGTCCATTGTTTTTATTTTTGGTGAGTTTTTATTAAAATATAGAAATCACATAGTGTGTTTTGAATGTTTTGTTTTTTATTTTAATAATCAAATTTTCCTCACTATAATAAGCATTTCAGATTTTGGATAATTTCAATCTAAATTTTATTAGATTTTTATTTTTATTAGAAGCTCAAAAACTAATATCACATTCTTTAGTTTTTCAGGCCATTTTTTAAATTTTAAATCTCTTGTGAGGTTGTTATTATTAGATATCCACTTATGTATTTTATTTTATACTAATATTTTGTATTCAAGAATATTTCCCCTTCTTAATATTACCTTTTGGTTTAAATACCAATTATATTTAAAGAAATGTTTTTGGGAAATCATTTAGTATATGCCATTAGAAAAAAAAATTGTTGCATTTATTTTTATATTAGATATATATGTAAGATTCAATTTGGATAAAAAATAATATTTACAATGTTTAATTTTATATTTACATACTTATCTACAAGGGAACTTGCAAGCACAACATCTAAGAGAAATTCTTATAATTGTGTAAATGTCTACTAGGGCACATGAAATCAAGAAGCATGATGTAATGACGAAATAGAACATGTAATTAAACACTTTAAAATATATATTTTTCAAAAGACATCTCTTATACAAATATGTTGTTGATTTTCAAATTATATATCCATCACATAGTTTTGTAGGCAAGCTACCTAGTCCGCTATCTCCTAGAAAATATTTCACTAAAATCAAATATTTTAAAATCAATGTTAAAATTGGGCCAAAAAAACCTTAAAATTCAAAAATGTAAATTAGGGAAACTCAAAGTTTAAAATATAGGTTTCTCTGATTCTATATATGTCCCCATCTATGCATATATTGTAACGTCATTGCATCTATTTATCATTTTATTTATTTCATGTTATATGTTATTTCAAAGCCATAGATGTTAAAAATTTACTATATTTCTATTGGATTTTGTAACATTTTTGTTCTCATGGATTGAAAAAATCAATGAAGGGTCATAATGATGAAAAGAACTTTCCAATTGAGAATTACAAAACATTAGCATAACTAGTAATTTGTTGAAATTTTAAAAAATATGTAAGTTTTATTTGAAAGAGAAAGAAATGAAAGATACATTTACATACTAGTTCAATAGACAACATTTAAGGGGTCCAAAATAATCTGATGAATTAGAAACATATTGACGATGTTAATTATCATTCACATCATCATAATTTGTCTTGAATTGATGTTAATGAAAACCTAATAAATAATGAGGATGGAGAGTGAAAGTGAAATATGGAAAGAGATTGAAGGCGAAGGGAAGTAGGGTAGAAAGGTTGGTCATCAATAAGAAAGGAGTTGTGTTAGTGTTTTCTTGCATGGTAGGGAAGTAGAGGTGGCTTAATATAACCATGATAGGTAAATTATTGATAAGAGTGAGTAGGAAGCTTAGATGGTCGCTCTGAGTTCTTTAATAAAGTAAATCAAAGGGATGTTCAACATCCACCTAGAGGTAAAGGCCAAAAACAAATTTTTAGAAACTATATTGAGATAAATTTTGTTAGTGGAGTACTTAGTTGAACCTGATGCTATCAAATACCCAGACTAAATATTATATTCCCATCCTATCCTAATCCTTCTACATGCTAGGGAGTGATGAAAGCCTCTAGGAATCATGGTGTATTTTGAGGATAGATTGTTGATCTAAGATGAAAATGATATTTTGATTGTGTATATTAATAAAAGAAGTTTCATGGACCAAATTTTGGCATTGGAAAAAAGGGATCTATTATGGAAATTTATTGGAGCATGGTCAAGTCAGGATGCCCTAAAAATATTGATGGGGATGAACTAGAATATTTTCCATAGACTAGAGATGAAACATGTAACTTAGGGGTTTTTCATTGTTTTGTTTCAATCTGATTCACATATAGATCAAGTGTTTAGTTGGGGACATTGGTTTTTTCAAATTAATCAACTCTATTCTCAATTCTGGTCAATTCTATTCTCAATTTTGGTCCTTCACCCTAATGTTCAAGTCTTGGTAGTTTAATTATAGTCATGTTATATAGTTGTCATTTATATCATGAATAGTGGTTTGTAAATACTTGCATGCTCTAGATGAGATGTTCAATGTGTGTTCTCTGTATTATGTTAGGGCCATGTAATATATTTTACTCTTGTACTATTGTTAGTGTTTTCATATTGAGTTTCAATAAAGCAAAATTTGGTAGTTGTTCCATAATTTAAAAGAACCATAAGTTATTTAACCCAAAGAAAAACATGTGCATGGATTCTATAATGTTACTATCCTTTTCTTTAAATAAGTACCAATCATATGTTTTAATATTTTAATGTCATTTTCTAAAATGAAATCCATATTTCTTATATATAAATGGTCAAAATATGAGATGAATATTTTTTTGGAAAAAATCCTTGTTGTTGTCTAGACCACCTTTCTTGTCTAGAGCTTGTAGTATAGTCTATTGGAAACCATCTTCTAGATGAGTTATTGCATCCTCTAGCTTTTATACTTGGGTAAGAATAAGCTTGTTTAAGATGGAGATTAAGCATTAAATA
Source organism: Torreya grandis (assembly GCA_037957365.1). Classification (NCBI taxonomy): domain Eukaryota; kingdom Viridiplantae; phylum Streptophyta; class Pinopsida; order Cupressales; family Taxaceae; genus Torreya; species Torreya grandis. Next base: position 2,395,826 of record JARHVA010000582.1, read on the forward strand.
CTAAATAATTTATTCATTGTCCACAATTATGTGGTACATTTCTAAGAAAATGAAAATTTAATATATAATTTTTATACTAATTGATAAAGGTTATGGTTAGCTCTATTATATTAATGAAAGAATTGAATTAAATAGTTGTATGAGGACTATACATGGAACTTTAGGTAATTTAAAATATATGTGTTTTATTTTAGTTACGCAACCTATATTAATGAATGTAATAAATTTTTATTTAATTACATGGAAATTATAAGAAATGTTATTCAATAGCGGTGATACAATATATGTTTTGTATTTATTTACACTTCATGTTTTATAACAAAAATGAAATACAATTATATCCATGAATTAAGGACAACATAGAAGTTAGAAAAAAATGATAAAGGAACATATGGTTTCTAATGTTAATTCTTATTATAGATGAACATCTTTTTAAAATATTATAATATTTTTTAATAGAAGTACGTATATATCACTTTTGAGATAGGTTTATAATAAAGACTTTTTTGGTTCCCAGTTGTACACCTCTTTTGTTTGTCATTGCACACTTGAAGAAAATAACAAACTAATATGAAAAACCCAATGATATGTCATTATATTTAGGGAAGGGTTTGGCATAAAAAATAGATTGAATGGAGAAAATGACTGAGATGCACCAACAAAGTGCATGGTCAACTCCCTGCTACTTCTAGCTCTACCTAAACCAAGGTGAGAGGATCTATGTAATAGCTTGCTCATTTGGAGAGATTATGAAATTCAACCTCCATGGGGATTAATGGAATAAAGAGACATAAATGTGACCAGGGCACAACCAAAATCATTTAATTCACTTGGAATGAATAAACGCACTAAGCCACATACAAACTACTAAAGATATATGGGGATGTACATGCAACATTCATTCCAAATATTTTTTAAACAATAAGGGGCTGAAAGAAATACTATAGTGTTAGGTATTTGAAGCACAAGATGCAAACACATGTTAAGTATGCAAGATTTTATGCATTTGCAAGGCAAATAACACTTATAGTATTCAAAGGGTGTATTATTTTTAGGGTAAGATAGGGTGGGATAATTTTCTAGTAATGAAAAGAGGGTGGTGTACTAGTGGTTTTAAAATAACATGTATTCTTTAAACATTCATGACATCACCTATTGCAAAGATGCAAAATTTTGAAATGCAAGCTAGTGGGAACTATCAGGATTAATTTGCACCTATTGGTGCCAATGAAATGAAAATACCCAAATGATCCTAAAACCCTAGAACATACACTAAAAATATAATATCATATACTTTTTCCCATTGAATCCATAAACCTAGGGTTCCCTAACAAGTTATTCAGTAACATATTTCCACACATAACATAGAAAGGGATTAATAATCAAGATCTAAGCCCAAGATGATAAATAGTAATGAACATAGAATAAAATGTCCAATCAAAAACATTTTCAAAACACATCACTAAACTTCATCAAAAGGAAATAATAAGAACCATAAATATTTTTCATTAACTTTGCAAGAAAATTTTACATACATCATTGTTTAAAAATGTTTCCATGGGGACAAACATAGTGGATTTGCTCCATGTTGGGCAAGGGAGACACATAAACATGATCTTAGAGCTTACCAATGGCTGTACACTTGCAACCACATTAGCAAGGAAGATTATATTTACACATAATAGTGATCTTAAAATTTAGAAGAGTCTATTCTTAAGAAAAATAAAGATGAACAACAACCAAAGATGAAAAAATAGGATATTAAGGAATTAAAGGTCTCTAAGAGGGACATAAATCCACCTAAATGAATATTTAACTCCAAAAAACAAGAAAAAATAATGAAAGAATGGGAGAAAGTGGAAGTAACAAGAGATGTATGAAATTGAGCATAATTATCCAATGAAAGAGCCAAAATAAATTATTGAATGACACAAGAAATAAACAAGATCAATTTACCTTCATAAGATGTATTTTTAGAGGTTATCCTAAGAGGAGAGGCCCTAGGTTTGGGCCCATAGAAGATAGAAAAGGCATAATCATTATTACTAAAACTCATGAACATGAAGCTTGTAAAGTTATAAATTTTGAAGGATATATAAAAATATAATTATGGAATGAAAGGATGGAAAATCAAAAGGAACATAGAGGTGTTATGGTTCTAATCAAAGAAACATGGTATGAAATTATAAAATTGGAGAAAGAGAATCCAAATAAATAATACATATGACTAAAAATAATAGAAAACTAGTTAACAATTAGGATTTTTACTTAATATTTAGAAATAAGATACTCAAAACATATATAAAGAAGAATTTAGACTGCAAAGACCCTAATTTGTTACTAAAAAGTGACATTTCAATATTCAACTCCTTAGGATATGTCTTGATAATAGGGGACTTCAATCTATAGACAACAAATAACCAAACTCTTAGTTTGAGGAATGAAGGGGGTGGGTGAGAAATAATCTATTATTTTTATAATGATAAAATTACCACTTTTGGGAAAGGAAACCACAAGATGGAAAGGGGAGTTACATATTATGGATAAAATATATTATGACTATGTATTTTGTATGACAAGGTTATTTGCAATGGCATGAGAACATGGCTGAATTTAATTAACATTACTTGTAAAAATTAAAACATGGCCAAATAATGATAGGCTATGATATTTATTCACATATCTTTATCCCAAGATCAATGAAGCTTGAATTTAGGGACTACCCTATTGATATAAAATTAGATCATCTATAATTATAACAATACATGAATACCAAGAATATGTGATGTCTTATTAACCACATAGATAGCCTAATATATAGGTAAATAACATCATATAATAAATTAGGTTGGTACAAAAGTAAGTGAAAATAGACTTACCTAAGAAATAAATTAATAATAAATTTTTAAATAAACCATAACAATAAGATATGGAAGGTATGAAGCTTTTAACTAAGTTTAAATAATTATTCATTTACCCTCCCTAAATTATTGAACCTAAAACACTCCAAGTTTATCTCAAGATTTTACAATATTTTCTTTAAAAAAGGTTTAGTCATTATATCAGTTGGTTTCTCATAGGTAGGACAATACTAAACATATATGTCTCCACTAGAAACCAACTATCAGATGTGGTAATGGTGAAATTTTATGTGCTTTGTTCTAGCATAAAATATTGAATTCTTCACCATCTTTAGAAGACTCTAGTTTTCAGAGTATATAGGTGTAGGTACCAATGAATCAAGTTTAAGATCCTCCAATACTGACTAATCTTCCAATATTGACTGAATCCACATCAACTTTCTACATGCACTAATAATTACTTTATACTCTTCTTAAATGGAAGATAAAACTATTATATTTTGAATCTTACTCTACCATGCAAAGGATCTTGAACCAAGATTGAATATATAACCTATTGTAGACTTTCTAGAGTCAACTGATTCTACCCAATTTGAATCAATATATCCTATTAATGAAAACTCAACATATTTTTATACGTAATTCCAAAGTCAATAATACATTTGACATATCTAAGAACATGGTTTGTAGCTTGCCAATGTTCTTCATGTGGTTTAGCCATGAATGAGAGATATAAGTTCTCACAAAACATAAATTTTATCTAATAGTGGTAAGATAAAATAAACTAGATACTAATTACCAATAAATCATTTAATCGACCAGTGGTGAATCACTATTAGTTAAGATTTTTATCCAGGGTTCTATAGGTTTAGTTATTTGATTACAAACATTCATTCTAAATTTATCTAAAAAATATTAGGCATATATTTTTTTGAAATATAAAATTAATGTGTCCATAATTTTAATATTTAAAAAACTCCACGCCTAGATAATATTAAATCATGCCTAGATAAGTCATTTCAAATATAGAATAGATGTCAACTTTTACCTATTTCATGAAGTCATTGTTGCTTCAAGTGATTGAAAGATCATCAAATTATACAACTATAATTACCATATCATCCCATATTGTTTTAACATAGAGAGTATATTAAGCATCACATTTTTTAAAATAAACTCTCTAAGATATTTTTCTATTTTGAAGTACTAGGCTCGAGGAGCCTGCTTAAGTCCACACAAGGATTTCACTTACCAGTAAACATGATGTTCTTTACTAGGAATATAAAATCCCTATTATTGTATCATATTCATTTCCTCCTCTAAGTTTCCATTTAGAAAAGCATTTTTCATATCCATTTGAAATACCTACCAACCAAATTGAGTAGAAATAGATATAACCATTTTGAATATTATTATTTTAGTTGTAGGAGAAAATGTTTCTTCATAATCTACTCCCTCTTCTTGTGCATATCCTTTTACAAAAATATGATCTTTATACTTGTCCAAATAACATTTTTATTTACATTTTTCCTTATAAATCCATTTGCAATCAGTGGATTTATTACCTTAAGGTAGCTCACAAAAAATTGAAGTATCATTCTTTAAGAGTGCATCATACTCCATTTTCATGGTAGGTACCCACTCTAACATCCATTTAGTGTTTACATAAGCATTGTGCCCAAAACCTTATGAAACATTGGTATTGAGAGTAAAATTTACCTACTCATGATTCTTTACCACTTGTTTCCTTGATCTTGGGATCTACCTTCTAAAGAAACTATAAAATACTCTTGTTGAATATCTTGCATTATGCTATATTACCATTTTGGTCATTTGTGTTGACTTGTGGAACCATTTGTTCTGTCACTAGGACCTTCCATGGATATAGATTATTTTGGTATTTGCATTTGTAAGTCATGTTCCATTTTAGTACTAGAACTTGATTCACATTTAAAAGTAGGAATCCAAATATTACTAGTATCTGTAAGTTTACTGTATTTTGATAAATATAAAATTTTCTCATTTATTGTGATATATCTATGCATAATTACTTGATTTGAAAATATATCTAGTAACTTGTATGATTTGGAACTCTCTTTGTAGCCAACAAACATGTACTTCTTACTTTTTCATCTAAACCACTTCTTCTCATTTTGGGAATTAATGTAGAATCAATACAACTAAAAATGTATAAATCACTTACATGATTTTTTCTTCTTTAACATGTTTTTTTTGGAGTAATATCCTACATATCTTTACAAGGACTCCTATTTAAGATTAACACTACAATGTTGACAATTTTTACCCAGTATTGAGAAGGTACATTCATAATTTTCACCATACACCATGCCATCTCTATAATAGTCATGTTCCTCCTTTCCACTACTCCACTTTGCTATTAGTGTAATGAGTAATATACTCCATGTGTATACCTTATTTTGTGAAGTTTGCATTGAACTACTTTGAGAAAAATTATCCATAATTGTTTAACCTAAAGGTCTTGACCTCTTTACCTATTTGATTATCAACTAATGTTTTCCATGCAACAAAATTATCAAAAAACTCAAATTTATTCCTAAGAAAACACACCCATGATTTTTGTGAGAAATCATCAACTACTAATAAGAAATAAAAGGAACCAAATACAATTTTAGTTTTCAAATGACCATGAAGATCTGCATATACCAAATATAACACACATTCTACCCTCCATGCTTTAACAATAGGAAATGGTTACTTGACATGTTTACCCAAATAATAACCTTCACAAACATTTTTATTTTCCTTCATAGGTGGGAGTCCATGCATGGTTTTATTTCTACTCAAAATTTTTAAATATTGATAACTCAAATGGTCATACATGTCATGCCAAAGAGTGACTAACTACTCAATTATTGTTAAAGAAAATGTTTCTTTTGATTTAATACAATCTATAAGTTTATAGATACCCCTTACATTATACAAGCAACAAAAATCTTATCATTGAGTGTAGTGACATTATATTTATTTCACTCAAACATATGTATAAAATGATTATTTTTGGTAAGTTCAGTGATGGACAAAAAGTTTTAATTCATATCTAGTACATATTTGACATTAGTGAATATGTTTATTTGTAATCATTATTAAAAATGATTTATGCATCCCCATAATCCTTAATTTCATATTTCCATCCATCACTGAGGGAAATAGTTTCATTACTACTATTAGCCTCAATAAAGTGTACATACCAATCACGTTGACACATGTGATGTTTTAAAGAACTTGAGTCAAAGTACCAATTTCATGACTCACATGATTGGTCTTGGGTTACTGCAAAGTGAATTTAATAGATGGCTTTTGCTTCTTCTAAAGTATTAACATGTATAGATTTCTTGTTTGAGTTAGCCATATCATCTTTTCTCTTCCTATAATCTTTCTTAAAATGAGCTAGTTATTTTCAATAAAAACACTTCCATTTGGTTTTCTTATAATCAATTACATTATTATTTGAAGAACCTCTATTTACCCACCATTTACCCCTGCCTTTTATTTTTGCTATAAAATCACTTTATGTAGTTGTATAGGTTGAAGCTATGGAATGTTCATGTTGTCATTCCTTTTGTATAAGAAGTGTAGATAACTGCTCAAAGTCCAATGCCTATGTTTCTGTAATCATATGTAATGACTCAACAAAAGAATCATAATAAGATAATAAATTCTACATAACTAGAGAAATGAGGTCTTTTTCATCTACAGTTTTTCCAAATTCCTTCAACATATCACATATATCCTTTAGCTATAATAAATATTAAGAAATAGAACCATCTTCTTGTATCCTAGTGGAAAATAAAAGATTTTTTAAATACACAATTCTACTAAATTTAAAATCTTGATATTTTTTTATTAAGGAATCTCCATAATTCCAGTACACTATCATCATTTCTACCATCTAGATTAACTTGTCTACTATTTATAGTTTTAATAACATGAGGGCCTCATAATGACATTTATTATAGTCATCTTGTTGATCAACTTGTCTAGATTATTTACCAAGGATAGTCTAGAAAATTTTATAATACTCACTTATCATAAATATCCTATGACTCTACAAGCTGAAGTTTTTTCCATTCAATTTATGAGAATCTAGCAAAATTAGATATCACAAACTAGTCATTCTTACCTAGTTTTTCATGAAAAAAATAAATTGGAAAACATATAATGACTATTATAGAAATTATTTTTGGAAACTAAATTTAATCTAAAATCAGACAAATTTATTAATTTTTAGTAAACTATTATTTACATTTTATGCTATTTTAAAGTTTTTATCTTTTACAAAGTTGCCAAAAAAAGACAAAAATAATTAATTATGGAGTTGTATATCTCCATTTACAAATAATAATTTTATCTGTGGATAAGGACATAAATATATACAATGTGGAAAATTTTCAATCATTTTGGATTTACGGTTTTATCTAAATAAAAATAATTGTGATTCTCCTAGTAAGTTTTTAGGTAAAATCAAAATTTCTCAAATTTTTTATATTTTTTAAAAATGATTTTCAAAATTTTAATTTAATTCAAATGAATTTTATTTTTTTATTAGATTTTTAAATACTTAGCATAAAAATTTCAAAAGAAAAATAAACCAATGAGCATGAACTTGTGTATACTTTAAAAAAAGGCCCACCTTGTGTAGTCCTACATCCTCATCCTTCCTTCATGGTTTTATAGATAGATCAGAAATGAGAATAGTATTTCTATTTGACCAATCAAATTTGATTTCTATAGATGTTGATTTATTTGAAGAACTAAAAAATAAATTATTACTGGTATGGCATCCTAATAGTGCTCTCCTCATATAATAACATTTAAAACCTCTACCAGCATGTCCTTTTTCAACTAGCATGCTAATCTTATGGTAAGTATTCCACTTACTCATTTTTTTCAATAAATTTTAAATCAACTTGAAAAATGTATCTCTTACTAATATTTATTATCTCTTCATTATCTCAAAACTCTTTTTTTTAATAGTCTTAATAGACCAATAACCTTACACTTAGTATTATCTCTTGACTTCTTATAAAAATGACTCTTAAACCTCTATATTTAGATCAAAAGACACTTTCAATGACTCAAAATATAATATTCACTTATAGGACTATGATCTTCCTTAAAATGCCTTATTTGACCCCCAAGTAATCAAATTTACACTCTCATTGACCTTAAATAGAGTATGCATTCTCAAGACTATAATATACTTTGGATCAAGACCCTTTTTGTTAACTCTTAACCAATTTCAAAATTCTCAATTATTGAATAAGGTTATGAGGGTCTTAATTATGTTTTTAACTCAATATTTTTAGTATCATTGACATCTTGAATAATTATAGCTTCAAAATTTAGACTTTTCCTTTATAGGCATTTAGGACTAATTTTATTTATTAAGGGCCTACATGCACACACGCACACATGCACACACACACACACACACACACACACACACACACACACACACACACACACACACACACACACACACACACACACATGAACACATAATTCCATAGAATCTAATTCCCAATCAAAATTGACTAAGAATTATTCCAGGTTAATAGAAATGAATTTAATTATGGATTAGATAAAACATGTTCATTTTTGGATAAGAATTATTCCAGGTTAATAGAAATTACCATCTATTGATGTAATAAGAGGAAAAGTGTTAAATTTTTTATCACAATATATATTTTTTAGACTCCTAAAAAAACAAGAGATATTATCAATATAAATGATAAGTCGAGTCTTTAATTATATTAAATATTATAATTCTAAACATTAAAAATTGAGGTTGTATCGAAGTGGCACAAACATTGACCATCCATAACAATATTTAGAACCCATAAATTTAAAATTACAAAAACCATAATCTTTACGTTTTTGAAGATGAAAAAAAATTACATCCCAAATCAATTACTTTCAAAATAATCGTACTTATATAAATATAGAGTCATGGCAAACTAATGTTATATAATTATTGAAACATATTAATGAAAAACCCATATCACAAACTAGAAATATTAGTAAAGTAATTCCTAAGAAAATAAAATAACCAATTACTTTGGCATTCAAACCTTGTCATTTAAACATAATAAATATATTTTTTGAATACAATTACTGAAAATTAATACAAAATTTCATTTGATCATTGATTAAATTATTATCATGTTCAAAACTTGATTTAAATGATAATTTATATTTTTAATTAGAAAAACGTACTTGAAAAAAAAATGATATAAAGGATATAGCTCTTATATATAGAAATCATGCATATCATGAAAAGACAATGTAAACCAAGTAAATGAAAGTGTAACTGCCATACAACATACATATCATGAAAAGATAATATAAAAAAAAAAATCATGGAAGTGTAACTATAATATAACATGCAATGTCCAAGAATAAAAATTAGTTTGCATGTTCAAGGTAATATAAAAATTGTAATACATGTAAGAAGTGTGAGTGGAAGACTAGGAGGTGGAAATAATAGCAAAACTTTGACAAGGCAAATTTAGGGAGAGAAAATGAATAAGAGATATATCAAGAACTCTATCCTTACTTGTAAAGTTCCTTTAGATAGAGTAAAAACCCATTATATATTTATTGGGGAAAGGTTGAGCTACACATAAATTGCCGGTGAAATAACCTTATCTAATCTTCAATTAGATTATTCATGTGATCCTTTTGGGATTTGAAAAAATTATCTATATAAATATCATTGAGCCTATCCTCATTTCTTATAACTATTGTGGTTCCTCTTTAATGGTTTGTGATACCTCATAACAACTTTTGAAGATTTATGGTAACCCCAAGATGATCAAACCATATCCAAAATTTGTGGATGGGTGTATTTATATAAAAAGAAAAGGATTTTAAATTTTTAAAGTTGATTTAAGTCCATATGGTATAGTTTCAGACTCAATAGCCTTTAATTAGGCCTAAGAGACCTCATTAGTCATGAGGGGTGTTGAGTTAGGTGTTATCCAAAAAGAGTTAAATTATGAAAGTTCCTACATAGCTATGTGATGTAATGGGGTATCTAAATGTGGCTTTGGTTTTAGTTTTGAGCTTTGTAGTTTACTCAGAACATGCAGGTTTGCCTCAAAAAAGAGCTAGTAGAAGGAAGGTGTCAAAGAAGAAAGAAGAGTTAAGTGAAGAGTTGAAGCTTGAGGGTTGTGTGGAATGGTTGGATGCATGAAATGAGATGTGATTGAGTAGGTATATTATCTTATGTGTAATTTTAAAGGAAAAAATCAAAGTAGCATGAAAACCTATGAAAATACATAAGAATATTGTAAAGAATAGAGCAATTATAAAGAGAGAGAACATGAAAACAAGGTATGAATCAAGGAGGTTGATGTTACAAGGAAATATTATAGATTTAGTTGATTATTAAAATGAATTCAATCAGAGAAAGAGGATTAAGTGAATACGAGGAGGATTAAGAACCATTCAGTAAGTAAGAGCGAACAAGAAAGACCTAGTAAATGTAAAGTGATCAAAGAGATAAAGAGGTTGAAGAATAAAGACAAAGAAGGACAAGAAAAGATCAGAGCTAGGTATTTCATAGAGGTAAGTGTGTTTTCATCCATATTAAGTAATTTTTTTGAAACCTATGCATCAAGATACTTAATAGATAAATATAAATTAAACTTACAAGGAAATTATACATAGACTAAATATACATAGAGCATAAGTTTAACTCAAAATTTTACATATGTATACATAAAAGCTGTCATCCTAATAGAGATATGTGTAGTGGTGGATGGGCCAGTATCTAGATTCAAAAATGTGAACAATGTTCATGTCAAATCAATTGTTGTAAACGTTAATTGTGATTATGAAGGCATGATCACCTTATGTGACATAAAAAATGACACATTAATTATTTAGTTTCTATGTAGATTAATTATTAGATAAATTAAAATTTTAATTATAACTTAAATTTAAGATGAAATTTATATAAAATACATCTATGTAGTGGCTGATGTCTACACACCAAATGTGCATGCCAAAAACTCATCACTCATAAAAATATTATCTAAGCCCTCTGAACCACTAGTGCCATCATCATCTAAAGGTCCATTGCACATATATCCACATGAATTACAAGGGTGGGGGGTGGGTATGCACACTAGGTGGTGTATCTCTAGCATCAGTTTGTGAGATCCTACTCATATGTTGAATGAATGTATTACTCAGTGAAGTAAGAGCATGAAGAGTGTCGATATCCATAACTTGATGAACTAGAGAGGGGATCTTAGGCTCAAGATATATATATATATATATATATATATATATATATATATATATATATATATATATATCATAGGTTAATTAGGTGTATGACATGCACTTAGTTGATCCTACGTAGAGCCTTTCAAAACCAAAATAGTTTAAAATTTGATTGACCACAAAATCATAGTAGAATTTCCTCAAAAAATATAATAGTACCTCATAGTTTTTACATGGTATATAGTAAAAAACCATCCACTATTGATTCCAAAAATTGGTTATTATTAAGTTATGTTGGCATCAATGGATTAGAAACGTTTAGCAGTTAGAGGAAATGGGACATTGGTGGATGGGTCAATGAAGAAGTTGAAAATGGAGGCTTTTGACATTTATTTATTCTTCGCTAGGATTATGCTTATTTGTCAATATAGTAAGCCATACAACTATCTATTTATGAAGTCTATCTATAAATTTGACTCATTACAGAGTCAATTTTACCTAATAATGTCTCTAGGGAAGTGGCTAGTTGGGTGTGGTAGGGGTTGGTAGAAGTAGGATCCCTCATTCTCCTAATTAATTCTTAAATTTCAATTTTATTTTCCACAATGTTGTCAATTAGAATCTCCTGAATTACCTAGAAGGTTTTTTGGAACTGTAGGAGGCTTAGGTGGAGTGATATGAGGAGGAACAAGAGGGTTTTATGGAGGGTTAGGTACAGGGTTAAGAGGAGGAAGAACAAGAGGGTTTTGTGGAGGGTTAGAAAGATGGGTTGTTTAAAATAAATAAATTACAAATAAAAATTAGGGTTAACAGGTGTATATTTTTATCACTTATCTCTTTGATCTAGTGGTATCATTGATTAGTAGTTTCCTGGGATGAATTTAGTGGATTCTTGTCAATATTTTATCTCTTCACATAAAACATGATCGTAGAAGCAGAGGAGAACAAAGGAAACTCAAATGCAAAATGATGAATTATCATTCAGGTTTTAATTTTTATTATTTTTGTAACATAGATAATATGATCACATTATTAACATGATCACATTATTTAAAACAATAATAATCTGATTGCGTTAATCACACGATCATGTTATTATTCTAAGTAACATGATTACATTATAAAATAATGTGATTACAGTATGGCTCGGTAATTATTGAGCCATAATTTAAATAACACCATCATGTTAATTAAATAACATGATTGAATTATTTTTTAATGTGATTTCATTACCTAAAATGTCCAAAGAATTGTCCCCCAACTCCATGCACTTACCCAATTATGGGAGTAGACCAATGAGGATCTAAATCACCATGTAGTGATTTAATCTATGATGGTTTACATTATTCATGGACATGGGTATAAAAAATACCTCAATACCTATTTATATTATTATATAGATGGTATCGATATCTCTAATGGCCATGTAAAAGGAGGACACAGTATAAGGAGGTCTTGAATTTTAACCAATGAGACAAAGGACACTAAGTAATTATATAAGATAGGGGACTTCAATTATATTTGCCCATATAATATAATTAAATAACAATTATATAGGGATGTTGTTGGAAATACATACCATCTACCCATTACAAAGGGCTTTGTAGCTTGTAGGGTGGTCGCATATTCTATTAACTATTTTAAATTTGATTACAAGAAGACTAAAGATCTGATGTGTGGATCAATCTAGTAAAGCAATGATTTTAATGTGGGGGAAATATATTGAGGCTATGGATTTTATCTTATTGATTTCATTGCAATTAAAGTGAATATGCATAAGTAAGAATTACACATGATACAATGTTGATGTCATGGGTATAAATAATTCCTCAAAAATGTGGAAGTTGTGGCTTGAGCTTGGACTATCATATCTAATTAAGTTGAAATATCTAAGATCAGGTTGAATAAATAAATACCAACTACATATTTAATTTTAAAAATCTATGGATAATGGACCAATTTTTTTATGTTGTAGCCTAGATGTGTAATTCTTGAAAGGTGAGTCATAATTCCAATTCTAATTTTTTCATGTAAAAAAGGGTCATTGAAGAGATTGCTTATGCATCATAGCATAAACCATAATCTATAGAATACCAAAAATGGAATAAAATTCAAAGGTAAGACACATAAAATTACTATATAATATGGGCCAAGGAGTCCAACCTTTAAAGGTGATAAGCTCAAAAACTACGTTGATTATTTTTTCAAAACTCCTAAGAGATATAACACTTGGAGTCTTAGGAAAAGGAAAGATGATGTAGTAGATGATGGCATACCACTATATATTATGTTCATTAAAATAAATGATCATTTTAGACCCATATCTAGTCTAATTAAGGACTGAATTGATTGACCCAAACAATTCTTAAATGTTACGAGAAATTAAAGAACCTTTAATATTGACAGGGGCCAAAATAATAAGGAGTAGATGGAAACCAACTCCTTTATAGGTATTTATTATAAAAGCAAGTTCCAATAGGGATATAATGTCTAAAAATGATATTTTAAGCTTCTACCTATGGACACAAATATGATCCACTTAATAAAAAGAGAAGTGCTATACCTATGGACATCAATATGATTCCCATGCCTCTTTTATATTATATAAGGATGTAATTGTCCCAAGGGACTTTGTGAAAACTACAATATTACTTTGCATTATCCCACAAAAAATCATAGAGTAATTTTTCAAGCTTCTAATAGACATATTTAGAATGTGTAAAAATATAAGAGAAGTATATATCAGTTATAGGAAGCTCCTTGGTGTAAGTATGGAACTTGCTAGCTGAAGATAAATGTGCGGTATTCTAATAAACAATTTTTTTAACACCAATTACAAACATAATACCACATAAAGGATGATTATCATTGAAAATAAAAAAGATGCCCAAAAGTTTACACATTTACCCTTTTTACTCCATATCTAATTAAAATTGTCAATCTAATCAAGCATAAATATCATACTCTATTGATATCATTGATCTTATTCCACTATATATTCAAACATGTCACCTTATAAAAGGTAATATAATAGATTTATTCATATAATCATGAACCATTATTGGTTAGGGTGAGAAAAAATCATATATAATGTGTCAATTCAAGATGCATTAAGCTTTGTGGATAATTATGCATTGAGCTTTGTGTTACTAGCTAAAGAGTGGAAAGTATATGAGTAGCAGCCATGAGGTTTACAAGACAACCAAGTCTTCACGGGACCATTATATGGATGGATACAGGGAAGAGGAGCATGATGAAAATTATCCCATGATCAGTAGGAGCCGAAGAGAACCTAATGTACCTCAAAAAGTGTTGCCTTTGTGAAGTCATTGAGGTCCATTGGTTTTATATGATTTGCATCATCAACCTTTAAAAGTGATTAAACATTTGTCTTTCACACTAGGCACTAGGGTGTTTCACCAAATTATATCCTATTAAACAATCCCTTTCAGCATTACTTGGACCAACTATTAGTTACCATGTTGTATTCCACTCAAATACCTTATCATATAACTAGTGGTTATTGCAATTTGAGCATAAATTTGGTAATATGCATTGGTAAGTAGTTTTTATAATAACATTTTAATGGAATCACAACTTCATACTTCAAATCCAAAAAAAGAATATTCCATTTGATTTTTTTATGGTTGTGATAAAAATAAATGTGTAGAGACCTAATTTTGGTATAAGTCATGAAATTATGGACCATTTATCATGTCTTGGAACATTTTATTCATTTCCTTACTTTAAATTTTTTTTCATACACTTTATTATCCTATTGGATCCTCATATATAATCTTACATCATCTGTATTTTCCCATAAATACCTTCAGAATTTATTGTTGCTTGCCTAAAAATCCACACAATCATTCTATAGTTTAACTTGACATCTATTTCATGAGAGTTATTTTTTAGCTTTAATAGTTTTGAAATCATTCCAAATGTGGTCTAACCACTTTCGAAGCTAGTTTGAAAGAGTAAATGTTTATCTCGGGTCCATTATGCCACCATACCTTGATTGTCAAAGAGGTGGAAGGTAACAAAGGCTTGGGAGATCTGAGTTGGTGCAGAATACCAGAGGTACAAAATCTACAATTGACGATATTTTCAAGGAACTTATATGTGCCAAAAAAAATGCCAAAGGAAAGCGCTGGAGGAAAGTGCCAAATAATATTATGCCAAAGGGAAATGTACTCGGTGCAACTTTGGAGAACATACATAATTAGGAAATTTATGACATTTGTTAATAGGTTAGCCCGAATAAAATAAGCAATGAAATCTTGGATAACCAAAAAAATGGTAATTTCATTAATATTAGAATGATTATATTCTTAACAAGAAACTTGGACATAAGGACTTTGGAAAATCCTATCTTGTTAAGTACTGATGAATACTAATAAATGATTTCCTCATCATAACTAGTTCTTTTCACACTGAAATGGATCCCTATTCGAAAACAATTTAGAGTGGGGTATGTTAAGTACAACATTGTTGTCATTAAGTTCAATGATCCATCTTTTGAAGTGTTTGTTGTAGTCTCGGTGGTCTTGGATTAGTGCTTGAAGGATGTTCTTGAAGTTGGTGACCATGGTTTTTAGCAGTGGCATTTTTCTACATTCCATGAGTTGCTCCTTGGTGGTGCTTCTTCATTACTCCTGGACTGCTTTGGGATGTTTTGTTATTGTAGTCTCAGTGGTCTTGGATTAGTGCTTGAAGGACATTCTTGATGTTGGTGACCATGGCTTCTGGCAGTGATGTTTTTCTACATTCCCTGAGTTACTCCTTAGTGATGCTTCTTCGTTGCACTCCTACTGTTTTGGGATGTGTTTTGTATTATTGGCTTTTAGTTTTCTTTGTATAACTTCTGGCCTTCTCTCTTTTAATTGGTTAGTTGGCTTTGTGGCTGCCGAGAATTTTGCCCATCTCCTTCTTTCTTGTAGACTTCCTTTATATTTTTTTTTGTGTAGATATGCTAGTCAGATTCTTTTATACCTTAAAATAAGGCCTCCCTTTCCCTTATTATTATCTATCAAAAACAATTTCCTTATTATTATCTATCAAAAACAATTTCAGACTCCGGAAACCACATTTTTCTACGTTAGTCTTATTCAAATGCCAAATGCATTACTAAACGAGTCCGTTAAATATTTTTATGGTATGAAAAATTCCATGTAATGTTTATTATTCACATTCTTCATTGATTCACGCAGAACACATCTACAAAGAAATACTGCTCTGTATTTCTATACTTGTACAAATTTACTAACACATCATATAAATCAATTAAATGTTAATGGAAACGTTGAGCCTGTAACGAAGGTTCTATAATTTGAGATATTTTAAGGTTTGTCATGTATAAATATTAAAATAAATAAAACAAGAACTGGTTTATTGTATGATTATTATTAAAAAATTCTTTGATCTTATAGATTCTAAGATCAATTACGCTTCCCTGCACTTAAATACAATTTCATGAAAGCTAGATGCATTCGCGAGGAAGGCCATTTAGAAACGGTTTACTGTCCGAACAGTAATTATAAGTCATATATTTATCCCGCACCATCCTCACCTGTTTCCACTGGCCGGGGGTAATTGTTTGTTCACTCCAGGCTGCATTAGTATTGCAAGGCTGGCCATTGTAGATGCACGCTTCTCAAGTAAAGCTACTGAACGTCGCAATGAAGGGAGCTTTGCTATAGTCCACCTTCGCTTTGCCGCCGTCCGTTGCCCAACTTGATCCGTCCCACAAGCTCCCATTTATTCTCATGGCTTGATTTTGGGGATATGGCACGCCCATACTATCCATGTTCTTAAACACTCTGACCGCAGTCCCATCCACAGAAAATCTGCACATAATATATATCAAATACCAGGGAAATGCAAGCGATAGATTTGAGTTGAGTTGGGTATAACGTTACTTTACAGAATTTGATGTGAGTTCCATAGCAGAGAGTAAGTGTGGAAGGCATCGGTGGGATCAAACCAGAGGTTGAATTTTACTTCTCGATTGCCTTGGCCTTGCGAGAACACATTCGTTTGCATAGCATAGGGTTCTCCTGGCAGACGCCCGAGGAACTCAAAGTCTATTTTATCATGCTTAGATACCTGAGACGATATCTGCACAATATATTAAATATGATTAAGATTTCAAATCTTGAGTTCATGAATGATGAAAGCATCAATTTAACGAGTGGAATTACAGTGTACTTACGTAGAATGCTGTTACAGTGCCTGCCGAATACCCTGGGACCAACTTTATTTTCATATCCATTTTTCCGAAGAGAAATTCATTCTTGGATTGAAACCCAGAGCCTGAAAACAGAGAAACCAATAAGTAACAGGAGATGTAATCGGATATGATTTGAATTAATATAAGAGCAAGAAACAAGGAAGGAGAGTATAGTATTTACACCTGAGCTGCTGTCAAGGCTAATCTGCATTTGCTCGCCATTGTTAAGTATCTTGACATGGTCGGCACCAAAAGTGATGTCAAAGGAGGGCTTAAAAACAGAAAACATGGGAGCAGGGCCATGGAGGTGGAGAGTACTAGGCAATATATACAAATTTATGAACGACCAGAATGTGTACGGTATTGTTTTCAATGTTCGATAGTCGATCCTTGTATAGTTTTTATTCAAAGCATTACTGTCTTCTTGGATAAGATTTGGTTGTTTGGGTTTTGTTGATACATCATGAAACTTGTATGAATTAGTAGAGTTTCAAATGACATTCTGTTTTGCCAACGTCTAACCTGGATTTGAGGCCTGCTTTCAGGATGATAATATTTGTATGAAGTGGTCGGCAATCGACTTCCTAATTTTTATCTTAAAAAGTTTATAAATGTATACTATTTAAAGTTTATAAGAAGTTGTAGGCAAACAATTTCTACCCTTTTTGGCCGCTCCGTTACTTCTACAGCTGATTCAATGGGCTGTTGTGTTTACAGACTCCGTCACTTCTAGTCTTCAGGTTTTGAGCAGCTATTGAAGGAGATTAATGCTTATTCTTTGCGTCGATCCTTCTTCAGCACGTCTGTCTTCTTCAGCAGACCGCTGCGTCACTCTGATTTCCACGCTGCACTTTCTCCCAAGCGAATTTGTACGCTTTTGGCTGCGTGTGAACTTGGAAAGACTCCGGCAGGCGTCGACCAAAGGCTTTTGGCCGCTTCTTCAGCTCTGCTGCGCTGCACACCAGGGTTCGAACGCTCTCAGACTTCTGCTGTGCGTCGATTCTGCCACGCTTTGGCCGCTTCTTCTTAGCCGGCTATTGTCAATCAGGCTTTGCCACTTCTGCTGTGCGTCGCCACTTCTTCATCTTCATTTCACACTTTGAAAACTTAGAATGGCTTCCGAATGCTCTGCTGCGCAGCTCTGATACCAGATGAAAGAGCGTAATGCTTGATTGAATTTATGCAGAATAGGAAGAAGATTATATACAATGAAAAAATTGGTTAGGACGTAACTATGCATAACAGTAACTGAAAACTGACTACACGTAAACGCTGTAACTAGGCGGTGCTTATTATAAAACAATGTAATATTAACTTTTACCCTAACAGCGCAAGGCTGCTATTAAATATTATTCGTCATGTTGAAAAAGGTATTTAATATGGTTTCCTTGTGAGAGAAAAACCAACCTGCTCTAAATGAAAGCCTTTACAAAATGAACACACAAGCCAATATAACCACTATGCCATGTAAGCACAAGTCTAGCAATAAACTCTATAGAGTAACCAAATATTCCATTTGCTCAGGCTAGAGGAAAAAAAATAGAATGGCTATATTGAGAGCAGAACAATACGAGGCCCCTTAGTGCGACTGAGATTTGTGTCTCTCACCAGAAGACCTGAACTGTAAAGAATAAACCATGTCATGATTTTACCTATGGCCTCTGTGTGCTTCTAAAATATTAACATTTGAAACTATTACGAGGGAATCTTCCTTGCCATGCTAGTTCCATCTGTATGGAAGAGTAAAACATGTACCATAAAAAAATGACGATTTTGAAAATGAATGAACAAACACCATCAAACATGGAATTGTGTGCCCCGTTATATATTTAAATCAAATGCTCAGATTATTCTAACTAAAATGTTTTATTGTTGATCACTTATAAGATAATCCATAGAGAAGCAATGATTATTGTCTATGTATCAATACCTCGCTTTACATGGTATAAAATAATCAAATTTTATTCAAGGAAATTAACATGTAAAATCAAGGAAAAAGGTAATCTAAGGAACAATTGGTCAATAGACTAAACCCAAAACCATTTACAATGTTCGAAGATTAATAGTTCAACACCTTAAGCATTCAAGCTGTATCTATATAAGGATATAATCATAAATACAAAAAAAAAATTCAATTTTAGTCACAATATGTTAAATTTAGCTTGTTTTTATGTGTCTTGTACAAATTATATAAAATCAAATTAAGGTCAAAGTAAAATCAAAATATATTAACTCTTATGCTCAAAGCAAAAGCAATTAATTGTCAAGTGAGATGAACAAATCTGAGAAGTTAGATGACCAAGTTGTGACTAGTTCAAGGAGTTACAATTGCTCTATTTGATATCTTTTCCTCTCTTTAATAGAACAATATTTATTTTCAATGTCTGAGAG
Source organism: Torreya grandis (assembly GCA_037957365.1). Taxonomy (NCBI): domain Eukaryota; kingdom Viridiplantae; phylum Streptophyta; class Pinopsida; order Cupressales; family Taxaceae; genus Torreya; species Torreya grandis. The sequence goes on from JARHVA010000582.1 coordinate 2,415,581, forward strand.
AAAAAATATTGTACAAATACATTGAATTATTTCCTATACAACATCATTTTGGTGATCTACAATGGATACTAAACACAATTATTTACTTAAAATTTGACTATGTAGATGCATTAAATGATTTTGTCAGAATAGGCCAATAGGTGATCTTCTGCTAGAGTAAGCACGTAAGTATTCTACAATGATGATGACCCTGATTGTATTCAAAAACATGGAAGAAGATGTGCAATAATTACCTGATTGTTAAATTGCCTTGCTTACTAATATTTGCACTGCTCTACTCAATTACAATAGCATGGTGAAGAGGAATATAAAAAAAGAGAAGGGAAATTTAACTCACTAGAGAACATATAGGTAGACTGAGTGTAACTCACTATGGAACTCATAGGAGAACTCACAGTGGCACTCAATTCAACTCTAGGTGGAACTCACCCTCTCACTCTTAACCTCTTATCACATCTAAGTAAGATAAAGCTACAAGTGTAGGAATTATCCATTTAATTAGTAAATAGAATAATTAATATCCTACACCTACACCTCACTCCCCCTTCTGCCCCCTACCTCCCGCCCACCCCATTAAGCATATATTAGGTGGGTAGAATAGAAAGATGTGTCATGACAATAAGGCTTGATGAGGTACCCACATACAATGTAACTCTAAATAAGAGGTGTAAAATTTGGTCCCGATGAGACCTAATGAGGTACCCAAGTACATAGCGATGATTCCAATATCCTATAAAATGTGAAGGATGTGTGCCTCCACAAAGAAGAGAGAGAAAGTATGTGCATAATGGCACATGGTGAATGTTGTAGTAGGTACCTCTATAACAAATGTTGTCTCTTCCTTTCAAAAGAAAGAAGCCATAAGTTGTTAAACTGCTGAATTACCAGTCAAATGGAATGTGTGTAGAAATCATGATGTAAATATCTGGAAAATGCTCAAATATCTCCCTACTAATGCTCGATTGTGCCAAATTCTAATCAAATATCAGAAGACTAATTGTAGAAGATGGAAATGAAGAAGCATACAATAAAGGGGAGACAACAACCAAAGAACAAGATAGACATAAAAAATTCATTAAATGAATGTCCATGGGAAGAGAAGAGCAAAGCTTAATAACTGTTGAAACTGAAGACTGGTCTATAAATGAAGCACTCAAATCTACAAGATGAATATCCACCGGAACATATGAGTCATCAATACTCTTAATGTGTATACTCTCATTGAAATCAGTAAAGTCTTTCAAAATGCAAGTCTTTGAAGGCTCTAAAAGAGTAACAATTTACATAGGAATGGATATAAAATCTACTATGTGACAAATAAGGTTTGGCAGAATCTTTTCATGTAGTGGGGGCTTGATATAAAGAAGAGCATTATACACCATGGATGTGTCATCATAAGAAATAAAAGAACGATTTGAGAGTACAATAGTCTTAGAAGAGAAAATATGAAGTGAAGAAGGAAGTGTGACATAAATCTTAGTAGGATCACCAAAAAGACTTTGTAGTATGCTCTAAATAGTGTATGGGTACTCTGTATATTTGACATGGCAATGAAGATCCATGGAAACATGTAGTAATAGAGTAACAAAAACTTTGTCACAAGTATTAGCCCACTTATTAAACAAAATAGGATCAGTGGGTTTAGGAATCTATCCATAAATGAATGGAATATGATTCTTGTGTGTAAGTGTTCCATGTAAGCATGCCATGAAGCATAATTATCCTTTCTGAAAAGGATCACTAGAGATGAAATAAATTTGTTCATCTGAAATATCTAAAATGGGGTTGACATGACCAAGAGAAGACACTAGGGAAGTGCACAACTACACAAAATACTTTAAAATTAACCCCTGAAGCACGTTTATTAATGGTACATCAGACATAGTCAAGAATGCATCCAAGTGAGCAATTAGTGCTAGAGTAAGGGAAAACAATAGTGCATGCTCTAGAGATAGACTTTGTACTAGACTAAAAATGAGACCATACTAATGAGAGAAATTAGTGTGTGAAGTATGATATAGAAAAAATTAGGGCCCATAATCCCCCTAATTATGGCACTTTGTAATTTTAGTGCATTTTAGAAACAAAATATACCAATGGAAAGAGGATTAAAAACATCCACTTTTGAAAAATGTGACACTTAACTCAAAGTTACTAGTCAAAAGTTATAATAAAATATATTTTATATAATTAATGGACTATTTAATTAAATTAACATTAAATTTTTAATTGCTAACCGGTTTAAACACAAAACATGCCTTGTAACCACTCATTAGAATCATCTTAAAACTAGCCCAGTCAATAAAAATCAAAACACAACTAGCCCAGTCACACCTACATGTAATTTTATAAAAAAAAACTCTTGAAAGGGGTTTTAATTAAAAATTTAGAAAGCTATTTAAATAAAATAAAAAAATTATTCTCTTTATAATTCTTTTAGGGAAATTTAAGTGTTGACTTTATGAATTAACAAATAGAAAGAAGAGAGATGACACTACCATTATACATATAAGGAACAGGCTGGATGAGTTGTACCATGTCATTTTCATGTATTACATGTAAATGTATTTAATAGGTTGGAGGTGGTTATTGAAGGATTAGAACATTGCCATATGCATTCATGAATAGTGGTTTTAATAGGCATTGAGGGTTTGATCTACAATCATCCTGCTCAATCTAGAGGCTAAGAGTATGAGTCAATCAAGAGAGTGTTGGATGTTTTTATTAAAGATTTAACACATATCTAAGAGCTATCAAACCACAAAGGGATGCCCTCTAATAAATCTACAAAACTAACTCTATGTAAAACATCATGAAATTATATGATGGCTTGATAATTCCATCAAATGGGTCATTATTACAGAAAAGCATAACAAAAAAACATTGCAAAAGCCCACATCAGTTCTCCTTGGTTCCCTTCAGTGTCACGATCATCTATGTGTTTCATTGATATGATATAATGGGCACTATTCAAATCATCTAGTAATAACACTTAATCTAAATTAATACACTAGTTGATTCATTGGCCATGGCCACACACTACATCTATCCAATGGAGAGAGTGCTAGCAGATTTAGCTATGAAGGAGGCATCTAGGTTTGCAAATTTTAAAAACTTCACTTCCATGGTGGTTGTTGCATGGCCCATGGGAAGGAGTTGTGATTTAGGTGGTGTGATAGGGATGAGTGCTACCTCCACCATGATGCAACGAATGACCCCGCTATGTGTCTTCTAGGGCTGTTACAAAGTACCAGGCTATGAGGGATGTTGCTTATACATCTATCTATTCAAGGACAATGAACAATTATATAACTCTCCTCAAATTTTATAATATGATACAAAAACTAATGATATCATATCATATGCACTCAAACATGTCTATGGCCTCAAAACCCTCAATATGATACCAAAGTAGGTTGTAAAGGGTGTGAACCAAGGATGATGGAGCTAATACGAGCCAACATGTCCAATATAATGACAAATCCAACATCAGCTGATGCAAGGATAAATACACGTAGAGGCTTGTATGTCTTGATTAGATAATTAATAATGAAGCCAAAATCTTAGATTTGATAGAACCTTCCTTATACAATTAATACAACCAATACATGGCATATTCCTCTTTCTAAATTTAAAAGAATACAAAATATAAATCAAACAAATAACTTGATGGTTATTACCACAATCTAAATCTCAAATAAGATATCAAAATAGGCTAGTAGATAATCTTCTAGAAGAGCGAGCACATAAATATTTTTCAATAATCGATGACCTTATATATATATTTAGAAACATGCAAAAGGATATGTAATAATTCCTTGATATATGAGACTAACTTGATGCTTATCACCAGAACCTAGCTCTGATACCATGTCAGAATAGGTCAATAGGTGATTGTATGGTAGAGTGAGCACACAAGTATTATATAATGATGACCACCCTGATTTTATTCAGAAACATGCAAGAAGATGTGAAATAATTGTTTGATTATTAAATTTCCTTGCTTACCAATATCTCCACTACTCTGCTCAATTACAATAGCATGGTGAAAAGGAATATCGAGGAGTAGGGAGAGTTAACTTGTTGGAAAACTCATAGGTAGACTGAGTGTAACTCACTATGAAACTCATAGGACAACTCACAGTGACACTCAATTCAACTCTAGGTGGAACTCACCCTCTCACCCACTTAACCTCTTATCACACCTAAAGTAAGCTAAATTTACAACTATATGAATTATCCATTTAATAAGTAAATGGAATAATTAATATCCTACACTAATAGATTTTTTGTGTAAGTTTATTGCATATAAACATTATATTTTACTTTAGAGTAGATTGTGTAAAAAAATTAAATGATTTTATGTGCAAGTTCATTACAAAGGAACATGATTGATACTCTATAAGTTTATAACTAAATGTATATTTAAATTTGATGATAGTTACTATACATGATTTGACCATCCATTATGTCATCTAACCCTAAAAATAGATTTTCAAAACATTGTATCCTCTATTAGATATCAGTATAGGTTAATTAACCACTATGCCTATACCTTTTGTATGTGTGAAGACACTATTGATGATGTCATTACTTTACCCCTAAATAACATGTTAATTATTTTGACCAGTCATAACTCATATAAATGTCCTTTTTCATTATTTTTGTTTGAAAATGCTCAACACATATAATTGTTTCCATTAGTATACCCTTTGAGACTAATAATATTGTTATATTAATATAATTTATTAATATAAATTTAATATATATTTTGTCATTAGTATATATAAATATAGATTTAAAATTTTTGATTTCTTATCCCCACATCAACAACATTGTAGTGTTGATTCAAGCCGCACATCAAACATGGAAACTTGCTACAATAAAATCATCCATCATGACATCCTCATCCACAAATGATAATAGAAAATACTCAGTTAAATATGTTTCCATATTTCAAGCTACATACCTCTTCATAATAGGTGTAGGTTATAAATCTAATCAATGCCTTGAATCTAGTTATAATGTAAGATATGGGTCCTCTAGTGTACAATATCATTTACAATAATAATGTCATTGCCTCTCCCCATCATTACCTATCCTACCTTGAAATACCTCACCACTTGCATTTTTTATATGCCCTTATCCTTCCCCACTACTTCACCATTGCTTAAGCTTGGGATGAAACAAAATAGCTCTTCCCTACATAGTGCATTGTTAAGTTATATGAAGAAACACACAACATAATTTTCCACTATCACCTCCACTAAAAATATAAGATTATTATTCCTTAATCCTTTGCACACAAAGAGTTCTATGAGATTGGTAGTCATATATTTTGAGTGAGGTACAATTATCAAATTACACTCTTTCACTTCACAAAAAGCAACTTTACCAAAATAAAAAATGACATCCCATGACTAATTATTACTATCTTTCACAATTTAAGAAGAAACATCGAATGGGTGAGAGCATTTGGATGGATGGGATTATTAACATTTCAAATTTTCTTTGTAATTATATCATTTCCCCACATGATGTCAAAGTCATTGAAAAACCCTATGAAAATAGGATGTGATAATGAGAATGTTGGAAGCTTTAATGCCATAGAACATGCGAGCAGGGCCATTGATAAAAAAAAGAGGAGGACAATGCTGAAAATCCATTGTGATGGCTGGAAAGAAGTGATGATGGGTATTTATATACACACATGGGTGGAAGTGATTGATCAAATGAATTAATTAAGGGAGGTAAAGCCATGAGATAAGATTATGGGAAAGCAATTTCTCACCTACACCACGTGTTTGTATGCCACAAATGTTTTAGATTGGATTACAATAAAATAAGAAATTTATATTTTATGGTAGTAATCAATTCCAATGTTTTTAATGTTGAAACCTTCCATGAAAATGGGATCTAATGGGTCACACAAAATCACACATAGGTATTACTTTGGTTTTAAAAGTAGCAATGATAACTTGATTGTCCAGAGGAGAGAATAATTGAACCTATTGTAATTATTTTTTAATTTCTATAATTTTCCTTACACCATGATAGGTCACCATCATGATTACACATCCTCAATAATAGAGGTTATAAATTAATTACACATTACATGTAGCACCACTTGGATAATATTTTATTAGAACCTAACTACATTTTATTTATATACATGCATGAAAAAATGAATCCATTTTGAAGGATCTGTTACCTAAGTCTCAATATATTTCATAGCCTTTTTTTTAATACTGGGGGTTATGGGTGTGGTCACCCACAATTAATTACCTGGCTTTATTTCACTCAAAAACCTTACCATAACAAGTGGTTATTATAATTTGAGCATAAATTTGGTAATATACATTGTAAAGTAATTTTTATAATAATATTTTAATAGAATCACAACTTCTTATTTTAAATTAAAAATAAGAACACTTCATTTAGTTTTTGAACTTTAAAATTTGTATAGGTCTGTTAGGAATAAATGTGTACAAACCTAATTTTAGTATAAGCCATGTAATTATGGTATATTTGTCATGTCTTGGTACATTTTGTTAATTTGCTTCCTTAAAACTCTTTTTAATACATTTTGTTATCCTATTAGACTCTCATAGATAATCTTGCATCATCAATACTTTCAGAATTGATTGTTACTTGCCTAAAAATCCACACAATCATCCTATAGTTTAACTTAATATCTATTTCATGGGAGTTTTTTTTTTTTGGCTTGACAATCATTCTAAAAGTGTTGTAACCACTTTCGATGCTAGATTGAAAGAGGAAATGTTTCCCCTAGGTCCATTATGACACCATGCCTTGATTGTCAACATTCAATCATTTTTATAGTCATAATTTACATGAATTTGTCTTGATTTGAATTTTAAACATCAAAGTTTAAAATACTCTAAGGTAGAAAGACTTGTAGATGTATGATATCTGAGTTGGTTTAGAATATCTAACATACAAAAGTTCTGATAGACAAATTTTACAAGGAACTTATATGTGCCAAACAAAGTGCTGGATGAAAGTGCCAAAGAATAAAATATCGAAGGAAAATTTACTAGATGCAATTTCAAAAAACTTGCATACTTAGGAAACTTTTTAATGCCATTAATAGGTTATCTTGAATAGAATAAGCAATGAAACCTTGTATAAGTAGAAAAATAATAATTTTATTAATATTAAAATGAACATATTCTTAAAAAGAAACCTAGACATTAGGATTTTGGGAAATCATATCCTATTAAGTACTGATGAATTTTAATGAATGATTTATTCATCATAACTAGTTTTTTTCAAACTAAAATTGGCCCCTATTCAAAAAAAAATGAGAGTGGAGTATGTTGAGTACAATATTTTTGTCATTGGGTTTGGTTATCCATCTTCAAAGCATTTGTTGTAGTTTAAGTGTTATTGGTTTAGTGTTTGAATGACATTCTATAATTTGGTAACCAAGCCTTAGACGGTGGTATTTTTGTACATTCCCTAAGTTGCTCCTTGATGGTGCTTCTTCATTACACTCCTAGACTGCTTTAGGATGTGTTTATTTTGTATTATTAATGAGCTTGGATTGGTGGTTGAAGGATATTCTTGAGTTGGTGACCAAGTCTTTTGATAGTGGCATTTTTCTACATTCCCTAAGTTGTTCCTTGGTGATGCTTCTTCATTGCACTCATATACTATTTTGGGATGTGTTTTATATTATTAACTTTTAGTTTTCTTTGTATAGTTTTTAGCCTTCTGATTTTGGTCTTCTCTCTTATAATTGATTAGTTTTTTGTGTCTATCGAGATTTTTTCCCATCTCCTTTGCTCTTGTAGACTTATTTTATTTTTATTATGTATATGTATATGTGCTAGTCAAATTGTTTTGTACATTGAGGTAAGGGCCCCTTTTCCCCTATTGTTATCTATCAAAAATAATTTTCCTCATTATTATCTATTAAAAACAATTTGACACTCTAGAAACCACTTTTTTCTACATCTGTCATATGCAAAATCCAAATGCATTACTAAAACAAGTATGTTTAATATTATTATAGTATAAAAAATTCCACATAAATTTTATTATGCACATTCCTCTTTGATTCACACAAAACATATCTATAAATAAAAATTGCTTTGGATTTCTGTACATGTATAAATTTACTAACACATCATATAAATCAATTAAATCTTAATTTAAACCTTAAGCCTCATTACAAATAACTAAGGTTCCATAATTTGAGATATTTTAGTGATTTGTCATGTATAAAAATTAAGATAAGTGAAATAAGAATTGGTTTGTTATAATAGAATAATGTAGTTTATGATGATGATTATTATTTGACTAAAAGTACACTTCCATTAATTTAATAAGAAATATAGTAAAACATTAATTATACAAAACAATGGGTGGAAAATTCTTACCCCTAAAATCACATGGAGCTAAGGAGGTCTCGGGAGAAACATAACTCCAAAAGAGGTGACACCTTGACCAATAACTATAGTTAAACTAACTTAAGTGCACATCAATGAAAAAAAGGGGATGAAAAAGCACAAACAATAAGGAAAAAAACTAAACAACAACAACAACAAATATGGTAGTATGATCAATAAATACTTTGTATTTCTACAATTTACTTTCCTACAATTAAATTCAATTTCATGCACACTAGATGCATTTGTGGAAAAGGCCATTTGGAAATTGTTTATTATTTGAATAGTAATTATAAGTCATATATTTATCTCAAACCATCCTCACCTATTTCCACCAGGTGGGGGCTATTGTTTTTTGAATCCAAGATGCTTTAGTATTGCAAGGATATCCATTGTATATGCACGCTTTTGAATTAAAGCTACTGAATGTTGCAATAAAGGGAGATTTGTTATAATCCACCTTCACTTTGTCATCATCAATTTCTAAACTTGATATGTCTCATAAGCTCCCAATTATTCTCATGTCTAAATTTTGAGGGTATGGCACACCCATTCTATTCATGTTCTTAAACAATCTCATCATATTCCCATCCATAGAAACTATGCACATAATATGTATCAAATACCATACAAATGCAAGAAATGGATTTGAATTGAGTTGGGTATAACATTACTTTGCAAAATTTAGTGTGAATTCCATAGAATAAAGTAAGTGTGGAAGTCCTCAGTGGGATCAAACTCAAGTTTTTTTTAGTGGTTAATATTCGTTAATTCATAAATATTTCATTTTTAAGATTTTTGTTTTGGCAATTTTTAGGGTCTGTAGATGGGACCGAATCATTAAAATTTTAAGTATATTTTTTTTGGGGGGATCATCTTGCCAACACTTTATAATGATATATAATATTACACTTAAATTCTCCAAATATATATAGTAGATTCCCTGAGGGCCTAACCTATACCAACTAAGGGAACAATCAGAACTTCAATTGGAGGAGCACAATAC